>JBBBDQ010000322.1:1747500-1752500 GCA_037127315.1 Ascarosepion bandense | reverse complement strand
CCCAACACGCACAAATTTTACGATACCCCAAATCACCATGCATTATGGTTTGTGCAAATCCATAGCTGATGCCCACGATTGCTTAATTCGTTGGCCTTCCCTGATCAAGGCATCTGCTTGCACGCGTTGGTGGGCAATCTGATTCCCTTTCGCCTGTTACGCTTGTTCTGCCCGCTTTAAAGCATTCTACACACTCATGTGCGTTGTGGTGCATTGGATATCGGCTCGGAACGAGAAATCGGGGAGCCGAGTTCGAATTCCAGCTGAATTCATTGCATTCACTTCCGCGCAAATACCCTTGGGAAAGGTACTAATCCGTCTGTTCCTTCCAGTTATGGGTTAAATAACAGGACAGATTGGGTTCTATAGCCGTGGTCGGCAACCAGTCTACCGCAGAAAGCAATGACAACCTACTGCGGGATAATCTTCTGTCCAGTCAGTCATGTCTCTTTCGAGACATGATCGCCCAAGCGTGTCTCACGTATGGCACTTAACCGACTGACACACTCATACATCTTTCGTTGCTTCATGGTGCGTGACCCATACTGCACCATCTTGCGATTGATTTTGGTAGGTTTGGTTCCCTTGTCCACAGAAATCACACTAATGCGCGTTGTTCCTTCATTATGCAATCGCTTGAGTGGAGCGTTCTGACCTCGTTGCTCCCTGTCACTCGACTGAACGATGGAATGCTGCGCACGGCACCCGTCATCCTATGTACACACCTGTTGTTTTTGCCGGGAAATTCAAAAATGCTTCTGCTTTTTTTATTTACCGTTAGATGAGAATATTAGCAAATACTGTAACTGAGAATCACGTATGCTCCTATTTTACCCATCACATAAACCATGTAGATGGCATTGTTTCATGATTTAAGTGTTTACACATTAAATATTATAAAACATTTGATTTATGATCGCTTTAATTTAGTCATGTACAAACTTTACGTTCATTGGCTGAACGGACTCATATATTTGTTGAATTCTAACATTTAGTTCTCATCAAATTACAATCCCCTGCGGAACTGACCTTACGAAGGACCAAGGATACTACTTTATTATTAATAAATATATATACGCATCGCTCATTCAGTAGTCGACGAGAGCACTCTGGCTATTGGGCGGGTATAATGACAATATACACGCTAAAAAGTCTGCCTTCTTCTACCGAACGCCCATAGCCCAGAGGTAGAATCGCCGACTGACGCCAATTCGGTCGAGTTTCAATCTTGGGTTAAAAGCAATAGGAGTCTAACCGTACTGATGAGCTGTGATACAGCGAAACAGATCTGTCTACGGATGACTATATATATATAAGTATTAAGCACTTATTGGTCAGAGTTAAATTAGATCAGTAAACAGTTTTATTATAAAATGCTCAATAAATATTTAAAGAAAAAATAAAAGAGGTTTTAAATATTAAAATTAGGAATATCACCTGATTATTTTCAACCTTTCGGTATCGTCATGTATTATAAATTAAATGATTTCCTAACGCTTTATTTTGAAGGGACAACAGAAATTTTAAAACGTTAATTATAAACGCTTTAAAATTCCTGTTGTGCGCTCAAAATAAATCATTTTATGTATAATGCCTGACGATGCCAAAAGGTTGAAACGATGGTAACGTAATCGGCTGATATTCCTAATTTTAATATATATATATATATATATATATATATATATATATATATATATATATATATTATTTAATTACTTTGTTTTTGGTAATAAAAATTAAGACCAGTAGACAGTGGTATTAAAAAAGGGTTCAATACAATTATATTGGAGAACTTTTGAATATTCTTCATTTGTAAACGAGTTATTACGCGATCTAGGTTTCTACTAAGTGGTGTCTTCAAGCAATTTGCAATAACTGATTTTACCGGGGTTTTTTGTTTTTGTTTTTTTCTTTTTTTTTTTTTTTTTTTTTTTCGTTTTTAAGAACGCTTCACCTTACGGGAATTTTTTTGAACTTTGAATTTTTGAACACACAATTTTTAAAATTAGAAGAAATTATAACGTTTTCATTCATGGTTGTATGAACCTAATAGGTATTTTATAGTATGGTTACACTTAGTCATAAATTTCTGTTCTTTCATTCAATAATTCATTTTTGTTTGGGAATTATTTCAAATCGCCTGAAGACACCACATGATAGAAACCTAGATAGACTAAATATTGGAGTAGATAGACTAAACTATCGCCCGGTTCACACTCCACCCACATCTATTGAACAGGTGAAGAGTCTCATCCCTTGTTTCCTGTTTAGGATGCGGTTTCCGGTTTTCTCTTTTCCATTCTCTTTACCCTTACGTAGCCCCCTGCGCATCAGTGGCGTTATCGCCTTGCTTGGGGTGATATGATTAAAAAAAAAAAAATATATATATATATATATATTGACCTGCCCCACGTAACGTATAGAAGATTTAGCATTTTGATCTCTTTTCTAGATATTACTGTTCGAACGTGCTTTCAAATTTACGAGAGACATTTTAGCATAAAATTAATAAAGGAACTTTTTCAAACAGCGGGTTACTTAGGGTTATCTATTATAAACTAAGTTTTATATTCGCATAACCTAGATATAGACTGTTGAAAGCATATCTTTGCCTACATCTGTGGCATCGGTTAATCTCACACGACCATAGTCTTAAAAATCTCGCCTGTCTGCTCTTCAAATACCGTCCAAGGAAAGGGAGGGGACCAGTATCACTAGTGTAGTCGCAAGAGTTGTTAGGACATGGTTGAATAAAACGTCGAGTTGACTTTAAAAATTCCAGCTCGGTACGTGTCGTCAGGTTTTATTTCCGAAATATTTCCAATCTAGCCTTAAGACAGCGATGGTTTTAATTTAAACAAGGCTAAAGAGCCCAGTCAGTCTTGCTATTCAAACATTAGCTACGGATAGAGAAGAATACACTTTGTCTCAGGCTGAATTTGAACTCAGATAACCGATGCCATTTTCAATGTCGTCAACCGTTAAGACACTCACACCACCTTGTTCTTCTTTTTTATATGCTCTGTGCCTTAGGCGATCATGGCCCTTCACATCTTCCTGTTTCTTGAAATTCTTAATATATTTTGTCTTGTTATTTCTTTCAAACCATGCTCTGCTATTCATTTGCTTCAGTCCGTGTTCTGTTTATCCCTCTCTCTCTTTCCCACTAACTGCCCGGTGAGTATCAGGGTCTCCCAACCCTTCTTCTTTATTGCGTGTCCCAGAAACTTCAACTGTGTCTTCCTGGTGTTATGTAAAAAGTTTCCTTTTTGTTTTCATTCTCTCCAAACACCTCGTCGTTGCTCACATGTTCGATCAATGGTATCCTCAGCATCCTTCGGTAGAACCACATTTCTGTTGCTTCAAGCCTCTCCTTCATCTTTGAAGAGACTGTCCAACATTCGCTGCCATATAGGAGGACAGATATCACGTAACATCTCGCACCAACACTTTGCCTAAATACGTAACGGTGCATATAATATAATCTGATGTAACTTGAGATATACACTTTCATCTGATTAAAAAAAACACAAGTTTGTCTTTACATAGACGCACGCGTAGACACACACACACACACACACACACACTGATAGAGATAAAAGCAGACAAGAAATAGATATTCATGCAAATTAACAAACATGTGTGCAACCATATACTAGTAAAATCAGATGCACCCAACCTAACAAATATATACTAAAAAGTTTGACCTTTACAAAACTGTAATACATTTCATTGGGGAAAATAGCACACATTTAGTAGGAGGCAGTGGCAAAAATCTGTTCTCTTCAGAATATCTTATTCGCGAACAAGATTTACTAATTATAGACTTGTAAATGTATCTTCTACTTATCGAAAGCCAGTTCTTGGGAGGTAATTCGATTTTGCCCCAACAATCCTCTGGATTAAATACTCCCCACCCGTCACTCACATATAGTGCTGTGGTTAGCGTATTCTCTGAGATCAATATGTTCGATTTTTAAAAGATAGAGATGTAAAACTTTTGACTGTATTCGTATGTGCTAATTTTGACATTTTCTGTGTAATATATATATATGCGTTGTGGTGCAATGGATATCGACTCGGAATGACAAATCGGGGAGTCGAGTTCGAATTTCAGTTGAATTCCTTGCATTCACTTACGTACAAATACTCTTGGGAAAGGTATTAATCCGTCTCTTCCCTCCAGTTATGGGTTAAATAATAGGACAAAATGGGTTCCATAACCTTGGTCGGCAACCAGTCTACCGCAGAAAACACTGGCAACCTACTGCGGGATACATCTTCTGCCCAGTCAGTCATGTATCTTTCGAGACATGATCGCCAAAGCGTGTATCACGTATGGCACTTAACTGACTGATATATATATATATATATATATATATATATATATATAAATATATATATATATATATACGATTACACACACACACAAGATTGCAGTTTCAGTTTAGAGATGTTAAAATTTACCAACCATTTCTTAGCCTAGTGAACCATTGATTTGAGGTATTTTTCGAGAGCAGTTGCCAGTTTTACTTTGTCGAACCTATCGGGGTTTCTACTAAGACAGGAGCAAATAGTTGTATCATCCGCATAATTATCCAGTTGGGAACTAATGATATCGGGAAGGTCGATGATGGTGATAAGAAACAACGTAGCTTCAATGATAGTCATCCCGGAGGAACCCCAGTATTAATGTGAAAAAAGCTTAGCGTAGTTCTAACAGAAAACCATAACTTAAAACTAAGTCCAGCTTGTTAATCAGTCTACCAAAATAAAGCGTCCCCTAAAAATATCTCACTCCAAGTAAGGCGATAATGCCCTTTAGACGCAAGGGATTACTGGGGGTGAGAAGACATTAGTGAGGAGAAAGAGAAACAAAAGAATAGGATTCAATTGAGAAATACAAAAGAAGAAAATATTAGAATAGAAATTGCGGTTGCATCTAGCTACAGTAAAACGATGAAACCTAACTAACAATTTAGTAGCATGATGAAATTAAT
>JBBBDQ010000322.1:1717500-1745000 GCA_037127315.1 Ascarosepion bandense | reverse complement strand
TCAATCAATTAAAAGCTTATCAAATTAAATAATATCAGAATTTTATTGCCTTTTTTATTTTACTCTTCTGAGAAAATTTTCGGATACAGAGGCAAAAAAAAAAAGAGATGATTTATATTCCCCAATGAGCCCTGCGTTTAACTAACAAAACCATAGACCGCAATAAAGTAAAATTTATCAAAATTTTATGAATTTTCGTGAAGTGAGGGTAACAGTGGTAAAAAGATATAATTTCATCAATTTTTTTAAAAAAATGATAATTTTAAAAATAATTTCATTCATTTGTGAATGAGTACTGAAAGTTTCATTAACATCCAACAATTATTTGATTTTTGCGAGAATTTCTAAATTAATGTGTTTGTCACCGGGAAATAAGTGAGTGATGTCATCATTACGTTTTCCATTGTAAACAGTCGTAACATTTTGGTTACCCGCTAACTCAAATCAAAACAAAATTTTCTGCCAAAATTTCGAACATGTTAGAAGGGATTCAAATCAAATTAAATTAGGCCAGTACACAGTTATATTAAAAAGTGTTCAATATATTTATATTGTAGAGCTTTTGAATATTTTTCATTTAAAATGAGCTAGGTTTCAACCTTTCGGTATCTTCAGACGATTTACAATAACTGATTTTTCCGTTTTTCAAACACACGAACAGGGACTTTTTACGAACGCGCGACTGGAAGTTTCAAACAACCGAAAAATTTTAGAAATTAGGAAGCAGTTATTCAAACATTCTACAACACTTTCATCCATGTTTGTATGATCCTAGTATGCATATATATATACAAATAATGATTTGTACCCACAGAATAAGTTAATAACCTTAAACAAAATAGACGTCATAATTATCCCGAGGAACCTTTCGCCCAACACTTATCAAGAGCTACGTTCGGGTAGCCTTGACAGACATATAAGAACAACCCAAGCAGTTCTGTATTCAGCAATCGGCCAACACCTGTTGGACAATCAGGAATGTGCCTCCTCGTATGAGGACAATTGGTTCACTGTTCTGCACAGTGCTCGATCGGCATATCATCTTCGTGTTTTGGAGGCAATTTGCCTAAAAATCCCGCAGCCGAGCCTGTGCAGGCAGAAAGAGCGTTTCCTACGCTCCTTACAATTACTGGGGGGATTGTAAGTGTAACAGTTTTTCTTTTTTATTTCACTCTCGTGGAATTGCATGTTTACACCCCCCTTACATTTTAATATTAATTGAATAAAGTTTATTTTTAATCGAATTCCATCTTCCCCCAGTATTGTAAGTTTTTCCATTGTTTTTTTTTTTTTTTTTGTCCTCTATTTTTGACCCCTTGTAATTAAGCCAACGTAGCCCTTGACAAGTGTTGGCCGAAAGGTTCCTCGGGATAATTATGACGTCTATTTTGTTTAAGGATATATATATATATATCAGAGCTGTTGGTGTCTGTTGGTGATACCTTGCCCGGCTGGTCCCGGGTCCTAACCACTAGACGATCACGGGCGCCAATGATAATGATGACCGGAACCTGAGTCGGGGTTGATGCTGTCGAACACGACACCAGTTATGACAACGCTCTCGGGTCGCTAACTGTGATGATAGCCTCGTCACAGCAGCTAGTCCTCAAGACGTCTATTACAACGGTGAACTTTCCTGCCCACGCTGTGTATTTTGATCTCAGGAAAAACACGTTGAAAACCTGGTGGCCATTTCTTTATCACAGCAAACCAGACCGGACACACGCGTACACTTGTGTTGATAAAATAAAACACGGCACCAAAAAAAAAAAATAAATAAATAAATAAGTTCGAAGACGCTTGGATGAGTTGCAGAAAAAAGTCTTTGTATATATAAAAAAAAATAATTAACAACAAAAGCAGAATGTACAATCGTCGAATTCAATTTTCACAGCGGAGCGAAAGATTCTTTTCAATTTCAAGAGCTTTCAATTTTTCCAATTACTTTTAAAACAAAAAGTTATTTCAGGGCTTTATTATCGAAGCTTTACGGAAATAGCCGAAATGGAGCGGTAGTAAGTTCGTTTGGTCTCTTTTGCTCGGCAGCTCTGAAACTTAACTTGGTTCTTTCTGTTTCTATACATCTTCAGCTAGGACTCTATCGGAGGCGCATTTTTCGACTTTAACTCTTATGTTGATCGGCGGCAGGCTTTTCTACGTTTCTTTACATCTTCAGCCATGAACTCTATGGAAGGCGACCGGTCTTCTTAGTCGTAGCCCCCAGTTGGGAACACTTTTCCCTCAGTCGTTACATCTAGACTGTAACTTAACGAACTACAAAAACAAAACTGATTTTGCGACTCGGGTCCCGATTTTTATACTCATCCCAAATTCTCTTAAGGGATGCGGAGAGACCCGGAATATCTTATGCAAATCAAATCTTTGACCAATGAGATTACTTCCACCTACACATCTTGAAGTGGGGGGGGGTCAACCAATGGGGCCGCAATATCTTCTTCTGATGTAATTTCTCTTCATATTCTTCTTCTTGATTCAACTGATTACGTCAGCAAATCCAGCCTTTAGCTTGGAAACTTTAATGCCAGTGACATTTATAATTCGTTTTTATTCTCAGCAATTTAGGAACTAAGAATCTGACCTTACCCTAACCCCATCAAAAGTCCTGACAGTCTTGTTTTGACTATCTGTATTTTCCACTTTTACCGGCAGAAAAAATAAAGTTCTGATCGACTTTTGAATAAACAATGCAAGAATATATTTTCCTTTCTTCTCTCTTCAATTTTTAGCTAGTTTTTCTGTTTTTCGGATTTTACAAGCACACAAGTATTAAATATTTCTAATCAGAGCTCATATTGCTATTTACAATAAACTTCAAAATCAACAATACCACTAATAATAATTTCTTTCGCTCCGTCGTATTAAACTAAGAATTACATTTTTTTCATCTGCAGATATAGGGTTATAGATATATTATACAAAAAATCAAAAAATTTCCAATTACAAATACATACGGAAGTTTGACACTTCTATCAATTTAGAGTCGAAAATATAATCATTGGTCTTAGAGACGAATACGTGAATCACTGCACTATGTGTAGGTTCTCATCATAATGAAGAAATGTCTGCTAGAATTTTTTTTAAATTCACTTGCGCTATCTTTTAGATTGTAACTTCTGACTGATTTTTTGCAGAGTCGCATTCATACGAGCACACAATGAACTATTTTTCATACATAAAATCTTTCATATCACTCAGCCCCTCTGACATATATTCCGCCTCGCTCCAACCGTAAATACACACATGCCCACTCCCCGTATACATGGAGGCTCCGAAAATGTCTTGAATGTAACTTAATACTTTACAAGGTAAATAATCTTCTGTAGATATGTAAATAAACTTCGTATTCACCGAAGCACACACGTGCCCATTGATATACACACCCAGACACGCCTACACACAACACCGACGATATAGCCAGAGGGTTACAACTATTAACTAAAAGGTTGACAGTCGGACCTTTCTTAGAAAAAAAATGTAAAGATTTAAAAAAAAGAACATGCTTATTAATATGCAAAAATCTACATAATGTATTTGGTCTCACATAGAATTATACATAAAAGAGTGCTGAACTGTTATGAACTCCTTTGTGACAATTTCCTCATCGATGAAAAGGAGACTTGTGGCAACAGGAATGTGGCTTTACAGAAGAATGCAGGGAATACTATGAACGGAACATATGAGCAACAACGTGTTAAGTGAAAAGGAAACAAAAAGGACACATACTTAGAATCAGAAATAGACGGTTGAAATCTCTAGGACACATAATAAGGAAGGAGGATTTGGAGAATTTGACACTCACATGACATATTGAAAGCAAGGGGAAGTAATACTCCTAAACTTGTGTAAATTGAGGGCAGAAAAAGTACTGGGAGGAATGGTGAAAACTAAAGCTTAAAAAGTTAAGAATTTATCGAGAGTTTTGGTAGCCCACGTCTCTCTCTCTCTCTCTCTCTCTCTATGTATATATATATATATATGTGTGTGTGTGTGTGTGTGTGTGTGTGTGTGTGTGTATGTAATGTGTATTTATATATATATATGCAATTTGTTATATATATTATATTATTTACATATAATATATGCGCGGTACTTATTTGAAAGCGCTCAGTATCGTTGATAGAGCTGACATATTTGTTTGTCTGACGATCGCAAGAGCGTGAAACCCAGGGTCACAAACTCTAAGTGAATATATATATATATTAAGTTGAATATCCGACAAGATGACTAGAATAAGTAAAGAACACGTAGGAAAAAAGTGCCTTTAAAAAAAGTGCCTTTAGGGTTTATTTTTAAGACGATGTGTATTTAAAAATCTCTAAAGAAGAATGTTGAAGTAAAACCAGTTAGCTTAAAGATACTGTTTTCCTACCTGTTCTTTACTTATTTTATTCATATATATATATATATATATATATATACAGTGTATATATACACACACACACACACACACATATATATATATATATATAGTGTAATTGAAAAGTAACTCTCCATTTTAAAATTTAGCACGAAGTTTCAAACTATTTATGGCCACCAGATTTCGCTACCAGCTTCTCGATCCGCTGAGGAATCACATCAACTGATTTCCCCAGAAACGTTTGTGGTATTGCAGATATAACTTCTTATATTTGCCCTTCAAGTTCTTCCAAGGTCTTAGTTTGGTATAGTATACTTGCTTCTTTAACTAACCCCCCCAAAAAAGGTGACAGGGTGTTAAGTCAGGGCTTCCAGCTGGCCATTCATATATAAAATAGGGAGTTACTTTTCAATCACTATATATATATGTGTGTGTGTGTGTGTGTATGTGTGTGTTGAACGAACATTTATAAAAGAACAATGTTATTTTTAATTGTTTATTTCAGAGATGAGTAATTGTCACGATTTTGTATAATTTCGAACTATTGTTCTCATCCTGGTTGATATAGATGTTATTATAGACCCAACGTTTCGACTAAGTACCCTCTGGTCATCATCAGGTAACCATTGTTTTGGCTAATATAGGATATCTATAGATTATAGTGTTATAACATCTATATCAACCGAGATGAGAACAATAATCGGAAATAATAAAAGGCTTTAATTTTCTGAATCGCTTAAATGCATCAACTCTGATTGACTCAACATTTTCGGAGTAAATAAAAATTGTCAATATCTTTATAAAGTAACTAGCAGTATAGCCCGGCGTTGCTCAGGTGTAATGAAAGCATTAAAACTAATCCATGGCCCTGGAGCTCAGACTAAGCCTAAAAAATATTTGTGTGAAGTTTGGTGAGAATCGGATAAAAATTGTGGATTTGTATAAAGGACATACAGACAGATAAACAGACACACACACAAACATCTTGCCTTTTATATATATATCTTATCGATTTTCTGCACTATTGTAAGAACTGCAGCCTTGAAACTTCTGAATATCATTTCTTATGTCTTTGTCTATGAGTGTATCAAATTTGATTAAAATCAGACTACTCTTTCTATAACTCGATTTTTTCGATTATCGATTTTCGATATTTATCGGGGGTACCTCGACACAAAACCTAGCTAAGAACACTCGCTGATGCTTATAGTACAACTGTGTAAATTCTCAAGAAAACCGGTTCAGCCTTTTCGGGGTCTATAGGTAACGGATACACACACACACAGACAAAGTTCCATTTATAAATAAGTTTAGATTTAGATTTAGATAAATTAATACAAAACTCGCATGTAAATGCGGTAATACTTCAAACGTCATTGCAAACCCAGTTAAATCCGTTTCTCCCTTATAATGCAAAGGTTACGATGAAAGTCTCACAATACGTTGATTGTTTATTGCTTTCAGGTCTGTATATCGGCAGTAAATCGCGGTGCGTTCTTATAATGATGTAGTGCAAAAGAAAATAGACACATAGGTACACAATGGGCGCGATAAACATCCCCTCCTTCTCGATCTTCCTCTCTTTTAAAAAGACTCACTCCTTAATATTTTTTAGTTGACTTAATATATTTTCAATCAATTGAGACTTTTTTTTCTCACACCCATCCCTTTTGTTCTTCTACGAAAGTTGTATCCTTCGGCTTTCACAATTGAATGTGTAGAAAAGGAAAACAGAATAGAATCGTCTGCATGCATGAGTTTTATGCACGCATGCGTACATTTGTCGTTACTACACATTTCAATAACATATATCCATGCATCAAGTATTTTTTATGTCTTTATATATATATATATATATATATATATATATATAACCAAGCATGGCCGTATCTGACTACCGGGCACACCGGGCACTTGTCCGGGCCGATCCGTGCAATCATAGTGAAAATCCGGGCAAGGAAAAATGTCTTCGTCAGAAATCAAACTAAACAATTCACGAAGAAAGAAAGAAAGAAAGAAAGAAAGAAAGAAAGAAAGCATCCGAATGAACGCAGTAAAAGTCTGTTTGTCTATTTATTAATTTTGGGAGAAATAACTGGTTATACTCAGGAAGTCCGAACCCGATTTCCTGCTTTCGTTCACGTTCTGTGCCTAATTTCCATTGGAATAGCCGAAAAAAATCCTCAAAAATCATAGTTTCTGGAAACGGATGATACTGATGACGTTATCACATTGTCAACTAATAAATCCGGGCAATTTTCTCTGTGCCCGGTGTTTTTCTAGCATCAGCTACAGCCCTGTAACCAAGTATAGGGTAGGTATGGATGGAATAATATTCCGTATCCAAAGAAACACTATTCTTAGAAAAGTGCGCAATACAAAGTAGAGCTAATAATATTTATTCAGAAATTATAACATGATATAAATCCAAAATGATAAGCTAATAGGTAAATCCCCAAAACCCGATTCTATTAATATTCATTTTATTAATACTAAAATTGATCAAGGTGATGAGCTCGATGAAAATAATATGTTCTATTTACAGAGCCAATTAAATAAAAATAAAACAAAAATTTCGCAATTTAATTCCGTTGGATGGCCATTTAAGCAAGTGAATTTTCGCTTCATCAGTAACGGTGGAAAACAAAATAAAAACAAAAGTTTTTATTTTCCACCGTTGCTGTTTAAGCAAGAATTTCCTCGCTGAAATGGCCATCCAACAGAATTAAATTTCGAAATTTTTGTTTTATATATATATATATATATGAATTGTTTTGAATAGGTAAGATGACATTTTTTCCTCTTAACCTTAGGATCCTTTTAGCTAACGCTTCTTCAGAGGATATCGTTGGCAAGGTTAATTGACACAAGACAGAAGACTAATCATAGAGACAAACGGGAAGAGGAGAACAAGGTTGGAATATGAATAAAAATAATTCATGTCTTTCTACCTATTCAAAACATCATTTAAGTTTTGTGGTGGCAAGTCCTTGTTTATATATATATATATAATATATATATGTGTGTGTGTGTGTGTACGCTCAAATATACGTACATACAGTAGGATATAATAAGTTTATGGCTTGTGTAATACCGTCCTTTTTTTTTTTTTTTTTTCAGACAATACTGTGTTCGTATCAAGCCACTTTCATCTATGAATGATAGTTGACTTAAATTGTGCAATGAAAATTTGCGGAAATAAGGAAATTGGTGAATTTCAACGACGTCAAATAATAGGAGGGCATCAGTGTGGCAATTGAAAAAGAGAAATTGCTAGGTTTTTCCAGGTTAATCATCAAACGCTTAATAATATTGTCAAGAAATTCAATGAAGATGGCCATTGTCTTGTGGAACAACATCCAGGAAGACCAAGCATCGTGTTTGAGCGAACGAAAAAAGCGCTGAAGAGGGAAGTCACCAGAAACTGTCGTCGGAGCGTCAAAAATGTTGCCAAAAACATGGAAATGTCGCCATATGCGGTAAAAAAGATTCTAAAAAAGCTAAGCTATTAAAGAAGAGTTCCAAGAAAGAAGCCCTTAATTTCAGAGGTTAACAAGAACAAGCGTATGAATTGGGCGAGAGAATTCAAGAGCAAAGATTATGAATTTTGGTGGCATGTAATTTGGTCAGATGAAAGTACATTCAGCCAATATTCGAATTTGAAACAGGTTTATGTTTGGAGAAATCTGAATGAGACTTGGAACACTGAATGTCTGCAAAATTGGAGTAATGTGTGGGGCGTTGTCGGGTTTGGAGGGAAATCTGAGCTGATTCTTATTGACGAGTGGTTGAATAGTCCAAAATATGTCAAATATTAGAAAAAGGACTACTTCCACTATTTGAAACCAATCAGTTTGATAAAAATGTCTACATTTTTCAAGGAGATGGAGCGCCATGCCATACGAGCAAAATAGCAAAGGCCTAAAAGGAATCACAAAGAATAAAGTCACTGCCATGGATAGACTAAAGTTCTTACATAAATTCAATAGAACACGTTCAGAAGCCCCTTGATCGAAAAGTTCGAGAGCGTACAACCAAAATCACGTAAGTTGCAACTCTTAAAGAAAAGGAGTGGCAAAATATGGATCAGATGATTGTTGATGACTTGATCAAATCCATGAAAAATCGAATACAAGCACTAAAACTAGCAAATGGAAGACCTACTCCATGTTAGTTCCAAATACTGTTTATTTATGTTGAGTTGCGATTACGTAATTAAATTTTGAAATTGGATGTAGCTTATTCCTGCTGACTAAAAACTTTTCTGAGGCCACTGTATATAAAAATATTATTCATGTGTTAATAAAACAGTGTTCAATGTAGTATAACGGAGCTATTAATTATATATTAATAAATATACACGACGTAGGATGATATGTATATTTGTTAATATATATGTTAATTTATAGATTTTCTACTTTGTCTCATCATATCCACTTTTGTTTCGGATAATATTATACATCCTACAATCACGCATACACACAAATTATATATATATATATAGTTTGAAAATGAGTTATTTCTGCAACCTACGTTTCAACCTTTCAGAATCTTTAGACGATTTACAGTTATTGTAAATCATCTGAAAATACCGAATGGTTGAAGCCTAGGCTGCGGTAATAAATCATTACCAAATGAAAAATATTCAATAGTTCAACAATATAATTGTATTGAACACTCTTTAATACAACTGTGTACTGATCTAATTTAATTATGACCAAAAACTAACTAATTATATATATGTGTGTGTGTGTGTGTGTGTGTGTGTGTGTGTGTGTGTGTGTGTGAAAAGTGTATGTATATAAATATAAATATCAATATATATATATATATATATATATAAATATGTAATTTGTTATATATATTATATTGTTTACATATTATATATGCGTGGTACTTATTTAAAAGCACTCAATATCAGTGATAGAGTAAACATATTCATATGAATATATATATATATATATATATATATATATATATATATATATATATATATATATGGTGGTAGGGCTCCGAGAAGAGCTAACAAATTTAAGCTAGATGTTCACAATCAACCCTAAGACTGTTACGGTTGTATTTATTTAACCTTATAAATATATGTGTATCTGTGTGTAGTTATGCATCTAATACATATTGGCGGCCTTTTCGAAAGAAAATGACGCCGATAGATGTTATACGCACTGTTTAATCAATAAATAAAAATGGGGCGTTTTTTCAAGTATGGAGTATCCACTATAATAACGAACGAAGTAATAAAATTCACACACACACACACACACACACACACACACACACACACACACACACACATATATATATATATAATGTCATGTATTTTGTCATCAAAACGATAGATGGCCTCGAACGTGTTTCTTGATTGATGTGAGTCCTGTTGGTTTCAAAATAATCGTACTGGTTTCTATTACAGCAGTTGTGTTATTTATAAATTTATAACTCTGTATTGTTCGTTCTTGCAGTCACATCCAATGCTGATGAAACCGTAACGCAAAAAGATATCGACGTAAAAAATAAAAATAGGCCGAATGGCAACAGAAGTTTCTGACTCGTCGAAGAACATGCGCACACATACGCACATACACATATGCAGGAATGACATGCACACATACACAAATAATGACAGACAAAAACTAGAGTGACAGATAAACATTGACACGCTACAAGACGTACACCTGTTGCTTTTGCAGACATCATCTGTTAACACTTTCGCTGCAGTAGACAGACTTATGTTTATTACGAAGCGTTCTTTGCTCTCGGCATGCAAACACATTTTCAAAACACTGAAGTGTGCTTGAGTTATAAACTAACTATCGCTAAATGCTGTTTCCAAACCAGTGTATACATAGAGTAGAGCACAATACAACCTGTTTTGTGATGCATTTTTTTAATGTTATATTGTGTGATGGCGGGTGTGGTTTAGCTAAGTTTCTATTGCTGTATATCCTATCAAAAAACAAAATGGCGGCACCCATTAGAAATCGTCGTTATCGTCTTTATAAACCTCTATTTCCAGTAAATCGCACGGGTCCTTAGTTTAACGCTACACTTCTATCGTCTCTAACTAAACTAGAAAATTTAATTTATTAATATTTTTTTAAAATCTCTTGCTTTTCCGTTCTTTTAATTTTTCAATAAAAGTAGGTAAGTTCCCTACCGCCCGGATTACATTCCTCCCCCGTCTTTTGAATGGAAGTAGAGGCTTATCTGTTGTTTCCTATTTTGCATTAGTTTACTGGTTCCTTCTCCTAAATTCTTCTCGTTCTCTTTCACTCACAGTAGACCCTCGGCATGATCGCCTTACTTGGGGTGAAATGATTTCTTTTAAAAAACAATTTACGATTTTTCCCTAAATGGGTTAGCGCATCCAGGCAGAAATGCTATAACAATAAAACAACGAAAGTGTTAAATGCCAAACACGCTATATATTATGTGCGATGGATAAATTGTCTAAATTATACAAAAGTGAAAATAGCACTAACATCTAATGTTAATAGATGTATTTACCAAAATTACACAAAAATATCTTGAAATACTAAAGAGTAAATTTTTTTCAATAAAATCGTCATTAGCTTCAACCACAGCCTCCAGATGTTTTCGGAATCTCTTGCATCCCTTCTAGACGATCTCCTTATTTAAGTTGGTGAATTCTGATATAACCATTGCCTTAATTTCTTCGTTAGTGTTGCAAGAAGTTTTGTTGGTCTCTTGCTCAATTACGCTCTATACATAATAATCATGGTATAGAGTATAGGAAGTTAGGTGGCGAGATTTGGTTGTCCCAAAAGTTCGTAAACACTTGCATAAAATTGAAATTTTACTCGCCAAGTAATTTAAGGTTACCAGAAAACACTTGCAAAAAATTGAAATTTTACTCACAAAAACAACAAAAATTATTGCTCAAAATAAAGACCATCATTTTCCAAGACTTTCTACCGTCAATCTGCAAGCTTTCGGATCTGGTCAAAGTACCATTCAGCCGGCTTCGAATCAAAGAATTCTTGACACGCTTCCTCGACTTCATCAAACGAGTCGAATCGGCGGCCCTTCAGAAAGTGTTGCATTGAGCAGAAAAGGCCGTAATCTGATAGAGCACAGTCAGGACTGTAGGCTGGATGTGGCAGAACCTCAACGCCGTCCAGCTCTTCAAACTCGTCTTTGGTCTTCCTGACGATGTGTGGCTTGTCATTGTCCTGCTGCATCAAAGCGCGCTTTCGGTTGATCAGAGCCGGGTACTTTTGCTTCAACTTTTCGTGGACCCGCTCAAGTTGCTGACAGTAAAGTTCGGCACTGATGGCACGACCAATCGGAACCAACTCAAAATGCACGAATCCTTCAAAGTTCCACTAAACGTACAACATGACTTTCTTGCCGAATCGATCTTGTTTTGGAACCGACGGTGTCTCTTGCCCTTTCTGAACCCATCGCTTGTTTCGATTGTGCTGGACCAGATAGACCCATTTCGCAAGTGTTTACGAACTTTTGGGACAACCTAATATAAGGGATAATTAGGTCACAGAAATTTCCTGGCAGCCATGACTGGGATCTCCTGCTTGTGTGGCATGGTGCAGAGTCCCGTTGCCAGACACGTGTTTTTTCAGCAGCCACCCTCTTGATCTAGGGCAGCATTACCTCCTCAATACACTTAAAAACCTCCGTGTTGAGACAGAGGCCCTCACCAGAAAATTAAAGAGTTCTTTTCTTATCAAAACGATCAGAATCAGTTTTCCGAGCTGTCGTAACTTCTTAATCACCATTAGACGCATCTAATTCTTTTGTAAACCTCTGAACTATCCTCAGATTGACGCCTAAACACTGAAATATTCTTATTGGAGATTCCGGCGGGAATGCCAAGCAATGCAGCATGCTGTTTCCAAATTTCTGGAGGAGTGAATTGCATCATTGTACTCTTTTTCTCATAGACGGTGCCCAACTGACCCTACTATACTGTGCAGTTGACAGAATCAAAAACAAACAGCTTCCATGCACAAAATTAAAAATATAAAACGGTGATAATTTACCCATCGCACTCTGTACTGTGGTTTTGCCTAATGGGTGAGAATCTTTTAAACAGTTATAGAATTAGTGTTGTAAAAACTGTTTTCCTTTGAGTGAGCTGTTATTGTTTTGCAACAAGGCATTGATAGAGAACAGTATTTAACTGCTCATCTCCAACCACTATTGCAGTATGTCACACATGGTTGTGTTAACATGGGGTACCCATATATGGGTCAAGGACAGAAATTATCCAGTTACTGTGGGAACAGAATCCACAGAATTATATATTTCCCATTTCTGCCTGAAAACAGAAACGCGACCGAAGGGAAGGAAACAAATATTGCACTTGTTATGCACTCGTTCAACCACGGTGGCGGTATATAGCACAAGGCCGGTATAAAATGGACAGTCCAAGCCAAAAATTACCCGTTCTCCGTAACTAACGTCGCACTAGCCTCGATATTCTACCGAATCTTCCTCTTAGGTGCAATGAGGCAGGTGCTGACACAGAGTTGTAACCCCCGGGATCAAACATCCCCTATTTATCTGTTGTATTCTGTCCGAAGAAGAAAAAAAAAACACAATTGAGAGATTAAAGGTAGTTTTTCCACCCGAAGTCCCCCTTTTTAGGTCCCCTGGTGACAATGTGGTATTGTAGTGGGTGTAGAATTGGAAGATGATGGATATTTTCTTGTGGCGAATGAGGAAATTGTAATGAGTGCTTGGTTCGTGAATCTGATTAACTAAGTATTGGACAGAAAGCGGTGACCAGCCTCAGCCTAGTTCTCTTTTGACCTTGTGCCACAATTACTATATCATTCCAGTAATAAATATATTGTCTACCCGTAAGCAGGTACTACACTAATCTGCTGAGTAGCAAACAGTGTAAGAGAAGTAAAAATTCCAGTGCCAAAACACAGAAAAAGTAACTGGAAAACACTCCATTCACTTCCCCAAGAAAGCTCAGCAATTCATGGATAATAAAAAGTAAAATGTGGAGGAGCAAGACCGCCTACGATTTGAATGGGGCATAGTATAAAAAAAATAGAGCAACCCTTCTGGAAAAAAAAACCCTCAAAACGATATATAGGTTTCGGCTGACGTGTGTAAGCGAGTAGCGGATCAGTCATCTGTATACAAAAGCGCACGCGCTTACGTGTGTGTACGCATGCGCGTGACCGTGTGATTCCAACACTTCTTTTTTTGTGAACGTTTATTTTCGCTTTGAAATTTGTGGTATAATGTACATGTATAAACGCTCCTATCCGACACGCTCTCTAACCCACGTGGGAAAATCCGGTGCCAATTTAAGGAGTGGGCAGAACATGGTGAGAAATACCTCGAACCCGAACCTGTTCACGTCTCTTTCTTATCGCCTGAGTGAGGCGTTCAGAAGTGAGTACATGTTGAGAGATTGATGATCGTTCGATTATTTTGTCCCACGTTTATTAAACTTAAAAATGCCGGGGAAAGGTTTATCTGAAGCGGCACATTTATTTTATACAAGCAGCCTTCCCAAAGTTCAGTAAAGAATAAAGAAACAGGAACATTTTGTTAGAAACAAAAAAAGCGTACTGTTACGTAATATCAGTTCTCCAATATGTCAGTGAATGCTGGACAATTTCTGTCCAGATGAAAAAGAAACGTGAAGCGATAGAAATGTGGTTCTATAGAAGAATGGTGAGAATATTTTGGACTGAACATGTGAGCAATGATTAAGTTTTAGAGAAAACGGAAACAAAAAAGGATACTTATACTTAACATTAGAAAAAGGCTCTTGAAATTTCTACGTTACATAATGAGGAACGAAGGCTTAGGAAATTTGGTACTCATAGGACAGATTGAAGGTAAAAGAGACAGAAGAAAATAGTGCATAACCTATCTAGTGAGCTTGTGTAAAATGGATGGCAGAATAAGGTTCAGGGGGGATTAAAAAGAAAAAAAAATTTACTAAGAGCTACCTACAGGAAATTGTTTAAAGTAGTTATCGTTAACGTCCTGAATAGACATGGTACATAATAGAAAAATAAGGTGGTCAATAAATACGAGGATTTTTTAATGACTTTTCTGATCCCAATCCCCACATCTAGTGGGTTGGTCTCACTCGTCTTCCTTATTGACCTAACGCGCACGATCTGGATGGGAATCAAGTAAATAGACGATGACAACTGATGTTACATTTAAAGTTTTGGAGATTGTAGCTATCAGGGAAGCAAGCAAACAGAAGGGAGTTCCACAAACGAGAAGTGCGAGAAAAGAAGCTGTTAAAGTAGAAGAAGCGGTTACATTTAACTATTTCGATGGTAAAAGGATGGGACTTTGATGCCAATCTAGTAGCATGTGTAGATATATGTGGTCGGGGAACCAGGGATAGAAGCTGTTCAGCGCAGTAACGAGGAAAATACTTGTAAAAAAGACAGAAGGAAACCACATTACGTCGGTGAGACTGAATGTAAACTCCACCGACAAGGCAGGATCTATGATATTCATATGCTAAAAAGATACCAACATAATCAGTCAGTCAGTTAAGTGCCATACGTGATACACACTTTGGGCGATCATGTCTCGAAAGAGACATGACTGACTGGGCAGAAGATTATCCCGCAGTAGGTTGCCATTGCTTTCCGCGGGAGACTGGTGGCCGACCAAAGATATAGAACCCATCTATCCTATTATTTAACCTATAACTGGAGGGAAGAGACGGATTAATACCTTTCCCAAGGGTATTTGTGCGTAAGTGAAAGCAAAGAATTCAACTGGATTTCGAACTCGGTACCCAAATTTGTCATTCTGAGTCGATATCCACTGCACCACAACGCACATCCATACAGACATAATAGCTTATCTTTATTCATGTTGTTTACTAATGGTTGTACAGTGACAGTCTGGGTAGTTGCAATGAAAAGCAGCCGAAAATAAGATGAAAGAAATACTAGTTAAAAGTCAATAATGCTTCATCCGATAATAAAATTAAATATATTTAATTACTAATAATCATATTATTAAACAAAGTACCAAATCAGGAATAAGAAATTAGTTTGCATAGTTAGATCAGTTCTGTAAACACTGGCTTTGGTAGCTCAAGCAGTCGAGCAGCTGTCGCAGTAAAATAGGACTCCCAAGTTAAAAGACAAGCGAGATTCTAAAATTAAAGCGTTCTATCTATCACTCAAACCTGGAATAAATTGTAATGTCATCGAACCAAAGTTGAATGCGTCAATTTTTGGACAACAGCTTGCGTTATGTGAATAAAGGGAAACGAAAAAAAAAACTTTGTAGTCGTTTTTAAATTCTTATTTGTAGTTCGAAGCTGAATTCTGGATTTCATCTTGGAGATTGATATGAACAAGAAGAACAGGCATCCGGAGCAGATTTCATTGTTGAAACCATATACATTATCATGATCATTAGTGGGTGGTATTTGTATTGAATGTTTTTCAGATCTCACATACAGACGCTGTATGTCGACTAAGACACTACCCCCTAATAAAAAAAAAAAATTAGCACAGGCACCCACTATCTAAACACGAAACCACACAGACATATTTATAGAAAAAAAACTTACACGCAGATAACTCAACTAAAATAGATGAGAACAGATTCAGATCAATAAACAGAAAAATAAAAAGAGATTTTTTAATCATTTCACCCCAAGCAAGGTGATACCGCCACTGGTGTGCGGGGGGGAGCTACATAAGAGAGTCAAAGTTTTAGACGGGAAAAGAGTGAAGACAAAAAAAAAAAACAAGAGAAAGGGGGAGAAAGAGAAAGGGCAAGAGAAGGATATGAACACAGGAGTGAAGACAGTTACGAAAATAGAGAGAAGAGAAAAGAACAAGATACACGGGGTAATGTAGAAAGGGCTGGAGTTAAGTGGATAAGAGATGGGAATTGACTTTGCATTTAAATTCTTGTAAGTTATAGCCGTCAGGAAAGCAAGTATATGGAAGGGAGTTCCACAGTCGGGAAGCGCGAGAAAAGAAGCTGATAGAGTAGAATTGTGGCTTGCATTTGGTTGATTTAACTGTAAAAGGGTGAGACCTTATTGTCAGTCTGGTTGCCCGAGTAAATTCTTGTGGAGGGGGGCACCAGTGACCTAAATTCTTCGGAGCAGAAGCCATGAAAATATTTGTAGAAGAGAAAAAGGAAAGCCACATCCCGCCGATGAGAAAGTGGCTGGAGTCGAGCTGCCAGGTCGGGACCAATCACATTACAGATTCGCCTTTGGAGCCTGTCGAAAACACTAAGACGAACAGCAGAGGCGCATGACTAGATATGGCAACAGTATTCCATTCACGGTCGAATGGTTGATTTGTATATGTGCAAGATGGATTCAGGCTGAAAAAACTTCCTGAACCTACACAGTGACCCAATCTTCCTAGCAGTGGATTTAGCTATTAATTCAATGTAGTTATTCCACTTGAGGTCAGAAATAAAGAATAAGGCCGAGGAGGCGCAGATGGAGACATATAAAGATACGAACAAACATAGATAGATAGATAGATAGATAGATAGATAGATAGATAGATAGATAGATAGATAGGCAGGCTGTAGGACAGATAAAGAACAGAATGAGATAGATAGATAGATAGATAGATAGATAGATAGATAGATAGATAGATAGATAGATAGATAGATAGAAACACAATGAGATAGATAGATAGATAGATAGATAGATAGATAGATAGATAGATAGATAGACACAATGAGATAGATAGATCGAAACACAATGAGATAGATAGATAGAAACACAATGAGATAGATAGATAGATAGATAGATAGAAACACAATGAGATAGATAGATAGATAGATAGATAGAAATAGAAACACAATGAGATAGATAGATAGATAGATAGATAGATAGAAACACAATGAGATAGATAGATAGATAGATAGATAGATAGATAGATAGATAGATAGATAGATAGAAAAAATGAGATAGATAGATAGATAGATAGATAGATAGATAGATAGATAGATAGATAGATAGAAACACAATGAGATAGATAGATAGAAACACAATGAGATAGATAGATAGAAACACAATGAGATAGATAGATAGAAACACAATGAGATAGATAGATAGAAACACAATGAGATAGATAGATAGATAGATAGATAGATAGATAGATAGATAGATAAGAACATATTGAGATGGAAAGACAAAATTATGAAGATGAATTGGCAAACTTAAATCTTCGTAGTCGCAAAAATATGAACTGTCAAAAGGACGGTTTTTTCCTTGACACCGCTATTATTTTAACTGCCGTTGCTCATCGGCAATGTTTATTGTTTTAAAAAACGGTAATTGGAATTCTAATAAAGCCTAACCATATAAAAGTGAAATTATACATGTTTTTTGTTTCTTGAGATTTGACAACAAAATTAATAAACACTTAAAGTTCAAAAATTGGCGATAGATTAATATTTTTAAAAAAGTCACTTTAAAAATGCTCGTTTTTATTATCCGATGATGTCGATGAAGTTATTTATTTGGATTTTATTTCTCCCGTCTGTGTCAATACAAGTGTTTGGTATATTTGCTAACAAAATCAGTCCATTGTTTATTTAAAACATAGACGTTTATTATCTCATTTTATATGAAACCATTAAACGGAATTCAAATTTTCTCTAAATGGCATGGTAGTCCAACTCCATAACGACGCATTACGACAAAATACCACTTATTTATCATAAATTTTACAGAGAGACCAATGCTGTGTTTGGAAATTGGAAGATTGTGTGTGACTAATTTTCTTGGGGTGAGGATCTAGCCACAAAAATCAGCATCTGAACATGAATACATACTTCTTTATGCGCACTATCCTTTCAGTAGGTAGGCAATCATGCACCTTCGTTTAGTTTATGAGGCTCCATCGTTCCGAGCCGATATCCCCTGCACCACTTCTCACATCCGGATGTGCGTTATGGTGCAGGGGATATCGGCTCGGAATGAATTGCATTCACTTACGTGCAAATACCCTAGGGAAAGTTATTAATCCGTCTCTTCCCAACCTACTGCAAAATAATCTCCTTCTCAGTTAGTCATGTCTCGAAAGAGACATGATCGCCCAAGCTTGTATCACGCGTGGCACTTAACTGACTTGCTGACAATCATCATTTGAAACTAACTACCGGAAATATAAATAGCCACAACAGTCACAAGAAATACGATGACGTCAACACAAAATGTTATTGTGGCCTAATTACAAATACATTTATATTGCACATGTAATCGTCTCCATTTTACTACATCCCGAACAATGATAACACATTCTCTCAGAGTTTAAATACATTTCTATATCAATATTATTTACAAACATTATTCGCCCTATAGGCTTTATGGCTATATCACGTTGAAACATCAGTGCGATCACCGAAGTTAAGTAACGTCGAGCCTGATCAGTATTCTTGATGAGTGACCGCTTGGGAATACTAGGCGCTGTAAGATTGAATGTGCAGGTGACGTAATGGGCTAGAAATGGGAAATCAGAGGACCAAGTTCCAATTCCAGTCGGGTTCGATATATTCATTTACGCGCAGATAACCTCGAGAAAGATATGAATTCACCTATCCTCCCCAGCTATGGGTTAATTAGTAGGACTTTTATCAGTAAATCATTATTATTTCAAAAAGTTTCTTACAACATAAAAATACTTTCTGGCTTTAAATAACCTGTAAATGGTTGATAAACCGTAAAAAAAAATCAATTTTTTTTCTATAGGAAAAAGATTTACAATGGATTTATGTTATGCATATAGTAGCCTTGTCCTGTCAGTAAGTTTTACTCTAATTCATGACAACTAATAAACTCTTTACCTGATTTCGAATGAATTTATAACTAAAATTATTAGCAATACGTGCATCGTATAGAATTATTATCTGTCTGTAACAATTGCATTAAACCCTAACCACTGACAATCACTTTTTCCCGAATTTTTAATACAATTCTATATTCAGTCAGTTAAATACCATACTTCATACCCGCTTGGGCGATCATGTCTTGAAAGAGACATAACTGACTTGCAGAAGATTTTCCTTCAGTAAGTCGCCATTATTTCTGCGATAAACTGGTTGCCAAACAAGGCAGTAGAACCCAATATGTTCTGTTATTTAATTCATAGCTGGAAGGATAAGAGGCGGATTAATACCTTTCCCAGAGTGTTTGCGCGTAAATGAATGCAACGAACTCAGCTGAAATTCGAACTCGGCTCACCGATTTCCCGTTCCGAACCGAAAGTTATTTATAATTTATTTCTATAATACATCACTTGTTATATATTTGCTAATTTATATTTTTATATTTATTTTTGCAATTTTTTCCGCATTTATCAGACTTTTCAGTATTTACGTTTGTTTATGTACGACTCTTTTGTAATTTGTCTTGCTTTTTAGTATTTTCGTTCCATCTTCTTTCTTTGATGTGCCGCGTCCCTTCAGGACGTAGGCGACCATGGCCCTCCACATCCTCCTATCCCTTGTAGCTCTTAATACCTTTTATCTTCTTATTTCTCCAAATCTCTGCTCTGCCATCCATCACCCGTTGTTTTTCCCTGTTTCTCTTTCTCGCTACCTGTCCTGTGAGTATCAGATTCTTCACGCCTTCCTTTCTCATTACGTCTTCCAGAAACTTCGGCTGTTTCTTCCTGGTGCTAAGTATAAGTTTCCTTTTCGTTTCTATTCTCTCCAAAATTTTGTCCTTGCTCACATGTTCAGTCGATGGTATCCTCAGCATCTTTCTGTAGAACCGCATTTCGGTTGCTTTGAGTCTTTCCTGCATCTTTTAGAAGTTTGTCCAGCTTCGTTGCCAGATATCACATAATACCCCCAGTACTCTTTTGTTTGTTTCCAATGAAATATCTTCCTGTCTCTCAATACTCTGCTTAGCTTTTGGAATGCGTCCTTGGCCATGCCAATCCGCCTTCGAATCTCAGTGTCGCACTTTCCATCTTCTTAATTTTGGGGGAGCTTCTAAAACACGTAAGGTATATAATGATTATATATCTACATTATATATGTTCCAAAGATTGTCATAGGCGGAGGTGATAGTGAGGACACTCTCCCTCCTGTCTATAAAATACTCTCATGACAAGTGTCTCAAACCAGCCACTGATAAATCAGATCCAAGCCAAAGAAGGGACGAAGGCGAGCAACTTGCGCCTCGTAACCAGCTGCTTCAGGTAGATGGTGTTAGTCATGCTGAAAAGACAGTCCAGCTAATGGAAGGAGAACCCTGATTTTAGACCTTCGCTGCCTTGCAATCACATCCAAACACGGAAAATGTTATGGAAGTAACTCCGGAAATCGGATGACGGTTGACTGTCAACAAACTTACGGCAAAACCAGCAGTAAAACCGCCTCTAAATGTATTACTCGTATTTCTTTAGAACTTGTCAGTATAACCGAAGGGATGGGACATCCGTTTTGGGTAAATCAAGGCTTCCATATATCATTAGTCAGGGCTGTGACCTGGAGAGGTCACTCTTAGTCTCACCGCCATTAGACTGAGTTTTGACCAAAAAGGGCTCTAACTCTCGTGAAATAAACGGATATATACTGATACATTTACATTGTCATTATGTTATAGTCATTGACGCTAGTATTAAACTCAGACCACTGATAATATTTTCTTTCCAATTTTAAATGCATTACTATAGTAAAATTATTTGTAAAATTTCTTTTATAATAACACTCCATTTAGATTGTTAATAGCGCAATTTACCTACCTACCTACGCGCGGTGTTCGCCACGCTCCAATATAAATAAATAATGACTCACAGTTTTGAAAAGATTCAATGAGTAGAGAAGTAAAATCTCGAGTAATCAAGCCTGTCTGTTTTTCTTCCGTTTCTTCCCCCGTCCTCGCTTTTCTTTCACTCGCTTTTCTTTTCGTTTTTGTCCAGCTTTCTTTCTCAGCTTCTCCCTTTTTCTTTTCTTTCTTTTTTTTTTTTTTTTTTTTTTTTTTTGTTTTCACACCTTCTTTCCCACCCACTGACTTTCGTTGGCTTTTCCTAATTTTCTTGTCGCATAGAAATGAACAGATATATCGTGTGCGGGTGTGTGTGCGATACGTTTTTCACAGTGCACGGGAATGTTATTATGACACCAATCGTAAGTTCCGGGAAATAACACTTTGGTTCCAGGCAGGAGACACAGATTCCCTGACCTGATCCCAATCAGAAAAAATGATTCGTATATAAAACATATCGTTTTTGTTTTGTTTTGTTTTTGTTTTTTGTTTTTTCAGGTACATATGTTTTAGCTATATGGCACTTTTAAAACTTTGTGTAGTGGTTAACAAGCTTGTCTGGCTAAGTCAATTACGACTGAAAGTGAGTTCGATCAATAAGTGCTCCACACTTTCGACTTTGTGCTGCATCTAAGCTATGCTTAAAAAATCACTATTAAAAAAATAAAATCACTATTAAAAAATCAGTAGTATTTTCGATATCTAACTTTTAAACTGATTTTAAAAAAGGAAAAATGTTTTCTTGAAACTTTTATTTTAGTTTTAATTGAAAGCTAAATGATTAAATTTATTTTTTCCAGTAAGCAAAATACTCTGGTTTATTTCAAACAGAAATTAAATTGATTGGAATATATAAATTTAATTATTAAATTTATTCCCACTGCATATTCTGTGAGTGCAAAAGTAGATATACACTGAGAGAGTAATGAAAATAACAGCACATGCGAACAAAATGTATTGTATTGAATATTGATTATACAAACATATAAAGATATGAATCCCTCAACAAATGTTCAAAGTCAAACAGTTTGCCTTCATTATTCACACACGCACACACCTGTTTACGTTCATCATCATCATCATCATCATCATCATCTTTCGATTTTTGCTATAGTCACACTGTCTGCGAGAAGACCCTAGGCACATGGTGTGTCGTTATGACTACATTTCATGATGGGTTTTTCTACCTACCATAACATCGCTAGCGTTACATGGATAAAAAAAATCTTCTTAGTGTGTGGGGCTGTACAAAATAATTTTTTGTATTTCTTTTAAGCTTGTATTTACAGCTGATTATTATTATTTATTTCAAAAAATATAAATGTATTATATTAAAAATGATATAATTTTTTTTAAATATTAAAAAAGATTTTGATGAATTAAAAATGAATTCTTAAATGAAACAGAGCACCAAATACTGGTATAATACTGTAGTGTACTGTATACTAACTTTTGCAACCCCCAGCCCCCATTTTCATTCGGACAAATATCCCGTTATTATCATAGGGTTTCGACTGTTATGCAATAACAATATGGCCTTCTTCAGGTGTCTGCCGATTCGAATAACCTTCTGGCTACCGGTAGAAATGTCCTATGTCGGCATAATATTTTAATTTGCCATACGCCTTCGTTTGTATTTTAATGTTTTGAGAGAAGAGCTGATTTTTCTGAATTAAAACAGAAATACAAACAGCTATATACTCTGACCATTGATCGAAGACATGCATAGATGTTGATTCAAATACAAAAAGGCTTCTTCTCCTCTCTATATCTTTCTTTCTAAAACTCACTCTCTCCCACTTATGAACTTATGAACATGGTGACGAATAACATTTAAGATAAAACTACACGCAAATGTAAAAAGATATTAGCAGATGAAGATAGATATGATAATATCAGGCTGACATAGATAATGAACAGAATGATAGATAGACAGGCAGATAGATATGAACAGAATGGTTATTTTCTAAGCGTAGCTTAGATGTGGCACAAGGCCGAAAGTATGAAACACCCAGTGAGGATCGAACTCACTACTCAATTGTAATGGTTCTAGCGAGAACAATCTTGCTAACCATTACACCACCTCAAGATGCCCATGGTGATTTTCTAAGCGCAGCTTAGATGTGACACAAGGCCAAATGTATGGGACACCCAGTGAGGATCGAACTCACTCAATCGCAATTGTTGTAACGAGACAAGCTTGCTAACCATTACAAAACGTCGAAGTGAGATAGACAGATAAGAACAGACTGAGATAGATAGATAGATAGATAGATAGATAGATAGATAGATAGATAGATTCGGACTGAGATAGACAAGCTTACCGCAACAACTCAATAATCATAAGTTTAAAATGACTACAATACATAACAAATCAGAATAAATAATACAAATACTATATACACTTAATGAATATTATCATTAATTTAACTTCAAAATAAAATTGTGCGCCTCTGAAGAAGAAATCAAATAAGCAATGATTTGTCACACATTACAAATCATTACATCCACAAAAAATAGTCTGCCCCTTTGTTGCCGGTTCAATTACAAAAAAAAAAAAATCACACTGTGCACGCATCCTTTTGCTGTGATGTTTTTGTTTTTTTTTGTTTTTTTAGAAATCCAGTGGTTGGAGGAATCTACGAGAAAATTACCGTGAGCCACTGACAATAAAAGATGAGCAATAGTAATCGAACATTTAAATATCAAATGACTACTTACCTTGACATCATAAGTGCTTAATCCAACTTCGGCTGCCAACAATTCGACTTCAAATTCAGACGGGTTTCGATTTTCCTGGAATTCTTTCTCCAATCGCTCCCGTTGTTCGTCTCTTACAGAGGGTAACATGTTGGCAGGCGTTAGGTGGGCTTGAATAGCGGCCATTCTCTTCTTTTTTTTTAAATTGTTCCGAAAAAACTTCTTTTCGTTTTTTTTTTTTTGTTTGTTTTGTTTTGTTTTTTACTTTTTATCTAATATTAAAATCGTCCGGCTTCCTGTGTGTGCGTGCGTGTGTTTTTTTCTTTTGAAACACTTAAATTTAACTTAATTTATGTATGGTTTGTTATCTTCACGGTAAACTGTAAAAGATTAAGGGATTGTTTGTGGTTGTTTTTGTTTTTTTTATAACATTCAAATATCTTTAGATTTTTAAATAATTTACCTCTTTCTTCAACACGTTTCTTTCTATCTTTTTTTTTTTTTAGTTTAAAAATGTTGACAACAGATAAAAAATACCCTTTTTTTTACAATTTTTTTTTTTTTTCGTGACTATCAATACGTTTTTCTTGTAAACGATAGAATAAACCAGGGGTGAATGGATTTTTACAATGAGCAACAGTAACTATATAAACAAGTGGCTAGAACTAACGATTTTTTTTTTTT
Source organism: Ascarosepion bandense (assembly GCA_037127315.1). Taxonomy (NCBI): domain Eukaryota; kingdom Metazoa; phylum Mollusca; class Cephalopoda; order Sepiida; family Sepiidae; genus Ascarosepion; species Ascarosepion bandense. The sequence goes on along the minus strand of JBBBDQ010000322.1, from coordinate 1,720,476 downwards.
TTTTTTTTTTTTTTTTTTAATAACGCCTTTTTTCACAGACAACTTCTTGGCACAGCGTTTTTAGTTAAATGGACAGACGCAGTAAAGTCGATAAGCATTGCCCTGAGAAAGAAGAGCAGTTCTAAGCGCTTCGGGGCGACCGGTGGGTAGTAGTGTATATATTAAAAGCAAAAGAGGGCGGAACTATACGACGTATGTAAAAATATACGTATTAAATACATTACGTGTGTAATGTATTGTATCTGCTCGGTAGTTGTCGAATGAACAAATGAGTGTTGACGGGATGAGTTTAAACAAGACCCCGACCAGCTGTAACAAGCCTGGTAAATAGCAGCAGGAGCTACAGTAATAATAATAAAATAATAATAATAATAATAATGAATGATGATGATTCGGACTAACGATTATGGTACTCTACTTAGAGAGATATTGCTGGTTGTAGTAGTTTTAATAGTTGTCGTCATCGCCGCGTGCACTGTCGTACGTTCGTAATAGTAGTAGTAGTAGTAGCAGCAATTATTGCAAAGAAAGAAGCGACAATAACAGTAAATGATTATAAAAACCTGAAAAGTTTGATCAACTCAGTTTTTTGAAGCTTTTTTATTTTATATTTATTTATAACGCGGAGGTATGACATGACTTAAATTAGCAGTCTTTTTATTTAATCATGGCTCCAAACAAAGAGACCAACTAAAAAATAAGTTTGGTATTTTTGTGGGACGCTTAATAATGAGGATCGAATTCAGTACAGATAACGGTTTCAGGGACTAACTTGGGAACCATTTCTTGTCGACGAGAAGGCTCATGGCTGTAAAAAATATCAATAAAATGAAAATAAGAAAATCGAACTGATTTTCTAAGCGTGGCTTAGATGAGGCACAAGGCCATACTTTGAGCTAACGAGACAAACTTGCTAGCCATTCACGTCGAGGTACCCAAATAATTTTCATACAAGGCCGAATGTATGGGGGCACTCAGTGAGGATCGAACTCAACTATTCAGTTGTCTAGCAAGACAAGCTTTCTAAAACATCGAGGGCATCTCTAGGTAAGTGTAATGGTTAGCAAGCTTATCTCGCTAGAACAATTACGATTGAGTAGTGAGTTCGATTCTCACTGGGTGTCCCATACTTTCAACCGTGTGCCACATCTAAGCTGCGCTTAGAAATCACCATTACACCAGGTCGAAATGCCCCTAAAGGGATTTTCTAAGCGTAACTTAGAAGTGGCACAAGGCCGAAAGTATGGGACACCCAGTGAGGACCTAACTCAGTCGTAATTGTTCTACTAGCGAGACAATCATCACACTACATCGAGGTGCCCCAAATCGAGATAACTAATGATTAGTCTAACAAAAGCAGTTTGCTGATGATTCCTACAAAAGTTAAAAGTCCAACCAAGCCAATGCAAAGCGACTAAATATGACTATTTTCTTATAAAGTTAATTTCAATATTCAATAAATTGATAAATGTTCAATAGATATGTCATTCTAGTTATCTACTGAGCAAGTTTTCATTCAAAAAAATTGCAGGCAAAAAAAACATACTAGTTCTTTTTAGGTGTCTTTAAGTTTTCGTTTGTGTGTGGGGGGGAGAATAACAATAACAAGCAATGGGGTTTTTTTTAGCAAAAAAGAAATTGATCGACCAAGCTAAGTACCGATTGAAAATTACTAGCGATGATATAAATAAGGATTTAAATGTTCACTTTGTAGTCTGATTTTCGCAGAAATTTACATCTATTCTAAGAGAAGAATCAACTACAATACATAGTTTAAAATTTGAAGTGTTGATAGGGGGAAGAATTGTCAATCAATACCGCATATAAATGGGATGGCCGACCAGCTGTTGTCTTCTGATACACTTGCATGTATTTTAGTCTACGAACAGGGGTATATATTTTAGAATATATATTAGCCTCTGAACATTCCAGCCAACTCTCGTACACACACACACACACTGAATGATAAGTGCTAATTTACTGAATTTTGATTTGTAATAATATTCACTGTATATGTGATCAATACTCCCTATTGAATTAAATGCACTGACAAAGACGGACAATATGTTAAAAAAAGAAAACACCTGTTGTGCTAAATTTTTTCAAGTTGCGGACTTATGGAACAGTGTATGTGTGATGAATGAAAGTGTATGAAAAAGAGAAAAATTGCCAAACGTAAGTTTATAAGTTTATATATAAAACCAAATTTCGATGTTTAAATCCGTTGAATAGCCATTTCTACGGGGACTTCTCCGCTTCCTCAGAAGTCCCTGTAGAAATAGCTATTCAACGAATTTAAACATCGAAATTTTGTTTTATTTTTATATTTGGCTCTGTAATTAGAATATAATACTTGCATCCACCTTGATCAATTTTAATATTAATGAAATTAATATTAATTAGGATTGGGTTCTTGGGATTTACCTACCTGCTTATCCTTTTGGATTAAAAATATTATATATATATATATATATATATATATATATATATATATATATGAGATAATAGAATATAACTTTTTTTATATACACTCCTGATCAAAATTTTAAGACCACTTAAAAATCTTTAAAAAGAAATATTTTTTTTACGGATAGATTTTAAACTCCTCCCACTTAAGGTTACCAGTACTACAATCTAAAAGGTTATGGAAACAAAAGGCTATATTCCAAACATTTTATTTAGAAATTTACATTTTTATAAAATGAAGCGATTTACACATGATCAAAATTATAAGACAAAAATTCTACGAAATTGTACAAAAAGTGTATGAAAACATTCAACAACCAAATTTAATAATGAGTTCTAACTCCACTGCCTTTGATGACTTCAAAAATTCTGTCAGGCATGCTAGAAATAAGCGTTTCCATTAAGGTACGAGGATGTTGCTCCAGCTTCTGAAGATAGCTTCACGAAGTTCATTTTTTGTTGAATATTGTTTGCCATTTCGATAAACATCTCTTGTCATCCATCCTCAAA
>JBBBDQ010000322.1:1600000-1712500 GCA_037127315.1 Ascarosepion bandense | reverse complement strand
CAGATTGGGTTCTATAGCCTTGGTCGGCAACCAGTCTACCGCAGAAAGCAATGGCAACCTACTGCGGGAAAATCTTCTGCCCAGTCAGTCATGTCTCTTTCGAGACATGATCGCCCAAGCGTGTATAACGTATGGCACTTAAACTGACTGATTAGCGTGAGATTTGATTTATTTTGACGTTTCTTTTTGCAACCACTTTTCTATATTTTGTTTGAACTTTTTGTGTGTTGTGAGGGGGTCGAACGACCATTATGACCGAGTTTCCCCAGGCAAATGTTGCACCAATGGTCTCACTGTGGGTATGGACGAAGTCTATAGAAAGGAAGAATGCGGTCTACTATGACCAAATGTGACTGAAGTACAAAAAGTTCATTAAGGAAAATGAGTTACTTTCAGTTCCAGAAGAACTCACAGAGAACAGGTCACTCACAAATGTCCTCGGTGGAGAGGAAGTCTGTCGAGGATCCAAACAATTTCCCCGACGCCCCCGGAGTAATACGAAACACCGATGGAAACTTAAGAGTGTCGGGCCACCTAACCCTAAAACCGGATGGCCTAGGTGGGAAGATCTGAACTAAAAAGAAAGTATTGTTTTGTGCAGAGAGGTCGCCGGTAATTCGCCACCCCCTCTTTGTATAGAGCTCTTAAACTAACGTACCCGACGGACGTCGGCGGTATTGTCTTAGAAGGAAGAATGACGTCCGTGATTGGTACTGGAAGTCTGGGACAATCTGTCGGGGTCCTGACTCCTGCAGATTTCCGGCCAGTGTGTGCCAAAGTGATTCAGCTGAAAAAATGTCTATCAAGCTAGCTAGCTTGAATGCGAGGAGATATCGGGATAAGGCTGCCTGTCGGCTTCGGGATCTCTTGTCCCTCTCCGATCCAGGAGAAACACTTTGTTTGCAAAGTTGATGCTCGTGTACTGTCTAGCGACTTAGTTATCTATTCAGCATACGGGGACTAGCAGACCAGAGGTGTTTCCTTGTTGGTTAAACTTACCCGCGTGCGAGGTTAGAACTTGTACATGTCGGAGCTGGGTGGGGCGGTTGATCGTAACCGATATTGCTGTGATCACGAGTTCATTTCGGATCGTTGCGGTTTATGCGCTCAGTGACTGGGAGGAGAGCGTTTCGTTTTTCCGTCAGTTGGGACCGTTCCTGGTAGATTCTTTGCGCCTAGTCTTAGTGAGGGACTGGAATGCCATCTTTGACCCCAAGCTAGATAGAGGGCGGGGTTCTAGCGGGAGATTGGGTAATCGTAGCCTGATTGATCGGATCGACGAGTTCGGTCGATAGATACTGGGTCGATCACTCGGAGGAGAGGGAGAGATGTAGACATGGGCACTTAATTGGCCATCTACCCAGGTGGTTAGCTACCTAGATAGAATGTTAGTGAGAAGAGTCGATCTAAATTTGCTAGACTGTCTCACGTTCCACGGGTTAGGCTATTCGGACCACAAACTCGTTTGTGCTCGAGTGGCAGGCCTAGATTGGCTGGACACTGGAAATTCAACGTGTCTTTACTGAACAAGTAGGACTTCTGGCATAAGCTAACTAAACTTCTGCAGCGGGAATTATTGGGGGCGGTTATTGGGAAAAGGTGGTGGGAGAGGCATAAGGATAGAACTAGGTCTTTCACCGCTGATTATAACCGTCGACTCACTCTAGCAAATGATAAAAGGTGAAGACAAAGATAGTCTATCTAGCGCGGTGGCAGAGAGTGATCTCGTAGAGATAGAATTAGCTAGGCAGGCCCTAGACCATTTGGGTTAGCAAGCGTTACCGGAGTCAGGTAATTAGGCATAGGTTTAACATGATGTCTAACGAAGCAGTGAGCATGGACACAGAATGTTGCAAGGAATAGGTCCGTCGAGATGGTGATCAATATGTTCGAGAAGTCAAAACCACGGAGGGGCGTACTCTGAGATCGACCGACGATATGTTTCGGCGGAATTTCGAGAGCCGCTTTGCCAAGGAACCTGTTCTCTGTGAAAAGAAGTTTCGCGAATGTTTGGCTGACTTTCCTCGGCTTGCGCCGACTGAAGCAGCTAGCTGCGAGGATGACATCTCGGAAGGTGAAGTTTACTTGTCATTGAAGAGAGTCGGCAGTGGCAATTCTCCAGGACTTAATGGTCTAATCTGTGAATTGTACTTGAGGCTGTCGCTCATCTTTGTACCAATTTTGAAGGTGGTGTTGAACAACTGATTCAGGCAGAGATACGTACCCAGTTGGATATCTATGGGTGTGACCACACTGTTGAAAAAAATCAAGGTGTTGGGAGAGACTTAGATGATTACAGGCCCATAACCTGCTAAACACAGAGTTAAAGATTTTGGTCAAGATCCTAACGGAGCATTTGCAGTCAGTTACAAAGATTCTGTTGGGGCCTGAGCAGACTTGCGCTGTGGAGAACCGAACAATTCAGAGCAAACTGCATCTAATCCGCACGATTATAAAGAGTGTAAAAGACGACGAGCAAGTCGACCATTGATATCTGGTTGCTGTTCTGATTCAAACCCGACTGCTGCAAGTGGATCGGCCTGCTGTATCTCTCCCCCAGTGCTGTGGTACAGGTCAACCGAAAGCAGTCGAGCGCTTTTGCGCTGACTGGGTCGGTTCGTCAGGGTTGCTCGCTGTCGACCCTACTTTACACATTGGCGTCGGAGCCCTTCCTTTGCCGGCTAAGGGAAAGGGCATACAATCCAACCCTACGCGGAATCGCTGTCCCTGGTAGGGCTCGAGCCAGGGTTTCTACGTACGCCGATGACATATCCGACATTGAGGTAGTACAGAAGGCGCTTGAGCGGTACGAAAAGGTGACGGGGACCAAAATTAATTATAATAAGTCTTCCGGCTTTCAGTTAAGGGTCGCTTTTCCGGGGCGCTCTAGTTAGACTGACGGACCAGTCTGCATTTTTTGAGAATTGATCGGAGGTACTGGCAAAGGTCGGAGCGTCGGTCCAGACTCGGCTTCGACAGCGGTTGTCCGTGAAGGTGAGGGCTGAGGAGTGTGTTACATACAGCTTTCTTATCATCCTTTACAGTTGTCAGTACTCCCTCTCTGTAATGACCAAGCGCTGATTGCCCACCCTCTTGTGAGCTGGACGCAAGCATCAGGTCAACAGAGATGTCTGCTCTAAGCGTCAAGAGGTGGAGCTAGAAATGCCACACATGGTGAGTTATTGACACGCCTCGTTGGCTTTCCTATTCCGCATGTTGACAGAGAATTTGATTTTGGTGGGGAGTGTTAGAGGCGCCTTCCTTGGCCTTATTATCACTCCTCCCATTTCGAGGGCTCGGCGCCGACGTAGGCACCGAAATCAATCAATTCTTACTAGAGTGTTAGAAGGCCTTGCGTGCCATTCATCGGTCTACTAACCTTTCTCGGCCTCGGAGGCACTTATGCATTATGCATTAATGGAGGAGGTCGCGACGAAGGACCCTCTGCGTGATCGGCTCGGCTTGTAAGCGATCGAGTCGTGCTCCTTTTGGTTTTGGGTCCCAGGGTTGAATTACCTCAGTAACCTTGAGTTTACGCTTACTTGGCGACGGGCTATCTCTCAATAACATGTCCTTCAGATTTGGTGCGGCGAATGTGCTCGGCTATCATCAGTGTGACCTTGGTTTAGAAAAAATGGATGCGCACACCTTCTACCATTGTCCTCAGGTGCGCCCTTTCTGTTGGCAGGTTACGGCTTGTATCGGTCTCGAACAGCTCGTGTTCATCGATCTCGCGTACGTGTGTGATAATGTGTTGCCCCCATATTCTAGGGTGAAATGGATGGTGTTGCTGGCTGTAGCACGAATGGTGATTTGGTCGACGCGAATGGAGGGAATCTTGTAATATAAACGTTATTCTTATCGGCATCTGATTAAATTGTTTAAGAATCAGTTCAAGATGATAAGATCTACTAGAAAGCGTTTGATATCGACAGATTTCAGCGAAAGGTGGGTAAATATGGCAAGTCTGGTTCACGTGAATGAGGCCAGTTTTGACTATCTTTTTAAGTCCCTTATGTCACAACGGGGCGGTTTCCGGCAAACCCTCTCCTGGTTAAGTTAGAACTATTTTGTGTACCTAGTTAATGTGAATAAATGTTCTTTCTAGCCTGTTCCCGGTTTTCTATTTTGTTATGATTCAAGTCGAGATTCCCAACCTCCCCACTTTGTTTTTGGCCTCATTTTTTTTTTTTCATCCTGACTGGGTCAGCCTTTGATTTTGACCATTGATTTATTTTATCTTTTCCCTCTCCATTAGCGAGTGTGTTTCTTGATTTGCCGTTTGACGAAATACAGCAGCCACTCTGAATTTTTGTTGGGTGGACAAGTCTTACTAACATTTGTTTAATTTTTAGTTTGAATTTTTCGTAATATATTATTTTGTTTTTTGGGTTATTCACCCCTCCCCCTCTCATTTTTCATATCATTAAATTTTTAAATATAATTTTGTATTATATTTTATTGTATTGTATCATATTTTATATAAATAAAATTTTTATATCCTGGATTTTGTTTCCCTTTTTTAGGTTCCCCCTGCGAATCTATGGTATTATGGTATATAGAGGATTGTGGGGTGATGGATGAGTTCTTGTGATGAATGAATAAATTGTAATGAGTGTTTGGGTCGTAAATGTGATTAACTAGGTATAGGATAGAAAGTGAAGACTGACCTCAACCCACTCCCTTCGGGCATATGCCACATTTTTGTAGTCTTTATGCAAAATAAATATTCGGACCGTCATTGACAGACTAAGAATGACTGCGTTTGTTAGTCCAGCAAGAAATAATACAACAACAACCAAAATAAGAAATACCGAAAATATATAATAAACATATCAAAATACAAATACGTGGAACTCTGTTATTAGAACGATAAATACGAGTTAGATAGTAATACTATAATTGGGACTCGCAATGGTGGTACGGTAGCAGTCTTGGCTATCTCACTCTGTCTCTACCTATCGCTCTGCCGTATACTCTCTGCTGATCTGCTGCTCATCTACTACCACCTCTTGTGAGGGGAAGTATATGTAGTAGAAGGAAGAGTTCAATCCGTTGAATGGGTGATGCCACCATGACAAATATATATACAAAAATATATAAAAATTACACATGAAATGTAATAAAATGAGGGGTGAGGAATACATGAAACAAAAAACCCAAACAACTAAGAAACTCACTAAGGTTTATTTCTCTGTAAGCTGGTCTTATAAATAACTGGTAGTGAGTACAATCCTCGCTGATTGGCCCATACTTGTGGCTTCGTGCTAAAAGCAAACTATACTCAGTTAATAACTAACCACAGAGTTAACAATTAGCACCTATTGTTTTGCGTTCTTCTACTGAACATCACCAGCAACTGTTTTGTTATAATCGTGATCTAAGTATAACAAATTAATGCAATACTAACACATTTAAGTATCAGCCTTGATAATGAGCAGTACTTTTTTTCTTACTGGCTGAGAGGGGAGATAAAAGAACAAAAAGAATTAAGGATTAAAACGAACAATACCGATGGGGAAATACCAGTGTAGTTGTTAACGTTAATTTATTTGTCTGCTTGGAACGGAATGCACGGACCGCAGCCCGAAAATTGGGTAGTTTTACTCTTTTGTACGAAATATTTGATTCATTTTGTATATATAAAATGTACTTCGTAACTGTAAAAAAAAAAAATCACATACAATGTATTCGAGCAAATATCTTAAAAAATAAAAGGTATTTGAAAAGAAAAATACTATTGCAATGATTTTTAATTAGCGCAAAACCTAAAGCATAGACTAGAAAAAATATTTACGTCGAAACGTCGTGCTAATGGCAACAAAGATGAGGACAATAGACCGAATAATGTAAGTAGTGTAAATACTATCTCATCTCAGAAATATAGACAAAAATAACCCGAAATAAAAAAACGAAGTTATTTTCAAAATAAGTACCTTAATGAATTGCAACCTGTGTATTTTTTAATAAGACTAGAATTTTTTGCACCACGCTGACGTGTGTTGAAATTCTCAAAGAATTTAGTATTGTTGCAGTTATTGATAACATTTTTTAAGAGGTATACAAACTCTACGTTTCGTTCAATTTCACAAACAAAATCGATGAAATTTGAATAAGTTGATTTGTTTTTTCTTTTTTTTTTTTTTTTTTTTTTTTAATACTTTGACAAAAACCACACTTCACGGTTTAATACTTTCTTTAATTTTATAGAACTTAATGGTAAACAATATTTCTTTAAGAAAATTATTTTTCCGTTTTAACAGCGAATAATAAATTCTGAAGATTTCTTACGCTCGAGCATGCAACATACAACATAAAACTTTTGTTTTTAAATATTTGGCCTTGTAAATTGTTTATAGTTCTAGCAAACGCAGGGCGAACTGGATTCTTGTATATATAAAAACTTAAAGAAATGATATGCAAAAATTATATTGCATTTTTATCAAATAAGTATTTGTTATTTTAATCATTCAAATTGTTTTTAAAATAGTGGAAGTATTTGTATGTTAAATAAAAATTTTAATTTTTCCGAAAAATTAATGAAAATTTATTGTACTAAGCTAATCACTCTAGTAAAACGAACTGTACTTTGTACCTCCTTAACTTTTCGCGTTTCTCCCCAAAATTTGGTTTTGATCAGTCAATGTATGGCAATTTTAAAGGGTGTAAAAACATGAACGGACGGTCCGAAGGACTGGCTAATGGAAGTCACAGAATTTTATATATAAATGTCTGTTTAGGACGTAAACGATCGTGGCTATCCCCATCCTTTTCTTTGCTATCTGTGAATTACTATATTTTCTTGAGAACGATAGTAGAGCGATTTCTTGTTGCTTTCTCCATCGTCTAAAATTGTGAGTTTTCATTCACTGAAATTACTTGCCGGCCAAAGCTAAAGGGTACTGTCTACCCTGCTATTTAATCCATAGCTGGAGGCGTAAAAGAGGTAGATGAAAGCATTTCTCTACGGTTTGTGAAATTGAACACAACAGATTATGAGAAAATTTCAACTATGTCTATTACTGCATTATTTTTACAGCATACATCAACTTTGGTAAATTTTTATACTTACATCTTGAGTTCCGGTCTGAGTTTTCCAAAATCAACAGATCCTAATATCAATAAATCAATAATGTTCTTCATTTTGGAAGTATGAGATCTATTGGATGCTGTCTGTGTTATCAGAATTAATCGATTGATTCGTTTCCTACGGCTCATCCCCCACTTAGCAGGTTATTTAAAGCCAGAAAATATTTTTACGTTTTTAAATATTTCTTTAGATAATAACGGTTTAGTGATACAAATCTTACTTATTAACCCATAGCTGGGAGGATAACAGATGGATATACACCTTTCCCAAGGGTATTTGCTCTTAAGTGAACATGATGCCAAGGAGGATTGGAACTTGGCTCTCCGGTTAACAATTAACAATTCCGAACCATCATCATTATACCAGCCTTACGTCCAAGCTGACAGCACCTGGTATTACCAAGCGGTCACCCATCTAGGTACTGACCAGGCTTGACGTTGCTTAACTTTGGTGATCGTACAGGAGGTGGTGTTTCAACGTGATGCGGTCGTGAGATCTGTTGCATCAGATGCAGGCTGATAAAATTAACAAAGACGTGCATTTTGCACGCACGCATTCACAAACACTTACACACACGCACATGCACACAAGCCCGTGCGCTCGCATAAATACAACGCGTACATGAGCTTACAAATGCGCGCACACCTATGCTCAAACGCGCGTGCATACGCACAACACGTGCACAGATACACACACATGCCTGGACAATCATATATGTACACAAACATACACACGCATTCACGTACAAACTTTCACTATCACACAAACACACTGTTGCACACCCACGCTCATACCAGTCAATTTCGAATTGTCAAAAGTTTGTAGTAAAACCCCACTTTAGTTCGAACCCCCCACCCCTTTATTTCGCAAATTATCATCATAATTTCTAGGTCAGTCAGTTTCGTCCTTTCTACATCACCCTGTGTATCTTGTTCTTTACCTTCGCAACTGTCATCACACCCGTATTCCCATCCTTCTCTTGCCCTTTCTCTGACACCCCCTGTAACTAGTTCGTCTTTCTCTTCGCTCTCCTCCTGCTTAAACTTTCACTCTTCTCTTATGTAGCCCCCTGCACACCAGTGACGGTACCGCCTTGCTTGGGGTGAAACGATAAAAAAAATGTTAAATGCCATATATGATACACGGTTGGGCGATCATGTCCCGAAAGAAACATCACTGACTGCGCAGAAGATTTTTATTGATGTAGATTGCTATTAATTGCACGGTCGACTGGCTGCCAGCAAAGCCTATAGAATCCAATCTGTCCTGTTATTTAACCCATCAGCTGGAAGGAAGTTAATGCAACGAATTCAACTGGAATTCGAACTTGGTTCTTCGATTTCTCGTTCCAAGAATGGATATCCATTGCACCACAACGCACTTCTAGGTCAGTCAGTTCAAGTGCCATACGTGATACACGCTTGGGCAATCATGTCTCGAAAGAGACATGACTGACTGGGCAGAAGATTTTCCCGCAGTAGGTTGCCATTGCTTTCTGCGGTAGACTGGTTGCCGACCATAGCTATAGAACCCAATCTGTCCTGTTATTTGACCCATAACTGGAAGGAATAGACGGATTAATACCTTTCCCAAGGGTATTTGCGCGTAAGTGAATGCAATGAATTCAGCTGGAATTCGACCTCGGCCCCCCGAGTTCTCGTTCCGAGACGATATCCGATGCTCCACAACGCACATCCTAGGTACCATATCAACAAACGTGTCCAAACTCGAAAATCAACAGTTACCGGTTTTACAATAAACTGTGATAAAATTTACTCCGATTAGCAATAATGGTCGTTAATTACCATCCGGGAATTTCATAATTCTCATTACCATCATTACTAACGATAACAAAATTAGAAAAGTTCAGTTTAAATTCATAACTTTCCTCATTTTTTTTTTTTTTTTTGTCTCACCTGGATGATATCTACCCATCCCTAAACTAATAATTAATTTTTCGGTCCTTTTAGGAAGGTCAGTGCGCGCAAAAAGAGACAAATGTGTAGCAAAGGCTTGTTTGAAGAAGTCGAAATGATGTTTAAACAAGATTTACTACTTTAGTGAGTTCGATCTTCACGGCGAACCCCGTACTTTCGGCCTTGTGCCACACCTAAGTGATGCTTAAAACAAATAAGGCACTCCGACGTAGTGTAATGGTTAGCAAGCTTCTCTCGCTAGAACTTATTAAAACTGAGTGGTGAGTTCGATCCTCACTGGGTTCCCCATACTTTTGGCCTTGTGCCACATCTAAGTGGCACTTAGAAAATAAAGATTTATTACTTCATTTTTAATACTTTATAGTCTATCACGTTCACTTTCGGATTAATATATTTAGGAAAGGCATGGGTTCATCTCTCCTCCTATCTATGGGTTAAATATCAGGGTAGGTTGGGCTCGCTAACTTTGTGTGGCAATCAGTCTAATAAGAGAAGGACTGCTCCGAATTCCAATCCGAGCAGACGACAACGGGAAATCATTCTACTATATATTTTTTTTTTAAAAAAATAACAGATAATAAATAAAATGGATATGTGAAGAACCATGATCGCCTATGTCCTGAAGAAACCTGACATTTTGCTTTTGACCTTACACGATGTAAAGATAGAAATAAACTTAATTTCAGTGGCTGATCTATTATGAAACTAAGAAAGCTTAAACTTAGAACCCCTAATCCCAGGAAGTCCCCTGAAGCAACATTTGTTTAATGTGTTAATCTTTCCACAAAATCGATGTTTTTATAAGCTTTTGTTAAAGGCCATTTTAATGATATACTAAAAAGCCAAAGGGGTCAAAGTAGCTAATTTTGGCCTTAGAATATGCTCTAATACCGATTTCATATGACCTCAAAATTCCTTTGTAATTGGTCAAAATTCAACGTTTTCTTTGGAACTTCGTATGAGCTCATCAAACTTTATTCATAGCCTACATTTTGGATTCTCGGATATATTGTTGTTGGTCGCGAAGAAGACCCATGTTTATTCAAGCTTCAGTGAGTCAGTCAGTTAAGTGCCATACGAGATACACGCTTGGGTGATCATGTTTGTTTCGAGACATGAATGAGTAGACAAAAGATTTTTCGCTAAGTAGTTTGGCATTTTTTTTCTGCGGTATACCGGTTGCTAACCAAGGCTATAGAACCCAATCTGTCCTACTATTCGAACCATTGCTGCAGGGAGAAGACCAAGGGCATTTGTGCGTAAGTGAATGCAACAAACTCGACTAGAATTCTAATTCGGTTCTCCGATTTCTCATTTTGATGTGTATTGAACGATGATGCACATTGTGTGTGTGTCTCTCTCTCTCTCTCTCTCTCTCTCTCTCTCTCTCTGTGATTATCCCTGGAATTCTTTCTTAAATGCTAAATCTAAACTTATTTATAAATGGAACTTTGTCTGTGTGTGTGTGTGTGTCCGTTACCTATAGACTCCTAAACGGCTCAAACGATTTTTTTAAAAATTTGCACGGTTGTACTATAAGCGTCTGTGAGTGTTCTTAGCTAGGTTTTGTGTCGAGGTACCCCCGATAAATATCGAAAATCGATAATCGAAAAAATCGGGTTATAGAAGGAGTGGTCGGATTTTAATCAAATTTGATACACTCATAGACAAAGACATAAGAAACGATATTCAGAAGTTTCAAGGTTGCAGTTCTTACAATAGTGCAGAAAATCGATAATAATTATATATAAAAGGCAAGATGTTTGTGTGTGTGTCTGTTTATCTGTCTGTATGTCCTTCTATACAAATCCACAATTTTTATCCGATTCACACCAAACTTCACACAAATATTCTTTAGGCTGAGTCTGAGCTCCCGGACCATGGATTAGTTTTAAAGCTTTCATTACACCCGAGCAACGCCGGGCTATACTGCTAGTAACACGATAAATACCGTTATTGGAGATACTTTTGGTCAGGACATAATATTCATTTTTCATTCCGTTGTTGAATCTGGATTAGGTTTTGTTTTTTGTTTGTTTGTTGTTGGGTTTTTTTGTTTTTTGTTTTTTGTTGCTTTTTGTTTTTTTGTTTTTTTTTACTCTTGTTTGACGAGTCCCTCTCTGGATGACTTCCACTGTTTTTCGTGCCTGTCATTTCAGGGTTTTTAGCGTACTCGGCAATAGCTGGTTTGCTTGTGTAGGTAGCCGTTGACTCATAGGGGCTCTTCCGCCCTTTGACATGTCCTGCAGGGTGCCTACACTATCCTCCTCACCGAGCTTGCAGCCTCTGGGGGTGCTTGTTTAGTCTCCGACCACCCGACCCCTAGCAGGTAGTATTGAGGTGGTACCTGTAACAGACATAGTCTGACCTGACCTACTTCAGTGTAAATGGTTTTGTGTTATATAATCGACTCAGAACGACAAATCGGGGAGCAGAGTTCGAATTTCAGTTGAATTTCGTTGCATTCACTTACGCACAAATACCCTTGGGAAAGGTATTAATCCGCCTCTTCTCTCCAGTTATGGGTTAAATAACAGGACAGATTGGGTTTTATAGCCTTGGCTGGTAACCAGTCTACCGCAGAAAGTAATGGCAACCTACTGCGGGATAATCTTCATGGATGTGCGTTGTAGTGCAGTGGATATCGATGCGGAACGACAAATCGGAGAGCCGAGTTCGAATTCCAGTTGAATTCCTTACATTTACTTGCGCACAAATACCCTTGGGAAAGGTATTAATCCGTCTTCTCCCGGTGGGTATGGATTAAATAAGAGAACAGATTGGGTTCTATAGCCTTGCTCGGCCACCAGTCTACCGCAGAAAGCAATGGCAACCTACTGCGGGATAATCTTCTGCCCAGTCAGTCATGTCTTTCGTGACATGATCGCCCAAAGCGTGTACCACGTATTGCATTTAACTGGTTGACCTGGGTTAGAATATAATGCCGAAGAATTTCAACGTTCATAACTTTTCATTACTTTTTTATTACTATGTTTGATCCTTACCGGATACCCCATACCATTCAAGTAAGTACCCGAATCCTTGAGCAATCCTTAACTTTTACAAGAGCCAGGTCAGGCAGAAAATGGAGTACTTCCAAGTGGATACTTGCCCGATCGCTGCAATCTTAACGTGTTCAAATCTAGCGTTAACCGTTATCTTCCGCTCCTATACGCACATAAACTGTGCCTCTTACTCCGTAGCACTCTACCTCAAGTGGCTCCCAGACTTTATACAGAGGAAACGTAATTATAAAAAAATAAAAAAGAATTGTTTCTAGTCACCCATGCAGTATTTTATTCTCAAGGTCACAAACAGGAAATCAAACGGATATTCATTATTATATAAAGTAAAATCAAAATTAATTCTTTAAGTGAGTGAATTTCTCATAGCATTTTTATTCTGTTTTTGTAATAATAATGATCACTGAATAATAAATTTTTGGCATTATTCATTAAAGCGTATTGAAGGTATTTTGTTTTTGTTTCGTTTTTTTGTTTTTTTTTTGTTTTTTTTTTTATTAATTGAGATTTTTTGGTGGATCCTCTAAATGTTCCTGTATGTTTTTGAGGCTTCTCAAATGACCTACAAATTAGATTATTCAAAAATCGTCTTATATATATATATATATATATATATATATATATATATATATATATATATACGAAATGATTTGTTTGAACATTATGTTTTATCGATACTCGTATTTAAGTAGATATTTAAGTATAGTTTATTATCAAACAGTATTATATATTTATTTCTACCGGCCTGATTATTTACTATAAACTTTTGTTACGAAAAAGTGTGTCATTCGGCAGGATTCGAGTGCCGAGGGTCAAGTTCACAACCTTGAATTTTAAATTATAATAATCGATAACTTATATCCGTCCACTTCAGGATTTTATTTCATTTAAACCTGTTTTTGGTCAGTATAATCAGATATTATTTCATTTCCTTCGGTGTCACCAGTTTTGAGGTCCTGTTTAAAATCATGCTTCAAAATTACCAGAATCTCATTGCTTTGTGTCCACCATTTTGACATCTGAAACAAAAAGTGCAATTGAATAGGATATCATTGTGCTATGGTTCATGTAAGTAAAATGTTTGTTACACTATTCAGTATTTGAATTTATTTATCATTTAATTTATAACTGATTCATTTTGAAATATAGGTCAATTTATATTTAAATTTATTCAAATTTAAATTAATTTTGGTATCGATTGTCGCCCTTATGCATATTCTGCATTTAATTCCAGACACATTCATCGAATAAAGCTTCAGATACGTTATATCTGCCTCTGCCTCTGCCTTATCACGACATTAACTAAAAATAATTCAAATCCGTTTATTCGGATGGATAAACAAGATAAAAAAATTAAAACAGTACAAATTGCTGTCGAAAATTCCAAAAAGCAAATTAATAAAATTAATAAATGTATGCAGATGTTAAAATTATAAAAAATTGGGTAACAAGTAAACGCCATCATTTTAGGGTTTAATTATTTAAGTACGAATTCCTATTAATTTACTTTAATTAAATATTAGTTCAGTCAGTTAAAGTGCCATACGTGATACACGCTTGGGCGATCATGTCTCGAAAGAGACTTGACTGACTGGGCAGAAGATTAACCCGCAGTAGGTTGCCATTGCTTTCTGCGGTAGACTGGTTGCCGACCAAGGCTATAGAACCCAATCTGTTCTATTATTTAACCCATAACTGGAGGGAAGAGACGGATTAATACCTTTCCCAAGTGTATTTGCGCGTAAGTGAATGCAATGAATTCAACTGGAATTTGAACTCGGCTCCCCGATTTCTCGTGCCGAACCGATATCCACTGCACCACAACGCACATAAGAACTCCTAACTATAAAATATATTGAATACGTAATCATAGCCGTGTTAGAAACCGGTTTTAGATGTTGACTACTATTCAGTGGATTTTTTTACTATGAATTTCTACTGCAAACAGAGTAGACTCCTAATCACCTAAAGTGCCCGTCGATTTTACGGGGTTTTTTTTATAGGGTGGGGGGAATTAATAACTTCCGGGCTCAGGGGAATGAACAGAAAAACAAGAGAATTCCATAAGATTTATACTAAGATGATTTGAATAATTCCTCTTAGTAACTAATCAATTAATGGAAAATTTCAAGAGTCACAAGATCATCAACATATTAAGCACGTTTCAGTTGCATGCCTTCACAAGGCGGCATTTCATTCATTTTGACGCATTTATTACCAGGACATTCGGGGTTTTTTGTGGTGGAGAGATCACATATAACTTGAAGACATATTGTCGAAATATTGTTTAACATTGTCAATTTTTTTTTCTTTCTTTTCCTTAAATCGCGGTCTTCTCTACTCTTAATAATAATGATAAATAAATAAAGTTGTAACATGAATGTAGAACTAATTCCTGTTGTGACTGGTGTGCTTAGAACATGACCGAGAAATTGAAGAAGTGCTTTCGGAAAATCGAAATTAAAACCAAGATTTTACACCTACAGAGACCTGTCATCATTTTTTCTGAAAGAATACTAAAAAAAAAAAAAAGTCTGGTTGACACGATTCGTCACGAACAGTATTTTCATTAACTAAGTCAATGTGCACCACCAACAACGTAATAATGAGGAAAATTGTCTTTAAACGCGTAATAACATCTAATGTAAAGATCGCTCAAAAAAACAGAAATACTCCTATCCACTCTAATATATTTTGTTTACTATTGTTCATCTAATACAAGACCCAAGAGCCACTCAAGGTAGTTGTTACAGTGTGGTGTTGTGTAAGCCTAAGTAAAGGAAAAAAACTGAAGTTTTCGTGGCTAAGAAAAGGTTCAAATTTAATTAACGAATACAGTTGCAGAGTTCAGTTGGAGACGTTAAGGGTAAAGTACTAAAGTAGACTCTAGAAGGAACCGGACACCCAATCCTAAACAGGAAACAAGGGATGAACTTCAACATTTTTTCAAATAATTATTAGAATAAAACTTATGATTGAAACTATTTCAACTATAAAACGACAAGACCTAATTGCTAATCTTAGCAATATGCTTATATTCAAGCAGTCGATGAGAAGAGCCCATTAGAATAATTACCATAAATATATTTACAGAAAAGATAAAGGAAATCTCTCGCTCTCTCTCTCTCTCTCTCTCTCTCTATATATATATATATATATATATATATATATATATATATATATATATTAGTTTGAGTCATAAAAAAATCTGCTTTTGAAAGCCATTTGTAATGACGAATATATCATCCTGTTACAACTCGTTTCTAGCTGTTATCATGCTTTCTTGCTTAAGCTACTCGCCGTGACGTTTATTGGAAATACTCTTGGAGTCAGTCAGTTAAGTGCCATACGTGATACACGCTTGGGCGATCATGTCTCGAAAGAGACATGACTGACTGGGCAGAAGATTATCCGCAGTAGGTTGCCATTGCTTTCTGCGGTAAACTGGTTGCCGACCAAGGCTATAGAACCCAATCTGTCCTGCTATTTAACCTATAACTGGAAGGAAGAGACGGATTAATACCTTTCCCAAGGGTATTTGTGCGTGAGTGAATACAATGGATTCAACTGGAATTCGAACTCGGCTCCCAGGTTTCTCGTTCCGAGCCGATATCCACTGTACCACAATGATTAAATCGTCCAGCCTAATTCATTTGTTTTACCGGGGTTATTATTTACTACACAACATCCCCCTTCTGAGATTTCTTTATGTTGGCAAATATTTTATTTGTTAGTATTCACCACCTACTCTTCTTGGCAAGTTCACCACTATACTGAACTTTATATTTTTTACATTTTGTGTCTACCTCTAATTTTTCCGTACATTTCCTTTTTCTGGTACTCATATTTGTATGTTCAACGAATTCTTGGGGTGTTGTTACATCAAAAGTATCATACAGTACTTGCATAGACTCTTCCTTTCTTGTGGGTCTTTCTTCCTTAAACCATTTCTTTAACTGATTACAATGTATTTTATATTCCTATTTGTTTCTTTTTACTATATATATCATCTTTCCAATTTGTGACATTATTACACCGTATTCCCACATTTCTTTTCCATTTTTATATACTCTTCAAAACACTTTTTTGCCAATTTTGAAAAATTTAGTGTCCTTTTTGTTATCTGTTTTTATACGTTTTTTTACCTGATAAAAACTTGTCAAACGCCGATTTAATATTTCTTGTGAGCATCAATTCTGTCGGCGACATGCCTGGTGGTGTACTGGGATTTGTTGTTATTCGGTATACTCTCGATAATTTTGTAGTGCTTCTTCATTCACTTTTTCATTACTTGCTTTTTTTTCAAAGCTTTTAAAAGTACCCACAAACCGTTTAGCTTGTCCGTTTAAACTTGTATGATAGGGTGGGGTAGTAATATATTAAATCGAGAACATTTTACAAACATCTTCACATTCATAAGCAGTGAATTGTGTACCGTTATCCGAGATTGACATCCGGAATGTCATAGCTTGCAAACAGCTCGTGTAAAAAAAATCACTGTAACCGTAGAAGTTGGTTTTATGCACTTGAAAATTTAAGGCCACTTAGTAAAGCTATCCACTATCACAAAACGATGTTATCCGTTTATTGGACTTGCGAAATCTGTGCGACACAGAAATCCAAAAGCGAATTGGCATGGCGAAAGACGCGTTCCAGAAGCTGAGTAAAGTATTAAGACACAGGAAACTTTCACTAGAAACAAAGAAGAGAGTACTGGATTGCTATGTGATATCGGTTCTTCAATATGGCAGTGAATGTTGAACAATATCAACAAAGCTGAGGGGAAAACTTGAAGCAGCTGAAATGTGGTTCTACAGAAGGATGCTGCAGATATCGTGGACCGAGCATGTGAGCAATAACGAGGTGTTGGAAAGAATGGAAACGAAAAGGAAATTAATATTGAGCATCAGGAAGAGACAACTGAAGTTCCTGGGATGTGCAATGAGGAAGGAGGGCTTGGAAAATCTGATACTAACAGATAGAAGGAAAAAGAGACAAAGGAAAACAGCGTATAACATATTTGAAGGTCATGACAGAACGAGGGTTGTGTGGTGTAACAGGAGAAAGCGTGCTAAAAGCCACCAGGGATAGGGAAACGTGGAAGGCCATGATTGCCTACGTCCTGAAAGAACAAGGTACATAGAAGAATCTGTGCAGTCTTGATCATGGGGTATCTGTCTTTGGCCGTGGTAGGTGATTTTGCTGCCAGAGCACAAACCCCTGCAGGCTTTTACTACTTTTTCAATTTCTTGATTCATTTTAGTCCAGTATACATAGCTTCTCAGAAGAGGTTTTATCTTTGACATTCCCGGATGTCTACTATGAAATACATTTAATGTCCGATTTTGTAATATACTACGTATTACTACTCGCTGTGCAAGCATCAGTACTCCGTCACATAGGTAGGAAGTGTTCAAGTATCGCAGCGGTCGGCAACCCCCGGACCACGGGCTACATCCAGCCCTCAAATGAATCTTGTCCGGCCAGCTACCTTACTCAGGACACGATATAAATATAGGTAAACCAAACCAAAGAGACAGTTGATAGTTTGAATATATTGCGTCGAAATTTTTTAAAAATATTTCTTTTTACTTGAAGAATGTGTTTTACCGTTATTTTTTATTTGTAGGGATCGCCAAAATTAGCGTACGGCCTCACTTTCACTTTTTCTGTGAAATTGCTTTCGTGAGCGGACACTTTTAAATGAATATAAAATAGTGTTTTCAATCTATTTTAATGGAATTTTTATTTGCAATACTGATTTATGAAACATTTATTTTTAAGATGTAATATTTTTTTAAAAACTTCCCTGCAGATATTAAATTATATTGAATCGTTGCTTTCTTCAAACACATAGAAAATTTATTCACATATTTAATAATATGGTTCTTCTCCATGACACTGGAGCCGTAGCTGTTGGCCCTCCTCCATGACTCTACATAGCTTTTTGGCCCTCACTCTCCAAAAAGCTGCCGACCCCTGAAGTATAGAATGCGTTCTTTCTTACTTTTTTAGCCGTATTTTTTATTTCCGCAATAAACATGTCTTGCTCTGTTTTTACTTCAATTTCTTCCAGGGTAACTGGTAATTTGTGTACTAAATTGCAAAATATATTAATTCTTATTTCACTTTTTTAATGGTGCAATAACAGTGTCATCAAACGGTTCAGTATATTTCATATCAATTTTGATAACCCATTCGCATGACCTAATTGTTTGGATAATTGCTCTTCCATCCTACAATCGTAATTTAATAAGATGATACTCCAGTGTATGCGTAGGGATTTCTTTTCTTTTTTTTTTTTGTTCAAACTATAAATTGGTAATAATGGTCTGTCCGAAACCGAAAACTCATTCTGTTTATAATCTTTTCTTTTTCTTTCTTTCTTTTTTTTTTCTGCAAATATTGTTGCTAACGCTTATTTTTTAATCTGGCTAGATTTTTTTTTTGCTGGAAATAGCAAACGTCAAGCATAAGCGACGGCTTTCATATTACCGTCGTCATATTTATGTAGAATTACTGCCCTAAACCATAATTACTAGCATCTGAAGCCAACATGATTTCTGCTTTTGGATCGTAGTGCGCTAATAAACTTGTCGCATTCTCGATTCCACGACTCCCTCCATAAGTTGGAGTAGATAGACTTAACTATCACCCGGTTCACACTCCACCCACGTCTATTGTACAGGTGTAGAGGCTCATCCCTTGTTCCCTGTTTAGGATGTGGTTTCCGGCTTTCTCTTTTCCAATCTTTTCACTTTTCTTTTGCTTTTTTTTTTTTTTTTTTTTTCAATTGGAGTAAATAGACTAAACTATCGCCCGGTTCACACTCCACCCACGTCTACTGTACTGGTGTAGAGGCTCATCCCTTGTTCCCTGTTTAGGATGTGGTTTCCGGCTTTCTCTTTTCCCAATCTTTTCACTCTTACGTAGCCCCCTGCACATCAGTGGCGTTACCGCCTTGCTCGGGGTGAAATGATTAAAAAAAAAAGTTACAAAATCTGCAGCACGATTTCGTTAATTACATCAAAACAAGGTTGACTATGTTTGTTCTCTAGCAATCTGTGTTCAAACTCAAATGTTGCCAGTGATACTTTATTTTCAAAAAAATTGCAAGATTGAGCGATGACAGTGAACTTAAGAAGTGTATTTTCCTGAAAAAAAATTAAGATAAACATTTTATAAATTTCAACCGACACTAACTATTCGGTCATAGAATGTCGAATGTTTCCTGTATGGGAACAGCTAATCTCACTGTTACTATTATTTTCGATATGAATGCGTAGGGAGATGTGACACGCAAAAAATGTGTTGACCGGAACACACGCAAAGTGTAAGATTGTGTGTGTGTAATGTTTCTTGCATGTTCACCCCCCCCTCCCCCCCTCTCTCTCTCTTTCTCTCTCTATCAGTACACACACATACACACACACCCATATGTGTGTATGTGTGTTGACAGAGAGCGGGGGACATACAATAAACATTTTATACACACACACGCACACACACTCACATACACGTAAAGTGTAAGACTCAATTGTTGTGTGTGTGTGTAATGTTTCTTGTATGTTCCCCCCTCCTCTCTCTCTCTCTCTCTCTCTCTCTTTCTCTCTCTTTCTTTCTCTACCTCTCTATCAACACACACACACATATACACACATCCATATGTGTGTCCACAGAGAGAGGGGGACATACGATAATTTTACACACACACACACACACACACACACACACACACACACACACGTGTGTGTGTGTGTTTCTGAAAAAGAATCGGCTGAAAGTATTTTCTCGCAGTCAAAGCAAGAAGGCTATAATTATGACCTGAGGTTCATAGTGGTAGTGATGTCAGGAGTGAGAGCTGGTGTTCATGGCGGGTGGCGATGAGTGTGGGTGGGGGAGAGGAAGAGGTAGCGGGTATGTGACAGAAGGACACTGTGATTTAATGAATGAGTCACTGTTTGGCCCAAGACGCGACACTGATTAAAGGGAGAAGTAGATGACGCAAACGAAAAAAAAAATGAATTTCACACTTCAAACAGGTGCGTGTGTAGACACATATTGATTAACTTTTACGTTCTCTCATTTCCTCACTCACTATATTTTTATTCTCTCTCTCTCTCTCTCTCTCTCTCTCTCTCTCTCTCTCACGTACACCCACATACACACACACGCAGTTTTCAAATCTACCTCTCTTTCTTATATATCGATCGATCTATCTATGATGACTCAAACCTCGTTCAGCTTGAAGCCAAAGTAAGGCTTCATGTCCAAATCTCAATTATTCGGACCTTAAATAAGTTCTCGCTGTTTTCGAACAGGTGGCGTTTCCAGAACTGCATGCTTGTAGTTTCAGATAGTAACGCATCTGTAAGGAAGTAAGGAAGCACTATAAGCAAACTTGAAATTCAGTGTATGTCATTTCGCCGAATGTGTAAACAACATTGTTTTTTATAGCGTTAAACATGTCGGATTTCGTGCCATAGAAAGTGTATTTGCTGAGAATCTTACTGCACTACTTTATTCAAAAGAAATCTACAACTGAAGCGCACACAATTCTTGTTGAGACCAACGACGAGCATGCGTTTTCGGAAACAACATACAGAGGTTAGTCTAGACGCTTAAAAAATAATGATTATGATTTTGAAGATAAAGAATGCTCTGACGTATCGACAAAGTTTGAAAACAAAGAATTGGAAAAATTACTTCATGAAGACTCCTGTAAGACGCAAGCTGAACTTGCACATTGATTAGGAGCTGATCACACAACAGTTTCGAAACGTTTGAAAGCATTAGGAATGATTCAAAAGCAAGGACATTGGGTGCCGTATGAGTTGAAGCCGAGAGACGTGAATGGCGCCTTGTCAAAAGTGTAAACAGCTGCTTCAACGGCAGAAAAGGAAAGTTTTTTTGCATCGTATCGTGACCGTGGAAAAGTGGATACACTACGATAATCTTAAACGTAGAAGATCGTGAGGTTAGCTCGGCCATGCTTCAACATCGGCGGCAAAGCCGAATATCCATGGTTTGAAGCTTCTGCGCTGTATTTGGCGAGATAAACTGGGTGTAATTTTCTTATGAGCTGCTCAAAGCCATCGAAATCATCACGGGGAATTGCTATCGATTATTAATTATTAATTATACTTTTAAAAAATATACAAACTACAAAACTGTAAATTTTGTTTTGTCACTGAAAAAACAATGTCTCATCAAGTAGTTAGTAATGATGGTAAAAAAGGTTTTATTAAAAAATAAAAAAAGAAACACTACTTCCTTTTATTTTTTCAATAAAACGTTTATTACCATCATTATTAACTACCTCTAAAGTATAATTAATAATATTCATTGTTCTATTTTCATATTGAGCACTGTTTTAAATTAATGTTTAGATGTATATATTAGGACCTTGAATAAGTTCTCGCTGGGAACGTTCTGGGAACGCCATCTGTTCTGGGAACGCCATCTGTTCTGGGAACGCCATCTGTTGGAAAACAGATGGCGTTCCCAGAACTCTTTATTCAAAAGAAATTTGCAGCTAAAGCACAAAGAATTCTTTTCTTGTTGAAACTTACGGCGACCATGCTCTGTCGGTAACAACGCTTTAGACGCTTCAAAAATAATGATTTTGATGTCGAAGATAAAGAACGCTCTGGCGCACATAAAAAGTTTGAAGAAGAATTGAAGGCATTACTTCATGAAGGCTCATGTAAGGCGCAAGCTGAACTTGCACAATCATTAGAAGCTGATCACACAACAGTTTCAAAACGTTTGAAAGCATTAATAATGATTCAAAAGTAAGGACATCTGGTGCCGTACGAGGTGAAACCGAGAGACGCTTTGATAACGTTAAGTGTAGAAGATCGTGGGTAATCCCGACCATGTATCAACATCGGTGACAAAGCCGAATATGCATGGTTCGAAATCTCTTCTTTGCATTTGGTGGGATCAACTGGGTATAATTCATCATAAGCTGCTCAAACCGACGGAAACCATCACTGGTGATCGCTATCGACTATAATCGTTTGAGCCGAGCATTGAAGAAAAAATGGCCACTCTACGAGCAGACACAACAAAAATTATTTTGCAACATGACAACGCTAGGCTACATTTTGCAAAACAGGTGAAAACATACATGGAAATGCTTAAAAAGAAAGTCCTGTCCCACCCACCGTATTCACTAGATATTGCCCCATCCAATTATCACTTGTTCTGATCGATGGCACATGGCCTGGCTGAGCAGCACTTTTATTCTTATGAAAATGAAAAACATGGGTCGACTCGTGGTTCGCCTCAAAAGACGTGTTGTTTTCCAGACGTGGGATTCCAATGCTGACAGAAAGATGGGGTAAAAGTAGTGGCTAGGGATGGAAAATATTTTTAGTGACATGTTCCTTACCAATTTTTTGTAAATAAAACATTACTTTTGATGAAAAATCAACGGAAAATTATTCAAGGTTTTAATAAAAAGATATGAATTCCGAATATCAGTTTTTCTTTTTCGATGGTTTCTTTCTCAACTAAGACTTAAAAATTTTAAATATTTAGAATTTTAACCTCAATCGATATTTAAATGAAAAATCTATAAAAGAAAACTTATATTCGAACATCGAAAACGCTATTTTCTGTTCCCCAAAAAAAACATTTCGTAAAATCCAAACATTACATTTAATTTTATTTGGGCAATTCGTCGTGGTGTAGTGGTTAACAAGTTTGCCTCGTTAGTTCAATTACCACTGAGTAGTAAGTTCAATACTCACCGGGGGCTTCCACATCTAAGCTATGCTTAGCAATTCACTGAGCAATTCAACGTTAACAAGCTTGTCTGGCTAGGTCAATTACGATTGAATATAAAGCTCGACCTCAATGGGGGCTTCACACCTTCGGCCTTGTGCCACATCTAAGTTTTGCTAAGAAAATTATTTGGCCACCTCGACGTGATGTAATGATTAGCACGTTTGTCTCTTTGGGTCAGTTACGACTGAATAATGAGTTAGATCCTCACTTGGTGCCCCATACTTTCAGCTTTCCACCACATCTAACCTACGCTCAGAAAACTACCATGTCTATGTTTGTTTGTTGAATTTTTTTTTGCTGCTTTTTAATAAAATGTGTGCGCGTCCTTGAGGTTCAAGCGTCTTCGATGCCAGAAAACGCCAGGACAAATAACGTAGAATTGAGTTAAAGGAATCTATCTGACACTGAGACATCTGAAAGAACTAGAACAATATTCCCCGATGAACGAAATAAAGGGTTCAGTTCGAAATCTTAATCACTTGAAGAAAGTCGGGCAACAAAGATGAGGACAACAGTCTGAACGATGTAAATAGTGTAAAGTCTTACAGCCCAACAAGAAGGAACATTCAAGATCCTGAAGAGAGATTGAACTTTTTAATACACGCGTTAGAAAAGCAAAAACAATTTGTTTGGACAAGCCTTTCTGGATGTTACAAGTCTAAATGGAGATACGCTATAAAATCTTCAGGAACACCAGATTTTAAAATTCAAACTGTCACCAAATCCGGGTGTCATTCGAGTGCCCAGACATTTTTATATCTTAATTTGTTTTCTCTTTTTGCAGCACATATTTTTTCATATGAACTTTTGCATTATTCTAGTAAAAAAAAAATTTGTGCTATTGAACGGACATTGTTTCCAGCGTCTAGTAATTTTTAATATATATTGCATGCATATTCTTGTTTATATTGTAGTTTCTATAAAATATGTTCCCACATTTTTATTATATTAGCAAAAAGCAAAGCAAAAATGATTCTTCATAAGAGGTTTGAGAACCTGTTTAGAAGGAGTTTTGTTGGGATACAGAAGCCGCTTATCTCCCTTTGGTGGAGTTAAGTCACGTGGGTTACATGACGGCCGCTTCATGACATCACTTCATACAGTAATAATGATATAGTCCTTTCCGCTTCGACATTAACCATAATGAAAAATTTATACATGCTAAAATTATATTTCGTTAATTGGCACGTTGTGAACAACAGTTTATGCAGTTTTTTAATGCCAGAAATGAGTGACGTTTCGACCGTTGTATGACCCAGTGGATAAAAGCGTTGGTTGGATCCAGTGACTAGACCCAAAGAGTTGTGAGTTCAATACCTGGCCACAGCAGTGGTGAACAAATAATTTAGAGAGTTGAGTTCAAGAAAGATATTTGATACTGAGGCATCTGGAAAAACTAGAACAATCTGCCCCGTTGAACGAAATAAATGGTTCCGTTCGAAATCCCAATCACCTGAAGAAAGCTGGAGAATACAACTACCGAAATGTTGTGCATATGCCAACAAAGCTGAGGACAACAGTCTGAACGATGTAAATAGTGTAAAGACTTACATATCGTTTGAAGATACTTCTGGCCTGAGGAGGCCATTTTTATGAGTCCAGATTTAAATAGGCCGGATCCATTTATGTCCCAGATGGAAACGGCATCATGTGCTTGTATGCTGCTGGAGAGGCAAATTTAGAAAGAAAGCAACCTTCTCGTTTGGTTGCTGTCCACGAACTGAAATAAAGACTAGCACTTGGATCACTGTTTGGAGTGATGTCAAGAAGCGGCCGTCTTACCTCCATCAAAAGGAGATAAGCGCCTTCTGTATTCCAACAGCATCATTTATTAATACCCAGTCGAAGTCCTCAATACAAGTGAACAAGTTCGAACTCACAATTGCTAAATCACGACTAGAAATTTTAATCCATTAGACTACTATCGCGTTAAAGATGGTTAAGTAGTAACTGAGCAGTACCAAAATGAATTAGACAAAATCCGTTTAGGGAGAACGGAACAAAAATAATCTACTACCTTTTAAAAAAGGAGGTTCAATTCGAAATTCCCTGACAGTTACCCGAATTGACAGATACCTGAAGAACTCGTGAATAAAACAATGTTGAAGATATTAGTCCGTGTTTAAATAATAATGATCTCCTTGTTCCAGAAATTTAAACAAGCAATAATTACTATAAAGTGTTAAAATTATCGGAGTTGAAGATCTTCGTTTTGCATAATTAGAGATAATTCTTCACCATCAACGATTCCCTTTCTTATCTCCATTTCAATTTATCATCTTAAGTGTCCAGAATGGCGAAAACAGATTTACATTTAAAATTTGGTCCGTTATCATCAAATTATTTTCCCTACCATCAGAAATATTGGGTTTATCACATTAAATGATTCAAACTGAAAATTAAAGAGTAGTAGTAAAGTCAGTGGGATGAGGTAGGCAAAACCGAAACGATTACCTACATTCTAAAAATGTCCTATCCCTTCAGAAATTAGGCGACCATAATCCTCTACAGCTTCCTTCAATATTTGCTAATTGACTTGATTTATTGGTAAAGCTTGTAGAGTGATTTTCTATTGACTTCTCCATGGGTTGAAATCAAGTGTTCCTTCTCTTAGACTAGCTGTTAGCCAAGGCTAGAGGATCCAGTCTACCTTACTATATAACCCATAGATACAAGCATATCCTACCTATATATGTACTGAACCGAAATGTACTTATTGTTTCGTTTCCAGAGACCATAGAATTTTTTGTCCCTATATAATACTTAATAATAAACTGTAGACATATTTCTTAAATAAATTCTTCTTATAAAATGACGGTTGCATAAAAAGCTAATATAACTATTGATCGCATTTTACTGCTTATTCTATGAATTTGTCCTGGGTAAGACGATAAATTACACCTGTCAGAAAGAAACTCTGATCGGGAGATTGAAAGTTTTGAGGATCATAGGACCACTTCTTAACTGCTGTTGTTACCAGGTCCTCTTACGGTCCCAGCTATGGTCAAATAGTGAATCCCTAAAACAAAAAGAAAATATGAAAGTATAAAAATATACATTTTTATATCTAAACTTATTTATAAATGGAACTTTGTGTGTGTGTGTCTGTGTCCGTTGCCTATAGACTCCGAAACGGCTGAACCGGTTTTCTTGAAAATTTACAGAGTTGTACTATAAGCGTCTGCGAGTGTTCTTAGCTAGGTTTTGTGTCGAGGTACCCCCGATCAATATCGAAAATCGATAAACGAAAAAATCGGGTTATAGAAGGAATGGTCCGATTTTAATCAAATTTGATACACTCATAGACAAAGACATAAGAAACGATATTCAGAAGTTTCAAGGTTGCAGTTCTTACAATAGTGCAGAAAATCGATAATATATATATATATATATATATATATATATATATAAAGGCAAGATGTTTGTGTGTGTGTCTGTTTATCTGCCTGTATGTCTGTATTTTTTCAGCCCTTTTATTTTAGTTTTTGCTTCGGGTTTGGCTCTAAGTATGTATAATTGTAGTTCTTAGTCTCGGCCATTATACCATTTACTCAGAGGACTTATTTAGCCTTCAAAATTCAGTTTACGACGAAAAAACTTATTTGATATCGATACCAGGAAATCAAAATTCGTACTTACATCCATTCGTTTTTCTTTCAGTCTATTTCGCTTTAACTGGAAACAACTATTGTTTTTTAGTCTTTAGTGCCAACGTCCAAAGAGTCTGAGCTCCAGGACCATGGATTAGTTTTAAAGCTTTCATTACATCCGAGCAACGCCGGGCTATACTGCTAGTTAACAATAAATTAATGTACAAGGAATAAGAGAAAGAAAGAACAGCACAAACAACAATCAAAAGTTTTCATTTCAACGATACCAATATACATTAACACTGATGAAGTCTTCTACTGGGTTTTTAAACCACTATTAAAGCAAGAATGATTTGGCGATGCCAACTTTGGTGAAAAAGTGAGAAAAGTTAAGTCTCTAAGATGAATTGTGTTGAGAGAGGCATGCCGGGATCGTCATTCAGACCTTTCAATTTTTCATCCGGTTTTACATTTTTACGTTTGTAAATATTCTTAACTAATATCCACCTTCTTAGAAAAGCGCCAAGCCAAAATTTCAGCTCAGTTTCCCACATAAGGATGGAGTCCCATTAAATGTAATACTGGGAATCAACAAGGAATAAGAGAAAATTTAAGACAATGAAAGAAGAAAGAAATTTAAAACAGAATGCCAGAGAAAAGTGAAAAAAAAAATGTTTTCATTTCAACGATGCCAATATACATTTAGACGGTTTTCTAAGCACCGCTTAGATGTGGCACAAGGCGGAAAGTATGGGACACCTAGTGAGGATCGATGTCACTAAAACTTTTGTTACTGGTTCTAGCGAGAAAAGCTCGCTAACCATTACATTACACCGAGGTGCTCCGATACCAATACGCATTTAGATTGGCGAAGTCTTCTGGTGGGTTTTTCAACGAATATTAAAGCAAAAATGATTTCGTGACACCAACTTTGGTGAGAAGGTGGAATGAAAACTGTTAAATCTCTGAGGTCGAATGTGTTAGGGGGGTGGGATGCATGCTTAACTCACCATTCGGACCTTCCACATTTTTAACTAGTTTTACATTTTTAGATTTGTAAATATTCTTAGCTAATATTTACTTTCTTGGAAAAAATGCCAAGCCAAAATTCTCGTTCAGTTTCCAACATAATGAACGACTCCTATTAGCTCTCTCTCTCTCTCTCTCTCGCTCTCTCTCTCTCTCTCTCTCTATATATATATATATATATATATATATATATATATATATATAGGGGATATATAATACTGTTCGAAACAAAAGTGAAAAAGTTTTATATTAAAGACGAGTTTCGCCTGAGAAAGGTTATGCTTCCTTTGACACTATCATTTTGCCTAAAAGAAAGATAAAACTACGCGTGATCTTGGGATCTCACACATAGTTTTGTATTTCTTTTAGTCAAACTGATGATGCCAAAACGAACATAAGCTTTCTCCGGTGAAACGCGTCTTTGATATAAAAATTTTCCACTTTGTCTCATCTTCACACACACACACACACACACACACACACACACACACACACACATATATATATATATATATATATATATATATTATAAATTATAGTTTAGAACATGTACAAATTATAATTTACTACAAAAGTGTACATTTCGTTTCGACATCGAAAAACAATGTCTCATCAGGTAGTTAATAATGATGGTACCTGATCACAGACATTGTTTTTTCGATGTCGAAACAAAATGTACACTTTCGTAGTAAGTTATAATTTGTACATGTTCTAAATTATAACTTATAATAAATATTCATTGCTCTATTTCTATATTGAGCACTGTTTTAAATTAATGTTTTGATAGTTGTTAATACTTTCTTCGTTCTTTATTATATATATATATAAACACAAACTTATAACTATACACGTTTCGAAAAACCCTCCGTGTATTTACGTGGAAGGAAAAAATGGTTGTAAAAAAAGAAAGAGCTAAGCACATGAATATCAGCCAAAGGGGTTCGGACCGAGTCAGCATCAAAAAAGCGCTCAATACAAATATATATATAAATATATACAAGTCTGTTTCGCTGTATCACAGCTCATCAGTGTGGCTAGACACATCCACTTGCTTCTGGCCGGGATCGAAAAGAAGATATATATATATATATATATATATATATATATATATATATATATATATAAAGAGAGAGTGAGAGAGAGAGAGAGAGAGAGAGAGAGAGAAGTTAAGGGGGTTGAACTGAGGTAAGCCTATTCTCTCCTAACGACTTTACCATTCAACCATCTCTAAAAGCTATGTGTTGATAGCATGCTACAGAGTAGAAGGAGTGGAACTGTAAGCCTCTCAATTTCCAAACCAATGTTCTAACTAATGAGCTTTTACCCGGAACCCCTCATTTACAAGAGACGTAAGTAAGTAAATATACTTGAAATGCCAATAGGTTTATGTCTTCTGTCCATTTACAACTTTTTAGCTTTGTCTCATTGTTTATTTGGTTTTAGTTTTCATCCACGTACGCATTACCCTGTGAGGTGAGCCGGTGCAATTTTACGAAAACAGCCACCTGCGCCCTGGATCGATCCTACATGTTCGGCGTATCGCATATCCGAGAACAATTATAGTGCAAGAAGGATGAAATCTACTTTTATTCCTCTTTCCACTTTTTCTTTTTCTTTCTTTCTTTCTTTCTTTCTTTTTTCTTTTTCTCTTTTTCCTTTTCTTTCTTACCTCTTTTTTCCTTTCTTTTCTTTTTTGTTTTTTCTTTTTCTTTCTTTCATCTCTGACTCCTCCTCTTACTCTTTCTTTTTCTTCCTTTTCTTTTTTCTTTCTTATTTTTCTTTTCTTTCTTTTCTTTTCTTGCATCTTTTTTCTTTCATTCTTTGTTTTATTTTCTTTCTTTTCATATTTTTCTTGTCTTTCTTTGCTCTTCTTGCCTTTTCTTTTTTTCTTTCTTTTATCTCTTAGTCCTCTTTTTTTTTCTTTGTTTTTCTTTTCTTTCATTTTCTTTCCTCTTATTTTTTTTTTTGCCTTTTATTTTCTTTTTCTTCAGTTTTTCTTTTTTCTTTCATTCTTTCTTTCTATTCTTTTTTTCTTTCTTTCATTTCTTAATTCCGCTCCTAGTCTTTTTTCTTTTCTTTCATTTCTGTTTTCTTTCTTTCTTTCTTCATATCTCCTTCTCTCTCGCTTTCTATCGCTTCTCATTCTTTCTTTGTCCTTCTTTCTTTCTCTCTACTTCACTCTACATATGAGATGAAATTTATTCGTTTATTTACATGAACAATCGAACGCTGTATTCTGACAATCTATTTTTAAACAAAAGATTTACATTTGTTTTCCAGCATATCTCTCTCTCTCTCTCTCTCTATATATATATATATATATATATATATATATATACTCTTGAAAAAATCTTTGGAATTGTACAAATCCATGGGTCATAAATATTTCGCAGCTAAGCAGCCCCTCATCACACATAAATCATACAACAGTTAATGTCTTTTTTTTTTTAACATTAACTGTAATTGTATGATTTTGGTCTGAGGAGTGGCTGCTTAGCTGCGAAATACTTATGACCCATGGATTTGTAGAATTCCAAAGATTTTTTAAATTTAATAAAAGATTTAACATTGAGTTCTTTTGAGTTTGTCCCTATTGGAATTTACCTGACAAAATTACCAAATATTCTAAGGTATATATATATATATATATATATATATATATATATTATAAATTATATTTTAGAACATGTACATATTTTTTCTATATATATCCACGACAAAGGTACGTTTGTTTCGACGTTGAAACTTCAATGTCTCATCAGGCGGTGTGAAAAGTAATGGAAAGCCTCTTTCCCTATATTTGTTTAGTTTTGTTAGAGGTGTTGGTGGGGGTTAGTGATAGGGGAATAAGTCTCTGACCGTTGGAATTTTTGGAGAAGGTGTTCTTTAAAGTGGTTGATTAATGAGAGTCTTTGATTTCTAGACAGATTTAACCTAGTAAGTTTTTCTTATCTAGTTACAAGATTATACCGTTTGGATTTCTTAGAAGATCCGTAGTAGGTGGCGCCGGATATTTTTATTTAAGCAGAGTCTTTATAATTAATGTAAGTTTGTATATTTAGTCTTAACTTTGGATTTAGGGAATATATTTTTTCTATTAAATTTATATTTTTAATTATTAATTAGATTATAGTTTGGAAACCGTTTTTTCTATTAAATTTTTAATTTCTATTCTTATATTTAGTCAATTGTTTATGTGGTGGGGGTTTAGTGATAAGGGAACAAGTACTACTCATTGACCTTTAGAATTTTGGTGTGAGGATTGTAAGTTTTATTTATATATATCTCTCTTGTGACTAGACTATATCTTTTAGGATTTCTCAGGGGAACAGATTAGGGGTGGGATGCGTATTCAATACAGAATATTTTTTGTATATAAGTAGGGTTTTTGCAAATAATCTAAATTTGTATATTTAATCATAATTTTGAATTCAGGAATTCGATTTTTTCAATTAAATTTTAAATCTTAATTAGATCACAGTTTGGAAACCGATTTTTTCTATTAAATTTCAAATTTTAATTATATCACCGTTTGTGGTAAAATTTCATGTAAGAGGTAAATTTTAATGTTAGGGTTATTTAGGTACTAGATAAACGTAGGTAATAAGTGCGTAATAAATAGAATTTTATGTAAGGGGAAAGTAGAATATTTATATTTGAGGTAATAGGTGGATAGGTAATAGGTATGTTTGTATTTAAGGTAATAGTTGAAGTTTTGAATCGAATTATGGTTATTAACCTTACTTTATAATTTAGTAAATCAACCACTTTAAAAAACACCCTCTCCAAAAATTCCAACGGTCAGAGACTTATTCCCCTATCACTAATCCCCACCAACACCTCTAACAAAATTAAACAAATATAAAGAAAGAGGCTTTCCATTACTTTTCACACCGCCTGATGAGACATTGAAGTTTCAATGTCGAAACAAACGTACCTTTGTCGTGGATATATATAGAAAAATTATGTACATGTTCTAAAATATAATTTATAATAAATATTCACAGCTCTATATATTATATATCGAGCACTGTTTTAAATTAATGTTTTGGACGTTGTAAGAATTCTTTCTTCGTTCTGTATTCACTTGGATATATATATATATATATATATATATTTTAGAACATGTACAATTTTTTTTTATATACCCACTACAAATCGTACATTTGTTTCGACAATGAAACTACAAAAGCCAAAGCTAGGACCCTTTAGAAATGATACAACTTCATAGTAGTAACAACACTCTTGCACACACCACAAATCGTGATCTAAAATATTTTTCAAAAAATTTAAAAAACTTATAGAAAAAATCGATTTCCTAAATTTAAAATTAAGGTTAAATATACAAAATTAGATTAATTATAAAAATTGTGCTTAAATACACACATTAAATTTTACCTATTACCTTAAATAGAAACACACCTATTACCTATTTACCTATTACCTTAAATAGGACATTAAATCTTACCTCCTACATTGAATTCTACTTATTACGCACCCATTACCTACTTACCTATTACCTTCAATGCTAACATGAAATTTTACCTCTTACATTAAATCTTACCTATTACACAACTCAAACTGGGATCTAATTTAAAATTTAATAGGAAAAATCGATTTCGATTTCCTAAATACAAAATTAAGGTTAAATATACAAAATTAGATTAATTATAAAAACTGTGCTTAAATACAAAAATATTCTATAGTTGTACAAATAAGCAGTAAGTTCAATCCCATCCCCCCACCCCTTACACCTTCCTACTCTGCTCCTCTAAGAAACCCAAAGGTTAAAGTCTAGTCGCAAGATCATAAAGCTTACATCCTATCTGTTAATGTTAAATCTGTCTACAAAATTCCAAGACACTCATTAATCAACTATATTCACTACCCACACCACTTTCATCAAAATTCAAATGGACAATTCACAAGACTTATTCCCTTATCACTAACCCCCACCAACATCCCAAACACAACTCACCAAATATAAGAAAAGAGGATTACCATTCTTGTCCACACCACCTGATGAGACATTGTAGTTTCAATGTCGAAACAAATGTACGATTTGTAGCGGATATATAAAAAATGTACATGTTTTAAATATAATTTAGAATAATTATTCACACCTCTATATATTACATATCGAGCATTATTTTAAATTAATGTTTTGGACGTTGTAAAAAGTTTTTTTTCTTCGTTCCCTATTTACTCGGATATATATATATATATATATATATATATATATATATATATATATATATATACCTTTTAAAGTGAAACCTTAGTCATTTGTGTATATGCCCAGAAATTACATCTGACTCACCCTTTTTTTTTTTTTTTTTGTCACAGACGTTAGTTCGTGCCACTGACGCTATCCACTTTATTTCAATAACGATGCACTTTCTAGAATATGTCCTGCATGAACATACTTAGGAGAGAGTGACTCTTTAAAATATCGCCGTTGAACATAGACCTGCACGTTCCTACAGGTCACATAGTGAAAAAGAAAAAAGGAAAAATAGCAAAATCTGAACCAGGAACTGAAAAAATTGGTAGATTTATTTGCTATGAGTCAAACAGTGTTAAGTTATTTAATGTCTTAATTATTTTTGCCCAGTCGTGTTTCTACCCTTCGGCGGAACTACGACTGGGTTATTGCTCTCTGCTCGGAAGCAGAGAGCGCCCTCTACCCGAAGGCAGAGGGTTGACATTGTTATAGTTGAAGAGTCTCAGCAACTCTAACAACAACTGTATTTACTAGCCTTCCCACGCAAGGCTGGATGTGACACATGGTCATTTTATAGTGGGTATTCCCGGCCATATAGCCGAGCCAAAAAATGTCTGTCTATTTTTCCCCAGTCGTGGTTCTACCCTTCGGCGGAACCACGACTGGGTTATTGCTCTCTGCTCGGAAGCAGAGAGCGTCCTCTACCCGAAGGCAGAGTGCGGACAGTGTTATAGTTGAAGAGTCTCAGCAACTCTAACAACAACTGTATTTACTAGCCTTCCCACTCAAGGCTGGATGTGACACATGGTCATTTTATAGTGGGTATTCCCGGCCATATAGCCGGGCCAAAAAATGTCTGTCTATTTTTGCCCAGTTGTGGTTTTACCCTTCGGCGGAACCACGACTGGGTTATTGCTCTCTGCTCGGAAGCAGAGAGCTGACAGTGTTATAGTTGAAGAGTCTCAGCAACTCTAACAACAACTGTATTTACTAGCCTTCCCACGCAAGGCCGGATATGACACATGGTCATTTTAATGTGGGTATTCCCGGCCATATAGCCGGGCCAAAAATATGTCTGTCTATTTTTGCCCAGTCGTGCTTCTACCCTTCGGCGGAACCACGACTGGGTTATTGCTCTCTGCTCGGAAGCAGAGAGCTGACAGTGTTATAGTTGAAGAGTCTCAGCAACTCTAACAACAACTGTATTTACTAGCCTTCCCACGCAAGGCCGGATGTGACACATGGTCATTTTAATGTGGGTATTCCCGGCCATATAGCCGGGCCAAAAAATGTCTGTCTATTTTTGCCCAGTTGTGGTTTTACCCTTCGGCGGAACCACGACTGGGTTATTGCTCTCTGCTCGGAAGCAGAGAGCTGACAGTGTTATAGTTGAAGAGTCTCAGCAACTCTAACAACAACTGTATTTACTAGCCTTCCCACGCAAGGCCGGATATGACACATGGTCATTTTAATGTGGGTATTCCCGGCCATATAGCCGGGCCAAAAAATGTCTGTCTATTTTTGCCCAGTTGTGGTTTTACCCTTCGGCGGAACCACGACTGGGTTATTGCTCTCTGCTCGGAAGCAGAGAGCTGACAGTGTTATAGTTGAAGAGTCTCAGCAACTCTAACAACAACTGTATTTACTAGCCTTCCCACGCAAGGCCGGATGTGACACATGGTCATTTTAATGTGGGTATTCCCGGCCATATAGCCGGGCCAAAAATATGTCTGTCTATTTTTGCCCAGTCGTGCTTCTACCCTTCGGCGGAACCACGACTGGGTTATTGCTCTCTGCTCGGAAGCAGAGAGCTGACAGTGTTATAGTTGAAGAGTCTCAGCAACTCTAACAACAACTGTATTTACTAGCCTTCCCACGCAAGGCCGGATATGACACATAGTCATTTTAATGTGGGTATTCCCGGCCATATAGCCGGGCCAAAAATATGTCTGTCTATTTTTGCCCAGTCGTGGTTCTACCCTTCGGCGGAACCACGACTGGGTTATTGCTCTCTGCTCGGAAGCAGAGAGCTGACAGTGTTATAGTTGAAGAGTCTCAGCAACTCTAACAACAACTGTATTTACTAGCCTTCCCACGCAAGGCCGGATGTGACACATGGTCATTTTAATGTGGGTATTCCCGGCCATATAGCCGGGCCAAAAATATGTCTGTCTATTTTTGCCCAGTCGTGGTTCTACCCTTCGGCGGAACCACGACTGGGTTATTGCTCTCTGCTCGGAAGCAGAGAGCTGACAGTGTTATAGTTGAAGAGTCTCAGCAACTCTAACAACAACTGTATTTACTAGCCTTCCCACGCAAGGCCGGATGTGACACATGGTCATTTTAATGTGGGTATTCCCGGCCATATAGCCGGGCCAAAAATATGTCTGTCTATTTTTGCCCAGTCGTGGTTCTACCCTTCGGCGGAACCACGACTGGGTTATTGCTCTCTGCTCGGAAGCAGAGAGCTGACAGTGTTATAGTTGAAGAGTCTCAGCAACTCTAACAACAACAACCCTCGTGCTCTGTAGGCAGGCTTATTTGTATACCTTGGAGGAGTCCATTAAGTGTGTAAAAAAAGGGGCGATCCCCAACAATTATGAATACCAAAATTATTTATGAATACCAAAATTTTCTTCTTCTTATTCTTCTTCTTCTTCTTCTTCTTCTTCTTCTTCTATGTGCCCTCTCCTTTCAGGACGTAGGCGATCATAGCTTTCCACTTTTCCCTATCCCTGGTGACTCTTAGCACGCCTTCTCCTGTTACACCATGCAACCCTCGTTCGATCATCCAACTGATTAGGTCCTTCAAATATGCTATCCGCTGCTTTCCCCTGTCTTTTTTCCCTCTATCTGGCCTGTTAGTATAAAGTTCTCCAAGCCCTCCTTCCTCATTGCGTGTCCCAGGAACTTCAGCTGTCTCTTCCTGGTGCTTGGTATTAATTTCCTTTTCGTTTCCATCATTTCCAAAACCTCATCATTGCTCACATGCTCGATCCATGATATTCGCAGCATCCTTCTGTAGAACCACATTTCAG
The DNA here is from genome assembly GCA_037127315.1 of Ascarosepion bandense. Classification (NCBI taxonomy): domain Eukaryota; kingdom Metazoa; phylum Mollusca; class Cephalopoda; order Sepiida; family Sepiidae; genus Ascarosepion; species Ascarosepion bandense. Next base: position 1,676,775 of record JBBBDQ010000322.1, on the reverse strand, counting down.
TTACTTCAAGTTTTTCCTTCATCTTTGATGATATTGTCCACCATATTGAAGAACTGACCTCACATAGCAATCCAGAACTCTCTTCTTTGTTTCTAGCGAAATTGTCTTGTTTCTTAATACTTTACTCAACTCCTTGAATGCTTCCTTCGCCATGCCAATTCGCCTTCGGATTTCTGTGTCGCACTTTCCGTAATCTTCAATGACTCTATAATATGCGACTCGCCGGACCACCAGCCGTTTCTTATTATTACTTCACCCCAAGAAAGGCGATAACGCCGCTAAGATGCAATGGGATATCGGGAGTGAAAGAGAGAATAATTTAAAAGAAGTATCTGGAAACCAAAACAGAAATACAAAGAATAAACTTCTACCCCCGTTCTAAAGACAGGGAGTAGTGTAAACTGAGCGATTCAGTGTTTTCTTCTCTAAGGCGAGTTGCCAGCCACTACTAGAAAACTCAGTCAGTTCTACTATTTAATCCATAGCTTGAGAAAACGGGATAGATTCGCACCTTTTCCGACAGTATTTGTACGAAAATGAGTATAACTACCTCGGTCATGATTCGAACACTTCTCGCCGTTACACCACTCGTGCACCCTGTAATAACTGGAACAGTGTAAAAAAAAAAAAAAAAAAGAGAACCGTGATTGGATAATTCTTCAAAGAATTTAAACTGTCCAGATCAAGGTGCTGTTTGGAGTCTGAGACGATATTGAAAAAGATCGGAAGTAACTTGCAGTCACTTGATATATTTTGTGAATACGCCATTACTAAAAACAGGTAAGAAAAGAAAAAAAAACAGGTAAGAAAAAAAATAAAGTGGTAATGAATTATTAAGAAAATATGTGCGTTGTGGTGCAGTGGATATCGGCTCGGAACGACAAAACGGGGAGCAGAGTTCGAATTCCAGTAGTATTCCTTGCATTCACTTGCGCACAAATACCCTTGGGAAAAGTATTAATCCGTCTCTTCCCTCCAGTTATGGGTTAAATAATAGGACAGATTGGGTTCTATAGCCTTGGTTGGCAACCAGTCTACCGCAGAAAGCAATGGCAACCTACTGCGGGATAATCTTCTGCCCAGTCAGCCATGTCTCTTTTGAGACATGATCGCCCAAAGCGTGTATCATGTATGGCACTTAACTGACTGACTGTCACTTGATCTCCAGTAAAATCCACCTGTACCTTACTGATGTGAAGGCACGGTGGAGTAATGGATAGCGGCTCGGATTCCAGTTGAGTTCACCACATTCACTTATTTTCTAATACCCTTGAGCATGAACCCATCTCTTCTATTTTATGGATAAATAGCAGGACATCTATAGCCTTGGGTGACATCCGTTCTATGAGAAGGACAATTATGAATTCAAAACCTGGGTGGTTGAGTGGTCCGGGACTAAACCGGTCTTCAGAGATATTTCTTATTCCATAACTCTTTGAAGTTCGTTAACAATTTTTCCCTTAACATTAGAATGTAAAAATGTATTGGGTGCTAATGGTAACAGGTCATTATTAGACGTACTCCGATGTTAAGTGTTCTGGAGTTTATAGCACTTTGAATGTCAGAGATCAAAGTAAGTAGTTGAAAATAATCAGATTTAACTCACTTAAAGATATTCAGTAGATAAACATTCAAGTCTGTTCAGAGGCCATTTTTTATACATAGAACACCACTTGTCTGGATTTATTTCACTGAGTATGTGCGTTGTGGTGCAGTGCATATCGGCTCGGAACGAGAAATCGGAGAGCCGAGTTCGAATTCCAGTTGAATTCTATGCATTCACTTACGCGCAAATACCCTTGGGAAAGGTATTAATCCGTCTCTTCCCTCCAGTTATGGGTTAAATAATAGAACAGATTGGGTTCTATAGCCTTGGCTGGCAACCAGTCTACCGCAGAAAGCAATGGCTACCTACTGCGGGAAAATCTTCTGCCCAGTCAGTCATGTCTCTTTTGAGACATGATCGCCCAAAGCGTGTATCACGTATGGCACTTAACTGACTGAGTGAAGACAAAATCTTATAATTAGGAAGCTTGTCTTGATTCATTTCACTGAACGGAGGAGGCAATATTTTTCTTTTTCAGGACATCTTCAAATAAAATTCACTTAATGGAGGAAGAATTTTTTTTCATGATGAAGACAGTAGATTAGGAGATATTTTATCTTTCGTTATCTTTATGCTCAAATCTGTCCCGTTTCTGTTTATTTTTTCTTTCTTTTTTTTTTTTTTTTTTGCCATCATCCTAACGAATTTCTTTTATATATATATATATATATATATATATATATATATCAAACTGCTTTTTGTTTAGCAAAATGCGTGATACGTTATTAGCAAAATGTGTGAAATTTAGCACCTCCTCCTCAAAAATGAGGTCTTGGCAGATGAACAAAGATGAGACAATTGAACAGTTCAAAATCAGTCAGTCAGTTAAGTGCCATACGTGATACACGCTTTGGGCGATCATGTCTCAAAAGAGACATGGCTGACTGAGCAGAAGATTATCCCGCAGTAGGCTGCCATTTCTTTCTGCGGTAGACTGGTTGCCGACCAAGGCTATAGAACCCAATCTGTCCTGTTATTTAACCCATAACCGGAAGGAATAAACGGGTTAATATCTTTCCCAAGTGTATTTGTGCGTAAGTGAATGCAATAAATTCAGCTGGAATTCGAACTCGGCTCCCCGATTTCTCGTTCCGAACCGATATCCAATGCACCACAACGCACATCCAAAATCCGTACTTTATATAAAAAATACATCATACAATAAGGAAATTAAAAAAAGATGGTGAAAACGTATTCTATTAGCGATTAAATGAAGACATCGAGGGCAAAGTCCAAATTCATTTATCTGTATTTGTTTGTAACACTTATGTGTTGTTGCTCAATCTTTTTCCGTAGGCTGCATGCTTTATATTAGTCAAGTTTGTTCTTGGCTGACATCGCCTGTTCTTGGAGTAGGCTATAACACGTCTGTTCAGTTCATTGGTCTCGAAGCCTTGCTACAGAGTTGGCCAAGTACGTCTTCATGGTATTGAGTTCGCGTTTCCGGTTTTGCGCCAAATCCTTTTGCCACCTAAATTTTTATCTATCTCATTATTGCCAGATGATAAACTCGTCTTCTTATCAACAGATCCAAGGAGGGATAACCTATATTTTTATAAGGTCTCTGATTGGGACTCGGAAGGAAATGTATATACAACAGAAATCACAGATGATAATAATAATAATAATAATAATAATAATAATAATAGTGGTGGTGGTGGTGGTGGTGGTGGTGGTGTTAATATTAATAATAATTCAAGAAATGAAGTGTTTATTCACAAATGATTCAGATTTGAGGGATAAATTTTTCTCTTGCTTCCGGTGGGACCAGAAAATATTTTACTTTAACCCCCACAGTTAGATTTCCTAATAAAGGCTTTAGTAGTTGTCTTGATACAATATTCAAAAAACGTTTCGGTAAATAGACAGAATTTATCTTATCACTGGCGACATTTCCGCACGTTTGAGTGGAAATCATTGGAATATTTGCGGTAATAGTGACAGTTTGGCGTTTCTTTCCGCAAGATTTTGAAATTACCGGATATGCTACCCACCCCCCTTGACTTGATGAAAAATAGGTTTATCGACACTAACAATAAACAGCAACCAGGAACTTAAGAGTTTATTACAGGATTTGTCTTGCATTTTATTTATATTTGTGTGTTAATTTGATTTTTGATATTTTTTCATTTTGTTTTCACTATATTTCTTTCTTTTTTTATGAAAAGAAGCCAAAAGAAAAGGCTTGTTACCGAAACAGAATCAGATTAATTCCCAGTGACGTCAGCATCTACGTTACACGGACTAATCCTTTTTTAATCGCAGCTAATGAAGCTGCATCGTTAAGCTCCGTGTTTCCCACTGATGTAGGCGATCAGAGTTTGAGCGCAAATAAAAACCAAATTTTGATGATTTTCGAGTAAAAAAAGCCATTCGCACTTAAAAAATTATGCATCAGTCTTCCTATCGATCCACCCTCCCCAACCAACCAGTTGGCCTAACGAGTCCAGCTTAGTCAATAATAATAACGGATAATGAGTTTCTTTCGTAGTTCATATAGTTTTTTTTTTTGTTTTTTGTTTTTTTTGTCAATGTCAGTGATCGATGTTCGAGTCTAATTAAAAGCCAGAATTTTGAATGCGGCTTTTCTAGAAAAGATGATTCTTCTCACTTGATTGGTACAAGATGATGTAATGAATATGTATACACCTTGGTTCCCCCTCACTGGAATGTGATTGACTGGTATCAGCCATATATACAGACGAATTCAAGAACGTCGATAGAGTGAGTGAGTGAGTGAGTGAGTGAGTGAGTGAGTGAGTGAGTGAGCTTCCCGGCTTTTTGGCTGGGAGGCTAATGACCACTTACCACTTAAGACCGCTTAAGACCAGATAAGACCAGTTTAAGACCGGTTTTGAACCCAGCTACCGCGTAAGTGGGGGATGCGTAATATTTTGACCAGTTTACCTGGGTGTGCGCGCTCAGGGTCCCCACGTTAAAAAAGAACTTGTGTCACATCTCTCTCAAGTGGGGGAGAACAGTAATTATGGAGTGAGTGAGAGAGATTTACCAATCTTTCCACCAGAGGTCTACTGACTACGCCTACGTCTCAGGACTCTGCATACGACGATTACGAATACGGACTAGATTGTTCTACCAGATTACATTTGCCTTAACCACTTAACAACCTCGTATTGATATATATCCCATTCCGGGACATATCACAAGACAATTTTGGGGGTTTATTTTGGATCAGCACTCCTGCCGCGTTCAAAACATTAATGTTCGGTGGAACGATTTTAAAGTTAATGTAACCGTATATTCTATGCTAACAGCTTCTTCTTTCATACTTTTCGCTTGTGGCTTTTGCTTCCCAGTCAACTTTGACCTTCAAAACTTTAAATGCAATGTCAATCATTATTTTCTATATTCTTAATTTTTGTTCTGTTATTGTCTCTTTTCCTTAATAGTAGCTTTTCTCATATTCTCTAACACTCAGTAAATTCTTGCGTCCTAGTGGCTTTATTGCCTCGTTGGGGGAGAAATGATTAAAAAATGTGCTTTTCCATCCATGATTAATAAATACAGTCTTAATTTAGAAACAATATCACTTAACCGCTACAAATGCATTCTGTATTAAAAGATTTAAAAGTTGGTAAATTATACTAATTAAAATTTTTAAAAAATGAAAACAATTCTTGTAAAAAATCATTATTCATCGTAATTTATTTTTCTTAAAACAGTGTGCATATATTTTATGCGTAAAAGCAATTAAAATATTTTTTTAATAAAAAATATCTTAGTTTTATTAACTCTTCATTCTTGTTCTTTTATTGTTCTCTCTCCTTCATAGATTTTTCTTATATTCACTCACGCTCAGTAACACCTTAGTGGCTTTATCACCTTTCTTGGGGATGAAATGATTAAAAAGAAGAAAAAAATTACACTTACTATATATTTAAGTCTAGTCTCAAATTTTTTATTAATCTCTTAAACGATAATCTTACAAAATCAAAGGGAAATTAATACTCGTTGATTGATTTTATTTTTATTTGATTTGTATTATGTGATATTTGCATAAAAAAAAGATTCCTTGGTTCTTCTTAATTGTCAGTAAATTCTTCAAGTAATATTTGAATTTGCGCCTCGGTTTTTGCTTTAAATAACATTCGTATTAGCAGTCAGTCTCAAAAGACTGTCCGCCACTTGGAGGATCAAAACGTTACTCGATAGAAACGATAATTGCTTGATGTGCGTTGTGGTGCATTGAATATCGACTCGGAACGAGAATTCGGGGAGCCGAGTTCGAATTCCAGCTGAAATTATTGCATTCACTTACGCGCAAATAGCCTTGGGAAAGGTATTAATCCGTCTCTTCCTTCCAGTTATGGGTTAAATAACAGAACAGATTGGGTTCTATAGCCTTAGTCGGCAACCAGTCTACCGCAGAAAGTAATGGCAACCTACTACGGGATAATTTCTGCCCAGTCAGTCATGTATCTTTCGAGACATGATCGCCCCAGCGTGTATCACGTATGGCACTTAACTGACTGACTGATTATTGTAGTAGAATTGTTAGAGACAATTCGTATTGGTTTAAATGCAAGCTTTACGGAACTTTTTTTTTTTTCAAATTCAGAAAATGTAGCACAAGTCCAAAAGTAGAGATGAGGAAGGCAGATCATCATCTGACTTTTCTTAAACTTAGCTCGCCACAATCATTGACCCAAACAAACTATACAATAATCCTTTGCACTAAAATACCACATTTTTACTTGCCATTCTCACTACAACCACTATAACACCTCAAAGTCTTTATGAGATCCTTACTAATTCTCATTTTTTTAATCATTTCACTCCAAGCAAGGTGTAAATAAGAGAGTTTAAGTATTGGGCAGGAGGAGAGCGAAGACAAAGACGAATCAGCTACAGAGGGAGAAAGGGCAAGGAGAAGATGTGAAGATAGTTACGAAGATAGAGAGAAAGGAAAAGAACAAGATACACGAGGTGATATAGAAAGGGGTGGAGTTAAGGGGATAAAAGATGGGAATTGACTTTGCATTTAAATTCCTGGAGGCTATAGCCGTCAGGAAAGCAAGTATATGGAAGGGAGTTCCACTGGCGGGAAGCGCAAGAAAAGAAGCTGCCGAAATATAATTATTTGTTTGATCTAACTAAAAAGTGAGACCTTGTTGCCAGTCTGGTTGCCCGAGTAAATTCTTTTGGAGGGGGCACGAGTGACCCAAGTTCGTCAGAGCAGAATCCATGAAAATATTTATAGACGAGACAGAAGGAAACCACATCCCAACGATGAAAAAGTGGCTGAAGTCATATGTAAGATTTGTCTTGGGAGAGAGAATAGAATAGCAACATTTAAAAATGAAAACTCCAATGAATATTTACGATATACATAATACTATATATAGAAAAAACCGTCTTCCAACACCATCAACACATCAAACAATTGGGGTAGAAATATCAGTTAACTGGACGAAATCAATGCAGGACTTAGATGAATTAAAAACCAATCATTCAACCAACCATACACACAACTAAACACTCATTCAAACACGAAAACAATTATGGGTGAATTTTTGTTTTGTTCCCCGAAGGCCTTTACCCCTCAAATCTTTTCTAAACTCCCTTAATTACGTATTTGCTGAACTCAAATCGATAATTGTTTATTGAAGAAACCGAACTTTTTTCCGTTTATCGACCAGAATAAAATTAGACTATATCTCACCCGTTCTCCTATCTGATTCACCGCTGAATGACTAGAGGCGTAGGATACTTATCTCGGCCTTTTTACTTCCTCTGAGCAGATACACCGCGATTTGTTTGGTTTCGGAAGTCAATTTCCGCGCATTAATCGCAAAAAGGAAGTAAATTGGTCGACAAATCGGCTAAATACGCGTGATGTCATTCAGCAGTGAATCACATGTTTTGAACCGTGGTTACGGGGTGAGATGAACAGCGAAAAGAAGTTCGATATTTTTCTGGCTGTAAACTTGAAAAAGGTAGGTTTCGTCAATAAACAATTATCGATTTGAGTTCAGCATTTTTACTTTTGCACCGAAATAAGGATGTTTTTGAAAGATTGGAAGGGGCAAAGGCCTTCGGGGAACAAAACAAAAATTTACCCAATTATGAATAAACAAACTCAAAAAACGAAAAGTGTCCTACATCCATCGGAGAATTGACATTTCTGGTCATTTAACGGGGAAGAGGATGGAGAACCAACCTATAGAAAGTGGGGACAAAAACAAAAATAAAAAGGGCCAGTGAGCATAAATTCTTAGCTAAGTTAACTTTCTTCTTTTTTTTTCCTTCTTTTTTTTTTAATCTTTTCCCTCCAACGCTAGGCGGTACCGCCACTGGTGTGCAGTGAGGTGCTACATAAGAGAAGAGTGACAGTTTAAGCAGGAGAAAAGCGAAGAAAAAGGACGAACCAGTTACAGGGGGTGTCGGAGAAAGGACAAGAAAAGGATGAGAATACCAGTGTGAAGACAGTTGCGAGGGTAGAGTGAGAAAGGAAAAGAAACACGAGGTGATGGAAGAAAGGACGAGAGACGGACTGGAATCAAGTAGGGAAGAGATGGGAATTGACATTGCATTTAAATTCCTGGAGATTTTAGCCGTCGGGGAAGCAAGTATACGGAAGGGAGTTCCACAGGCGGGAAGTGCGAGAAAAGAAGCTGGTGGATTAGAAGCGAGGGCTGCATTTGGTTGATTTAACTGTAAAAGAGTGGGACCTTGTTGCCAGTCTGGTTGCTCGAGTAAATTCTTGTGGAGGGGGCATCAGTGAGCTAAGCTCGTCGTAGCACAAGCCATGAAAATATTTGTAGAATGTGGTGTAAAGAAAATAAAAAACAAAACAAGCCTAAATTATCTTATTTGGGGCGAGGTTGCCAATGCTTAATACGGGGCTCATAATCTCCTGATGCCTAAATGCCATCAAAAAGCTATCCTAAGTCGCCTCCTTTCACTCGACAGATACGCGCAAGACTCATCAACCTTTGGCCAAATTCTGATGGAGAGAGTCGTCACCTTTTCACCCAGATCTTGACTTTAAGCTGATGCTTAAAGAACGAAATTAGTTGGGAAGTATAAACTTCTTTCTGTCGCGTCGTCCATATCATGACTCGTATAGCACCTAGTAAGCACATGAACATATAGTAATCAGACCTAGTCAATGACGTTACTACATTGCTACAAACAGAACCGGCCTCAAAGACAAAGAATGTTCTGCGAAACATGCGAGCCATGAGGTCTTCAATAAACTTTCACAACGGAACTACGACCTTGCAGTGGAAGAAAACGTGACTAGGGTCTCTACCGACTCACCGCAGCAGATGCGGCTAAGAGAATTTCTCAAACGTGCAGAAGAAAATTTTTGCCGACCCAGTTGATTTTCTAAGCGTCGCTTAGATGTGTTACAAGGCCGAAAGTATGAGGTATCCAGTGAGGATCGAACTCACTAGGTCCTAGCAAGCTTGCTAACCATTACACCACGTCGAGGTGCCTGATGAGTAATGAAACATCGTTAGTGAGACATTTCAACCCAGACGCTCAAAGCCATATCGAGCGAGCCTCCTACCAAGGGAAAGGTACAAATCACGCGTATTTATACGATTGTAGAAAATAGGAACGGCTCAAGATTTTTTTTCTTGCTCCTGATTGGCCAATAAATAAGAGATTGTATTTATTTTGCTTTTGCAGACGTCATAGAACAGGGTAGAATTTACTTAACCGACTGTCTTTTGAAAAACACTTTCCTGTTGGTGAGTGTATAAATATATGTGCTTTTTTATTAGCTCATGAAAAGGTGTAGCTGTGTTTAAGCTCGGATTTTCTGTGCAATTAAATTTTATGAAATCCGACAGTTGGAATTTCAATGTGGAACATTAGATTAAAACTCGTCTAAAAATGTTTCGCTTGTTTCAATCTTATAAATATCTATCTTGTTTTGCTTTAATCTTCATTGTCTAGTAGACGCTTGCATGTGTATACATTAATCTCTAGTGAATGATCCGTGATTATCTTATGGTTTTTGTGCGTATGCTTCAGTGTATACTAGCATTATAGCCCGACGTTGCCCGGGATAATACTCACACAAACATCAAACCTCGTGATGCAATGTTTATAATATTAAATGGTTAAATTCTATTAAAACTCGGTTATATAAAAAAAAATAATTATATAAAAAAAATTTCAAATATTTCTTTTCTTTCAAAATTACGGGGAAAAATATTCACATTTTTTTGTTGACCAAATTAATTTTTAAAACGTCGGAATAAAAATTAAATATAAAGGCTCATTTTTTTCTTTTTTAATAAAAAATGTTTTAGTCCCGTTTGACACGTGTGATTTGATTTCTGTGGCGTAATTTAGCAACCATCTTAGATCTTAGATGTTTTACGAAGCAAATGTAAACAATCGGCTCCATTGGCCAAAAAGTGCGAAAGGGAAAATTAGCTGAACTTAAACTCAAAAAGTATGTGTCGACCTGGCTTCCCTATAGATATGCGTCCCTAGAAAGTTTGAATGGCGTGGCTTAAAAAATGTAGGCGTGCATAGGAAACAGTCACACACAGACTCACAGATTGCCTTTTATATATATAGATTATAAAAATTGAATCATTTAAATAGTTTTTTTTTTATTATTTAAAAACGTTGTTTGTATTGGGAAATTTTAGTGGGTGTGTATTGAAAGTTAGTATATTCGTGCGTTTCTCTGTTGCAAAGTAAATATTAAGTATTAAACTAATATTCAATTTTCACTTCCAGCATTCATCATATTTATCACGAAACCAATAAATGCACCAATATAGCCATTTTTCTTACGCTGCCTTTTCAAGAGTTAGACACGCACACAGTGACAGATACCACGAAATAAACACAGAATGCCGACAAGAATTAAAACATATGCATACACCACAAAAAATGAACACGTGACATCTGCCCGACCAATGAAAACAAACAACATAGAATTAATTATGTATCAAAAGATCTCCACACTGACCCTCCGTGTGTGTGTGGGGGGGGGGGGGGGTACTTTCTGGTAGGCGTTCCGTAACTACATTATGACTTCTGTGCGTACGTTTAAGTGTATATGAAAAATCATAAAACTTCATTTCGACATTAAATAACATAGAAAGTGTTGATATGTCGTAAAAGTTAACGACACACCCAACCCAACTCTCTGGTTGATGAAAAGGTAAAAAATATTAGAGCTTGACTGGAAAGATTTCACTTATCTGCCCTATTCAGCAGGTGTGTGTGTATGTGTGTGTGTGTCCTTGCGCGCTCGTGTGCGTATATGTGCGTGTGTAAGTTGGAATATGTAAAAAAGTTAAATAATTTAACTTTTATTGTTTTCAACGTTTTGTTCAATAAGAACATAAAAACAACTGAAAAAATCCAAGAAAAACCGTTACTATAGCAACTTTGCTATTTAGAAATGCTGCAGTTAACTTGATTTCTTTTTTCAAATTTTAACAGTTAATAAAATTTAAAATAAATATTTGGGACTAAAATAAAGTCAGTCAGTCAGTTGAGTGCCATACGTGATACACGCTTGGGCGATCATGTCTCGAAAGAGACATGAGTGACTGGGCAGAAGATTATCCCGCAGTAGGTTGCCATTGCTTTCTGCGGTAGACTGGTTGCCGACCGAGGCTATAGAACCCAATCTGTCCTATTATTTAACCCATAACTGGAAGGAAGAGACGGATTAATACCTTTCCCAAGGGTATTTGTGCGTTGAAAGAATAACACAAGTTGTAGAATTTAATATGCAATTAGAAACATTATTAAGAAGTGAAGGGTAGAGTTCGTGTTCAATGAGAAAGTTATGGGTATCAGGATTTGTAAAAATGTTCGTAGTAGTAATTGTTGAAAGAGTATATGCGTACGTACGTATGTATGTATTCAGTAGGAATGTCTTTGGATGGAGAAGAAGGAGTAGCACGAATCAGTACACGAGAAATAAGGAGAAAGAGAACAAGGTGCGACCTGACTTTATCTCCGGGTCGATTTGAAGTTGAAGTTACATTTTAGTCTTGTCTTTCTCGCTGCTTCCATCTGACTGACTGGTTAACGATGATGGAGGTCATTAATAGTGACTTTAGTCCTTTTGAATTTAGCACTGGATTGCTAAGTTTTCAAGTCCTGCAAGTCACTCTCATTAATCAATTTAACACCTACTTACGAAATCTGGTTTCGACTTTTTCTTTAAGCACGTGGTCAATCCTTTTTCTGTTTGGAAAAAAAAAACAGGATTTCACACGTCGTTGTGAATTTTTGTAAAAGTGAAGAAGAGAGTTGATTTTAATGCTTAATTTCTTATCCTCTACAAAATATAACCGAAGCGCGTTTTTGTATAATTTCTAACTACGCAGTAATCTTAAAAATTCAGATAAATACAGTCTGTAATTTATTTTTTTATTAAATTATAGATACTTTGGCTTTAAATGTACATTAGTTATCAGTCTTAATTTCTGATAATGTCGTTTATGAACGGTCGTATTTACATAACTCGGGTATCTCTTCTCTTATTTCATTTGTAGTGAGGGGTAGTAGGATTCCGTCGCAAGTCAACGGAATTTAGCCTTGTGGGGAGATAGCCCACTATAATTCATAAATGATTATAAATTCAAGAAAGGCAATTTTGAGTGTGAAATAACATTTATACATATATACATTTCAATTAATGTTTTACAATTAAAGCAATACTTGGAAGAAAGGTCCAACGAAGTTAGAGAGAGTTCATGGCAGATAATAATCTGAAAGAGATAAAAGAATGTTCATTGAAGATATAATGCTGAAAGGTAAAAAACAGCTTGGTAGTATGATTAATGTTCATTATCAAGTAGCCGTTTCTAAGGTCAGTAGGTCAGCAAGTTGGTTTGTGGAATGTCTTAGAAAAGGTCAGTTAGTACTTTGAGAACAGGGGAGGAAAAAAGAGGCAAACATAGTAGCCGCTCGACCTAGGTCAAGGAAGAAACTAATTACACTCTTCTCCTCTGTCTGTGCCTCTTTGTCTGGGTGCCTTTAGTCACGGCCTTTTATATTTTTCTTCTGGCTCAAAACGCTGGTCGTTTCGCATTTCATCCTTGTATTTGGTTCCGGGATTCTCATTGGCTGATAAATAAAAATGGTAATTTGATATTTGATTAATTTTTATTTTTCAACCGGAACATCTGCACGGAGCCACTTGCGTACGACGACTTTTTATTCATTAGCTTCATAGAGCCAACATCCGGTTTGCTCGCTTTTGCTCGGTCGGTGGTATCACCACAATACACACACAAAAAATTTCATTTTTTTAAATATACGTGTTCGATGAATCGTAATAAGCTTTTCTCTTTATGATTAGTAACTATAATTTTTAATTAGTAACAATAACCGAAACAAAGTAATGTAGAAATTTAAAAAATTTAAAACTTTAAAAAGTATTCTAATTAAAATTTTCAAAATATGAAAACAACTCTTAAAAAAATTCATTATACATCGATTTTTAAGACAATAGTGTCCATAATATATTTTATTCATAAAAGCAATTAAAAGCTTTTCTAATTAAATAATGTCTTAGTTTTATTCCATTTTTATTTTACGATTCGGAGCAGATTTTCGATTACTGGTGTTCCTATTTTACCAAAAAGTGATGATTTAAATTCTTCAAGGACTTTGCTTTTAACTGATACAAACATTAACTAATATTAACATGAAGCACAACATTTTCTTACTCGAAATTTCATACACTTAAATAAATGGAGGCGGGTAATAGATGTAAAAAAAATATTCTTACCAAGATTTCCTAAAAAAAAGGAAACATATCCAAAATAATGTCATTTCTTTGTGAATAAGTCCTGAAAATGTAATTACAATCTGCATTTCTCATAACCGACTGATTGCCAAATGAAGAACTTAAATGATTAAAGTTAGCCAGCTATGAACATCAAACCAGAAGATTTTTTTACCAGACATGTTTTACAAATTTCTGGAATATTTCAGATAATTTTTTAAAAATCTTTTTTCCTATTTTTGTCTAATAAATGGAGGTTTTCAAGTGAATATGACCCTATTTAAGTCAGGATTTCATCACTTTTTCATGATTGAGTAAAATAAAATCTTTGCATCATTCACGTTCGACAATCGTAAAATGCTGTAAATAATTTCCATGACGCACAGTGTAGTTTTTTTATATTATATTTCAAACATTTTACCTTATTGTCTCTTACTAGTTTTGTATGTATTACAAGATTCCAGGTCAATACGCTCTTCATGATTATTACATGAAAGCACACAGTCAGTCAGTTAAGTGCCATACGTGATACACGCTTGGGCGATCATGTCTCGAAAGAGACATGACTGACTGGGCAGAAGGTTATCCCGCAGTAGGTTGCCATTGCTTTCTGCGGTAGACTGGTTGCCAACCAAGGCTATAGAACCCAATCTGTCCTGCTATTTAACCCATAACTGGAAGGAAGAGACGGATTAATACCTTTCCCAAGGGTATTTGCGCGTAAGTGAATACAATGGATTCAACTGGTTTGAAAGCACACAACCGTACAGAATGGAGTGAGAACTCCATCTTGATAACAGACGGCCAAGCATGCTGAGTTTCATTCATGGCGCTATAGAAGGACGTGTACTGTGGGGGGGGGGGGGGCATTTCCCTTCTCTTTCTATGTGCCGTGTCCTTTCAGGACGTAGGCGATCATGATATTCCACGTCTCCCTATCCCTAGTAGCTCTTAACACGCTTTCTTAAACCCTGCTCTGCCATCCATTTGCTCAAGCCCATCAAGTATGTTAATCGTTGCTTTCCCGCTGTCTCTCTATCTGACTTGTGAGTATCAGATTCTCCAAGCCCTCCTCCTTCATTAGATGTCCCAGATGTCTTTTCCTGGTGTTAAATATTAGTTTCCGTTTCGTTTCCATCGTCTCCAAAACTTCATTGTTGCCCACATGTTCGGTCCATGATATCCACAGCATTTTAGCAAAAAAAAAAATCCTAGTTTGCAACTCCTTAAGAAGATATTTTAAGCCATCTCCCTTCAAGATTTAAGTGACCATGACTCTTCACAGCTTCTTTTTCTTTGTTATCTGTAAATTGTCATGACTTCTTGGGAAATATGGTGGGCTACTTTCTTAATGAATTATCCGCGGTTTTGAATTTAGATTTGCCATCTCATAGATCTGCTGCTACCCAATGCTAAAGAGGTCCAATCTATCGTGCTATTTAATCCATACTTGGAATTGAGCGGGAAGAGATAGATTCAGGCATTTCTCAAAAGTATTAGTGGGAAATTACACACAACAAACTAGGTTGAAATTTAAATTCGGCTTACCGATTTCATTTCCGCGCCAACAATCGCTACATTTAACGAACAGTCCTAAGGAGATGTTCACACCCCCTAACCCCATCACTTCCAGTGGAGCATAGGCCATTGATGAGGTGGTGGTCGTCGGTGCTTCAATAACTTGTCTTTTTTCCGGTAGGGGTTTTGACCCTACGCAAACTCTTTTATCCTATAGGTGATGTAACAATCAGTTAAGTGCCATACGTTATACACTCTTGGGTGATCATGTCTATTTCCATCCATGTCTGACTAGGCAGAAGGTTATCCGGCAGTACATTGCTATTTCTTTCTGCGGTAGACTGGTTGCCAACCAAGGCTGTAGTACCCAATCTGTCCTGCAATTTAACTCATAGCTGGAGGAAGAAGAGATGGATTAATACCTTTGCTGAGGGTATTTGTGAAGGCGATATTTATAGGTAAAAGTGCTCAAAATTTCTGTAAGTATGAACACTGAGGCTAACACCAAATGGCGAACCAACATAGACAAAGCACCACAACGTTTTCTGCTGACATAAAAGGAAAAGATTATAGTGAATCTATTACTAGGGTCCTCTTTTTCTCCTTCTTCTTCTTCTTCTTCTTCTTTTCCTTCTTCTTTTTCTTCTTCTTCTTTATCTTCTTCTCTTTCCTCTTCTTCTCCTTCTCTTTCCTCTCCTTCTCCCTTTCTTCTTCTTCTTCTTCTTCTTCTTCTTCTTCTTCTTCTTCTTCTTCTTCTTCTTCTTCTTCCATCCACCATGTTCCTTCAGGGCTTTGGCAATCAAGGCTCTGCATAATTTTCTGTCCTATGTAGTTCCTAACAATTTTTTCTTCTCTATTGTACGAAATAAAGCATATTTCAAACACAATTACACACCCACATACATGCCATACTTCATTCTGTACCCAATAACAAACAACATTACAAATATATCAGAGAGACTCCATAATACAACATACATACAAAGTATCTACTAGATAGAAATTAACGTCACCATGTGAAATATTTTTATCAAACTATGTAGAGAACTTCGGCTGTGCTTGCGAAATGGCCTTGTGCCAAACATAACCCAAACTACCACATTTCAAAGAATCAGAAGGCTGAACAAAAGATAAAAGCGTCTCGTTTGTATTAGTGTAAAGTTATTTAATGAAAAGGATGGTTTCAATTTTGTTGTTTTGAAATAACATTTCTGTTTGAAAGTTCAGCATAAAGTTTTTCTTTTGAATATGTGTTTAAGAGTTCAGGTTTCGTAAAGTCAGACGAAATAGATTTGTCAAGAAAAGACAAATCTGATGTCGCTATGAGTGTGTACAATTGTAGTAGACGAACGGAAATGATATCTTCGTTCCTCTTTCTTATTACCAACAAGTGAATGGAAAAGGGGGAGAATCAATTAGTGCGGTACGAAAGAGAGAGTAAGGGAGTGTGAAAAAGGCATGTCGCCTAGATGAGACGTTCAGTTGACAACCTCTGACTCTCTTTAATGCTATTTCTTTCTTTGTTGAAAGTACAGGAGAAAGATAGAAAAAGTAAGAAAATGCAGGTTGCCTAGAGTTAGCGTTTAATGGACGATCTGTGGCACTCTGCTGAGAAGGCAAAAATCACTAAGAACAGACAGAGTAAGAAAACCGTTGGAAGCTCCATACACAGGTCCATTCCAGGTATTAAGTCGTCTTGAAAAATATTTTACTATAAAAAGATCAGATGACGTACATAGTAATGTTTCAATAGACAGACTAAAACCTGCATATATTTCTGAAAATGTAAAATCAAAAGATTCCATCGAATCAAGACCGGATTTGAATAACTCCCTATCTTGTCCCGAGGAAACTAATGATAACAAACAAATAACGAGAACGAAGTCCGGTAGAACGGTTAAAAATGGAAGAAAGAAAAACATATTTTTATTACTAACACACAAAAAAAAAAAAACATCTACAACAACAAAAATGGTTAGTGAATATTCGCTAACGAGAAAAGTGTTTTATCAATCCACAGGGGTTTTTTTCTGTAGAGAAACAATTCAAAACTTTTTCTGTGTACCAATTACCTAAAGATGTTCGGATTTTCAATATAAAACCCAAGACGATGGAATTTCTTACACTATCTCTCCTAAACTTTACTCCACCATCCATTTACATAAGTTTGTTAGGCAGGTAAATCGCTGTTTTGCTCTTTTTCTCTTGCCTTCAATAGATCCTGCGAATGCCAAATTTTCCAACTCCTTTCCTCACTATGGGCCCTAGAAATTTCAACCGCCTCTTCCCGAAGTACAAGTGTCATTTTTGCTTCCGTTTTCTCCAAAACTTCGTCGTTGGCCACAAGTTCAGTCCATGATATTCTCAGATTCCTTTTGTAGAAGAACATTTCTGTTGTTTCAAGTCTTTTCTTCATCTGTGAGGTAACTGTCCAACATTCACTGCCATATAGAAGAATTTTTCTCGTAAAAGTTTAGTATCGCTAATATTAAGAACTATCTATTAGAGTTGTCTCCCTTGAACTTTGTTTCGAACGCAATATTTTGGTTTGCCATACAGAAAAATGCATTAGTACAATAAAGTCTCTGGTTTCAGATAATTGTCGTCTTTTTAAAACAAAAATCTTTTATATCTCTTTATGACAATTTAAACTAAAACAAGTAATATTTGTTTTAATTCGGATTAATTAAACTTTAAATCAATTACTTTTCCTCAAGCTTTCGTAAAAGTGTATTTTATTTTTCAAAGATTTTTAATAAAATGAATGCTGTTGTGTTGACACATTTGTCAATATGGACGGTTTTAGTGATTTTGCTTATAACTAAACACATTGTTTCGATTAATTTAGATTCGGTTTGAAATACAACAAAGTCTTTTGTTTCTTAGAAATACTGTTCATTTTTAAAATACATTTTAAAACTTAGGTATTGCTTCTTTTTTTTTTTTTTTTTGTGGGTGGGGAGCCTACTATAACCCATTAATGCTCACTCTCCCATCTCTGGAAAAGCGATAGTATGTGAAATGTTGGGCATATTTTAAGAAATTACATGTTTTTGGCAAGAGTATGTGAATTTAAAATTAAAGTTCCTATATTTGTAATTTGAGAGGGTCAGCAACTTTAGTCTTGGACCAGCCGGTACATTGATCCGAGTACAAGAGAGCTAACAAGGGGGCCGTAGATTTCTGAAAGGCTCTTAAAAATTATAATTAATTAGATAAGTAAATTTCTAACTTAATTCCTGAAATTTGTATTCTAACTTAATGAAATAGAATTTTTTTCCAAAAGTACAGCACCAAATAAAAATGCAATGAAAAAACAAACAAATAATCCGTAAGTGTTAATGAAAAAACAAAAACATAATCAGTAAGTGTTAATGAAGAAACAAGCAAATAATCAGTAAGTGTTAATGAAGAAACAAACAAATAATCAGTAAGTGTTAATGAAGAAACAAGCAAATAATCAGTAAGTGTTAATGAAGAAACAAACAAATAATCAGTAAGTGTTAATGAAGAAACAAAAAAATAATCAGTAAGTGTTAATGAAGAAACAAGCAAATAATCAGTAAGTATTAATGAAGAAACAAACAAATAATCAGTAAGTGCTAATGAAGAAACAAGCAAATAATCAGTAAGTGTTAATGAAGAAACAAACAAATAATCAGTAAGTGTTAAAATGAAGAAACAAACAAATAATCAGTAAGTGTTAATGAAGAAACAAACAAATAATCAGTAAGTGTTAATGAAGAAACAAGCAAATAATCAGTAAGTGTTAATGAAGAAACAAACAAATAATCAGTAAGTGCTAATGAAGAAACAAGCAAATAATCAGTAAGTGTTAATGAAGAAACAAACAAATAATCAGTAAGTGTTAATGAAGAAACAAGCAAATAATCAGTAAGTGTTAATGAAGAAACAAACAAATAATCAGTAAGTGTTAATGAAGAAACAAAAAAATAATCAGTAAGTGTTAATGAAGAAACAAGCAAATAATCAGTAAGTATTAATGAAGAAACAAACAAATAATCAGTAAGTGCTAATGAAGAAACAAGCAAATAATCAGTAAGTGTTAATGAAGAAACAAACAAATAATCAGTAAGTGTTAAAATGAAGAAACAAACAAATAATCAGTAAGTGTTAATGAAGAAACAAACAAATAATCAGTAAGTGTTAATGAAGAAACAAACAAATAATCAGTAAGTGTTAATGAAGAAACAAGCAAATAATCAGTAAGTGTTAATGAAGAAACAAACAAATAATCAGTAAGTGTTAAAATGAAGAAACAAACAAATAATCAGTAAGTGTTAATGAAGAAACAAACAAATAATCAGTAAGTGTTAATGAAGAAACAAACAAATAATCAGTAAGTGTTAATGAAGAAACAAGCAAATAATCAGTAAGTGTTAATGAAGAAACAAACACATAATCAGTAAGTGTTAATGAAGAAACAAGCAAATAATCAGTAAGTGTTAATGAAGAAACAAACAAATAATCAGTAAGTGTTAATGAAGAAACAAGCAAATAATCAGTAAGTGTTAATGAAGAAACAAACAAATAATCAGTAAGTGCTAATGAAGAAACAAACAAATAATCAGTAAGTGTTAATGAAGAAACAAACAAATAATCAGTAAGTGTTAAAATGAAGAAACAAACAAATAATCAGTAAGTGTTAATGAAGAAACAAACAAATAATCAGTAAGTGTTAATGAAGAAACAAACAAATAATCAGTAAGTGTTAATGAAGAAACAAACAAATAATCAGTAAGTGTTAATGAAGAAACAAGCAAATAATCAGTAAGTGTTAATGAAGAAACAAACAAATAATCAGTAAGTGTTAATGAAGAAACAAGCAAATAATCAGTAAGTGTTAATGAAGAAACAAACAAATAATCAGTAAGTGCTAATGAAGAAACAAGCAAATAATCAGTAAGTGTTAATGAAGAAACAAACAAATAATCAGTAAGTGTTAAAATGAAGAAACAAACAAATAATCAGTAAGTGT
The DNA here is from genome assembly GCA_037127315.1 of Ascarosepion bandense. Taxonomy (NCBI): domain Eukaryota; kingdom Metazoa; phylum Mollusca; class Cephalopoda; order Sepiida; family Sepiidae; genus Ascarosepion; species Ascarosepion bandense. The sequence continues at coordinate 1,656,906 of JBBBDQ010000322.1, read as the reverse complement.
TAATGAAGAAACAAACAAATAATCAGTAAGTGTTAATGAAGAAACAAACAAATAATCAGTAAGTGTTAATGAAGAAACAAGCAAATAATCAGTAAGTGTTAATGAAGAAACAAACAAATAATCAGTAAGTGTTAATGAAGAAACAAGCAAATAATCAGTAAGTGTTAATGAAGAAACAAACAAATAATCAGTAAGTGTTAATGAAGAAACAAGCAAATAATCAGTAAGTGTTAATGAAGAAACAAACAAATAATCAGTAAGTGCTAATGAAGAAACAAACAAATAATCAGTAAGTGTTAATGAAGAAACAAACAAATAATCAGTAAGTGTTAAAATGAAGAAACAAACAAATAATCAGTAAGTGTTAATGAAGAAACAAACAAATAATCAGTAAGTGTTAATGAAGAAACAAACAAATAATCAGTAAGTGTTAATGAAGAAACAAACAAATAATCAGTAAGTGTTAATGAAGAAACAAGCAAATAATCAGTAAGTGTTAATGAAGAAACAAACAAATAATCAGTAAGTGTTAATGAAGAAACAAAAACATAATCAGTAAGTGTTAATGAAGAAACAAACAAATAATCAGTAAGTGTTAATGAAGAAAAAAACAAATAATCAGTAAGTGTTAATGAAGAAACAAACAAATAATCAGTAAGTGTTAATGAAGAAACAAAAAAATAATCAGTAAGTGTTAATGAAGAAACAGAAACATAATCAGTAAGTGTTGATGAAGAAACAAACAAATAATCAGTAAATGTTAATGAAGGAACGAAGCAATGTCAAATGGATGCAAAAGGTAGCGTAGCTGCCGCCAGGCACCATTTGCTACTAAACCCAATGTAAAAATCAGCAGGTTCGTTTTCTCGCCGAAGTGAAGCCTGTATTGTAAGGAACTATATTTTCCTTATATTTTAGTATAACGTAAAACAATAAATAATGCTGCGGATCTGCTACCACCTCTTGTGAGGGGAAGTATATGTAGTAGAAGGAAGAGTTCAATCCGTTGAATGGGTGATACCACCATGACAAATGTATATACAAAAATATATAAAATATATAAAAATTACACATGAAATATAATGAAACGAGGGGTGGGGAGTGTAGCTGCCGCCAGGTACCATTTGCTACTAAACCCAAAAAATCAGCCGGTTCGTTTTCTCGCCGAAGTGAGCCCTGTATTCTTGACCGACGGCCTTGTCACCCCTTGGGACAATGTGACCAGAAAATATAGTTCCTTATATTTTAGGATAACGTAAAACAATGAAGTCTAAACGAGAAGTATGGGACAAAACAGTAAAGTTAGAATAAGTAAATAAAAATATAACAAATAAGCTGTCTTACGGCAATCTTTTCTAAAATATAGGATTTTTGATCTCTGCGTAAGAAATAGAACCCCCCCCCCTAACAGTCTTTTGGATTGATACCTTCTAAGAGGTCAGACGTAAATTTGTTATCTCCAGTGGCAGCACATTCGTTCGGTACTGTTAAGGAGTAACTCAATTGCCATAGACCACACGAGGTGCCAACGAGGTAATTAACATTTTTTCCATTCAACTTCCAGCAAACCCTAGACAAATTTTATAGTTAACAGAATTTAATTCTTCTAAAGTTTTATTGTCTTTTAGATCCTTCCATAATTTGTAAAAACGTAATGCTTTGGCGATGCAAATGATCCCTGCTGATTTAAACACTTTAAGTTCCCTTGTTTTTGTTATAACTATTTATGTAAATTTTCATTGTTTATTTTCTTATTTTTTCGAATTTTGTAATTATCTATCCTTGTGTACATTCTTCCTCCATGTGCTCATGTTATTTGTTTGTCAATTGCAGTTTTCACAGCTGCACAAGTACTGTAAAGGAAATAACACCTTTTACAATATGTACTCACAGTTTGTCAGTTCTCTCACGCACGTTTCATGTGGCAATTGCAATTACAGTAGCAAAGGGAAGACTGGTTTTATGAAAGTTAAATGATAGCAATTGTAATTGTGGGTGGATCCCCTTTGTCTCCTGGCAATCCATATGTTAGACCTGTGGTGATACCGACCGAGCAAAAGCGATGAAGAGGATGTTCGCACTCTAACGACCAAAAGGCAAATGACCAAAACTCGTCAGTGCGCACCCCGGCTCCATGCAGATGTTCCGGTTGAAAACTAAAAATTAATTAAATATTAAATTTCCAGTTCGAGAGCCTTCGCGAATTTTATTTATCGGCCAATGGGAAGCCCAGAATCAAATACGGATATGAATTCCCAAATGATCTGCTGCGGTCCAAAAAGAAGATATAAAAAGCCGATACAGAAAGCATCGCCAGACAGGCAGACTGACTCGAGAAAGAGGAATGTAATCAGTATCCCCCTTGACCTACGTTAAGCGGCTTACTATGGTAGCCTCCCTTCCCTCTCATCTTATCTTCGCTGTCTCAAAACTACTTACTGACCTAAGGAACGAATACATCAAAGAAATTCCTTACTCACAACGCTCCCACATTCCTAAACATTAATTCTCTTTTCAGCATTTTATTGCCATGAACATTTTAACGTCCGTTGGACCAATATTCAAAGGATTACTTTAATTGTAAAAACCTTAATTGATATGTGTAGATATAAAATGTTATTTTTCAACTCAATTTGCTTTTCTTGATTTATTATCATTTTATGACTTATAGTGGGCTATCTACAATGAGGCCAAATTCCGTTAACCTGCAACAATATACAACTACTCTCCTAAAGAACGGGTTCCCCACTATAAACTGGAAAAGATTTAATAACCCACTATAAACTATTCGCCATTGAATGCAACCATTGTCTAAAATCATTTTTACATCATATTTATATTTATTTATAAATCTACCATTTGTCTGTGCATGGAATACTGTTACCATATCTGGTCGTGTTCTTCTGCTATTCATCTCGAGTTTCTCAACAAAATCTAAAAGATCTGCAATGTAATCGGTCCTGACCTGGCACTTCGACTTCAGTCACTTTCTCACTGATGTGATGTGGTTTCCTCTGTTTTTTCTACAAATATTTTAATGGCAACTTTTCTGATAAGTTTTTTCCTGTTACCTCGGCCGCGTGAATATAAGTGTACTACTAGATTGGGCTTACGGCCATATCACGTTGAATACACCGGTTCTCGCTCGATCACCGAAGTTAAGCAACGTTGAGCCTGGTCAGTACTTAGATGGGTGACTGCTTGGGAATACCAGGTGCTGTAAGCGTTTAGTGACAGATGTGCGTTGTGGTGCGGTGGATATCAGCTCGGAAAGAAAAATCGGTGAGCCGAGTTCGAATTCCAGTTGAATACCCTGCATTCACTTAAGCACTAGTGCCCTTGGGAAAGGTATTATTCTGTCCCTTCCCTCCAGTTATGGGTTAAATAACAGCTTAGGACTTGGGGACCCTGCCCTTAAAAACAAATCCCAATGAATCTTGATACTCGAAAAGAAAAAATGTATTACTAGACACAAAACTTATATAAAACCAACAATAAATTGTTGAAAGAAAAAGATATTACCAGCAATAAATAACTAAAATTTATTTGGCAATAAATGACCCACCGAGGTTGATATGCCATAAAACAAAACAACCAACCAACCAACTACTAGATTTGCATCTAGGACTTGTAGAGGAACGGAGGCGTCCATTACTAAATTTAAGTTTACGAGTCGACTCGACGTAACTGGGTGTTGAAATAAAACAGGCAATAAGAAAGACGAGTAGGCGAAAGTAACAAGAAAAACAATATATTAACAAAGGTTACATAGGGTTGACAGCATGCATAAAATTAAGGAAAGAGAAGTTCTTTCCCTGGTGAGAAATAAAAAATTGCTACCCGCAATTAGTGCGCATGTGTTTTTGTGAGTTAGGGAAACATGTCTGCTCTTGTCCGGAACAAAATCCTAACTAGCGTACCACGTGACGTTCCCCGTTTTTATTGGCATCGTTTACGCGGGAACTAAGTTATCACGTGAACGCTGAATGACCATGTGTGTGTGGGGGGGTGTCAATGTATCAAACCCCACAGACTCACCCTTTTACCATTGAAATAGTTAAATGCGACTGCTACTTCTACTCCAACAGTTACTTTTTTGGTACTTCTCGTCAGTGGAACTCTCTTTCGTTTACTTGCTTCCCTGATAGCTACATCTCCAAAAATTTAAATGCAACATCAATTGCCATCATCTATCTTCTTGAAATCAATTCATTTTTCATCCTTTTTTTCAATACCCACAGTACTCAGTCTTTTTTCTCACTGTAACCCCCTGCACACTTGCTTAGGAGGAAATGATTTAAAACAAAATTGACGATCAATAAATGATTTTAACTTTTGGATTCTATCGAGACTAGAAAGTGAAAACAGTGTAACTCGTACCCATATATGGCAACAGTACTTCATGTTCAACTTGATCTGACTCTTGTAAAAGTAGAAGGTATCAGGCACTTACTGGAGCGGTAACAAATGTTTAGGCGTGTAGTGCAGCTTTATGCAATTTGAATACTGCCCATAAGTGATGTTTGACTATTCTTTTATAGTTGAATCGTCTGAACTAGTATTACTTCCAACCACTACAGCATTTGAAATTTAACATTTTCAACTATATTCCTGGTTACAATTAAAAACAAGGAAAAATCGTAGATGTAGTTTATTTTTGTTTTTAAATACTTTTAAACTCAGCATTATTTCTGTAATGAGAAACAGATGAACATTTCAGCTTGTAGTGAAACTTATTCAATGTTAATTGTCTACTGTCCATATGTGCCTATATTTGACCATTTATTTTACAGTCAAGTAATTCAAAGGGGAGATAAAAATTCTTCCCTCGCCTTAAATGTATCTATCAGCCATTAAATATATTAAACAGTGAGGTTTCATAAATGAAAAAGATCCTAATTGGTTAAAGATTTCTAGATTTACAAACACATAGACAAATAAATTTATTTTTTCACAATATTTTGATATTGCTAATAAGATGGGTGTTAAATTTACTCATCAAAATGGCCATCCAATTTAAGAAAAGTCGGTTTTTTTATATATAATAAATATTGGCTGTGCAAATAAATTTAATTACATTGAGTCCTCTGGCTGGATCAGTGTTATTTGATATTAATAGGATCCTTTGGATTTACTTCCAAACCGTGTGATATTTTTATTATAAGTTTATAAAAAAAAATATAGTTTCCTGTGACACAAGAGAATTGAGTTTTGATACTATCTTATTAGCACCTCGTCAAGTACTATCTCATTAGCACCTCGTCACCTACCTGACAAGGTGTTAATAAGATACTACCAAAAGACAAAAGCTCGTGCGTTGTTTTTATGTTTTTATTATAAACTTATAGCCTACAATAACCAATCCAAAACCTGAAGACTTTGTTGAAAAAAATAGCTATTATTACCTTCCCAGACCAAAATAAACTACTAAATAAATGATCTGAAGTCATCTCAAAATGTAAACATGAAATCAAATTTTTACTACGTTACTTAAGAATCGAAAACTGAAAAAAATGAATAAATAATAATAAATAACAAATAATTTAATCCAAGCAAATAATAAATAAATAATAACAAACCACTGCCACCATAACAACCATTAGAATAGATAAAATAAAATAAAAACAAATAAATGAATAACTGATCCAAATAAATTAAACATTGAAAATCTAAAAGAATAAATAAATGAATGTAAAAGTAAAATCAATTAAAATAAATTTACCCAAATTAATACATAAACAAACCACTTCTGCCAAAATATCCCTTAGAAGGATTACCCACAATTGCGACAAGAAATCGCAATAATTGTTGATTTTTTTATCAGGTCTGAGCTTTCATAGAACATTTAAATTATTATTAACAGAGTGGAGTTATACATGGCATGAGGGATTGAATTGGTCATGCCACTATATACTCAATTGACCAAAAACCCACTACCACCATTCCTTCTTGGCCTACAGCCATGTGCGACACAAAAAATAGACCTGTCTAAATTTCTCTGTATAACTCCACTCTGTTAATAATAATTTAAATGTTCTATGTTCACTGAACATTAAATGTTCCTCCTTTGATAATGGCTTATGTAAGCCGAAAGCTCAGACCTGATAAAAAAATCAACAATTATTGCAATTTCTTGTCGTCTTTCCATGACAACACTATCAGATCAAACGAACGGATCTTACACAAAATAAATAGACAGAACTTGTCTATATTATTCAATGAAACCTGTATTAATGAAAAGATGCTGCCAAAATACACAATATATATATATATATATATATATATATATATATATATATATATATATATATATATATATTGATAAAGAAATTCAAAATTTATAAAAATGCCACCATTTTAGTTGAATGTAGTGGAGTGAGAGATTTTATAGCTTAAAAGAATTGTGGGTGTAGACCAATGAGTATTGAGACATTAGAGTGTAGCAATGTATTGTATTGACAGGAGGAAGTGTCAGTTGTTTCAGTTTAAATAAAGATGGAATATTTAGTCAATATTTTAGAATGTGGCGAGAATGAAATTAGAACAATAACATTTTTGTCTTAAAGGGTGTAGTTAATATAAAAACACAATTTTACTGTAAGGAAACAGACATAAAAACATTGATTTTAGAATTAACTGGTAGTGAAAGTAAGCATAAAGAGCAATATAATAGTTAATTAAAGTTAAGTTTAAGATATAATTAACTAAAAAAAGAGTAGGATTATTGATTATTGCATATAGTAAAGAGTTTGTGATAATTTTAGATATATTTAAGAATGTGAATTTGAAGCTATAGGGAGATGGTTAATGTTTATTGATTCGGCCTTGTGTCATACATAACCAAACTCCCTACAACTCAGGATTATTCATAATCGTCATCAGGTTGGAGATTGGAATGTGTGGATTTGTGGAAGAATAAAAGTATATCTTTTGCATGTTGGAATAGAAATTTATTAATGAAAAGAACAACATGAATTAGTAGAAGTTAAAAGTTCATGAGAAACAAGTTAAGGGTATCAAGAGTTCGTAGTAGTCCTTGCACAAGTGAGTTTATGTGTACATAGACAGGAATGTATGTGTGTATATATGAGCATTTGTTGTTGGGTAGGATTGTCTTTGAAATATTCGTTTAATTTTTGTGCAGTTATCAAGTAGACGGGTAAACGGTGAAGAAGAAGGAAGTGAGAGGTGAAAGAGAAAGACAGAGAAAATAATAATACGATCGTTTGACGTTTGTCAAAGGTATGTGTTAATTGCTTGTCATCTCTTAACTCTCTGACGAGAGTCAAACTTTACCCGTCTTTTATTTCGTTTCGGAATTCACTCCCAGATGTGATTCTGGCCTTTCCATTGCACAACAAACATTTTGCATCAAGGTGTGAAATTTCACAAGTTTTGCGTGTGTTAAGCAAAGCTTGTAAATTTGAGAAAGTTTGTTCATTTCTTCAAATTTTTAAATCTAGAATTTGTTTTGCTTACTTCAAATTATTTTATGAGAGCAGTAAGTAGTAATTTCATGACGTTGGTTTAATAAGTTAGTTTTTGAGAATTTAATTATATAGATTTTTTTTCTTGTAAGCAAAGAAAACATTTTTCATGTAACAATTTACCTGTTCTAGCTTTTGTTAATATCTTCTATTTTACTGTAAAAATTCAACACACTTAGAAAACAAATCACATTGATACTCTAACCGCATTACAATTTTAACTATTCTTAAGTACTTTTTAAATTAAATCATTAAATGCTGTTCTTCTGTTTTAAAATGACAACTGTGATTAAATTTAATAAAGTGATAAATATATAAGAAATATATCAGATAATTCATTTCTTTTTAATTAATTTCTAAAAATAAATTAAAAAGACATGAATTTAATTAAATGTAATTTATTTCTTTTTAATTTATCTTTTTTTATGTTTAATCAAATATGACATTTTAAAACAGGAGAACCATTTGCTGAAATAAAAATGTATTTTAGATTAATAAAATAAGTTCCATTCAGTTAAAAAAATAGGACTTCACTGGTAATGAAACTTTTCATAAGTCACTTGAAGAAAAAATTACAATAAAATGAAGGGAAGTAATTCTTACGGTGAATTCAAGGGAAATAACCGCAGACTTTTTTCAGGGATAGCAAAGTTATTGATGTCAATCAACAATGACATGTAAACTTATTTAAAACAATGTTATTAAAATGTCTCAAAAATGATGGGCATTTTCGATTTTAGTACTGAAAAAAAAACAAAAAAAAAAAACATGAAATAATATAAATCTATTCCAATCAATGTAAATTTAGTTTTAAACAAACGAAAGTATTTTGTTTACTGAGTATAATAAATTTATTCCTTTACCCTTGAATTAAAGCTAAAATGAAAACTTCAAGAACAATTTTTCGTTTTATTTTTTAAGAATACTTTTAAAAAGAAACTATTTTGTGTGACACAAATCCATGACAAAATAAGTCCCATAATAGGTGTAAAGTAGGTACCTCCATTCATTTTCAATACCCAAGTTTTAAATTGAATTTTCAAATATAAAAAGAATTCTTGTAGCTTTTATTTTAGCTTTAATTGAAAGCTAAATTGTTAAATTTACTATTTCTCGTAAGTAAAATACTCTGGTGTATTTCAAAAAGAAATTACATTGATTGGAATATTAGATTTGCTCAAGTTTTCAAAATTCCTCATTTTTTTTTTTTTTTTTTACCATTTTGTCAGCTTGACAAGTCTATAAACAAAAGTTAATTCTCATTTTTAAAAATCTTGCAAAAAAAAATAAAAAAAGAATATAGATCTGTGACACATTATTTTTGGAAAATTAGCAAATTTAAAGTTAAATTAATTTGATTTACACAAGTATTACTTGTTTATAGCATGAAATTTAGATTAAAAGTATTTCTTAATCAATGGGGTGTGAAGTGATTGATATATGAAGTGACTGATGACAGATGTAGTGATAAGTTCAGTATGATTGACCAGAATTGACATAATTGTCCAAATTTTTTTCTGTAAGGGAAGAAACCATGAAACACATGAACTTTTAATGTAACAGAAAATACCATACTTAAAAATAAATTTTCTATACACAAAAAAAAAAATTATGAAATTAAGTGTATAATTGGATATTGTACGTGTATTGTTTCGATTTGACGTTAAAATTTGAATTAAAAGTTCCTTGAATTTACAATGCTAAATTTGTTTCTTTCTACATGAGACTTTCATTTAGGAGACTAGGGTTTAATTCTGTTGCCATAGTACACAGTTATCAATGACATTAGCCAAGTTTTAAGCATTAACATTGGTAAATAAAAATTGCTGATAACTCTTTAAGTCATGTATCAATTTGACACTGTTTTTATGAAAAGGACTCTCCTAAAATGATTTAAAAAAAAAAACAGAAAAATACAATATTCTAGAAAATATTGTTATTGAGGAAGGTCTCAAACTGTGGTTCTAAACTGGGTTGAGCCAGCTTCTTCCCCAGAAGTTGCATGGAACTTTCTGGCTCCACAGGCAGTTGCAGTAGAAAGCTATAGAACCTTGTCTGTCCTGCTATTTTACCCATAGTTGGTGGGAGAAGAGATGGATTCATACCTTTCCAAAGGTATTAACATGTAAGTGAATGTAATGAATTTGACTGGAATTCAAACACAGCTCTCTGATTCCTCAATCCAAGCCTCTATCCATTACTCCACCATACTTTTATATTGATGATGCGAGGGGATATGCTGATTGGTATCCATAATTGTGATAAGAATAATCTTCAACAACAAAATTAACAATCTCCATCAAGTATTCCGAGAAATAGGACTCCAGATAAACCTTTCCAAAATAGAAACAATGATTTGGCATTGGAATAAAAGCAGTGATGATTTAGGGAGTGCAAAATAATAACTCCCTGGGAGTCCATGTAACATTGCTAGGGCTCCAGAATTGGGAGTTTACAGTGATATTTTAGTGGCTCATAAAGCAATTCTACTTTTGAACGGTTGGTATTAGCAAGATTGAAATTTCTACAATAGTTGACACCATATTAAAATAGCAAAAGTAAAAATATTTACGTAAGTTTTTCTTCTACTTGATTGCAATAAAAACAAAAAACAAAAAAAGAGCTAACAATTTAGTGTCATAAATTTAAGGTTACCAAAAATGCCTTCCTACAATAAAGCCTCAGATTTGGTTGGATGATTTTTTATTTAAAATAATTAGGATGTTTTTGTTTTTTCTTATTTCTTCTGTCATTCACTCTCTGCTTCACACCTCAACTATATTTTCATACTTTTCCAAAGGGTATTAGCATGTAAGTCAATGTAATGAATTCAACTGGAACTTCAATCCAAGCAACTATCCATTTCTCCACCATACTTCCATGATGATGTGGGGGGTGGGGGAGACATGCTGATGATATTGGTATTCATAATTGGGATGAGAATGATCTTGAACAAAATTACCACCATCAAGTATTCCAAGAAATAGGACTCCAGATAAACCTTTCCAAAATAGAAATAATGATTTGGCATTGGAATAAACGCAGCAATAATTTAGAGAGTGCAAAATAATAACTCCCTTCAAATTCAAAGGACTGAGGAAGAAGGAATTTGCGGGCATATGCGAAATAATTTTTGGACCAATGAAAACCTTACCTTCAGAGAAATTAACTGGTCAGCTGAAGAAAAAGTAATGAGCCTACACAAAATTCTTCCAATGACATAATTCTTATTCAAAGATTGAACTTCTGTTTATGAAGTGGAAACCAAAAAGGCCATTAACTTCACTTTTAAGATCTTGGTAATGCATATATGCCATAGTATTATTTAATTTTAGAATTTTATATTTATAAAAATATTGTTACTGTATATCCAGAGGATCCTGGATTTATTCAACTACTCAATGTTTAGAGAATAAGAGAATATTATACTGAAAGATATCATCCCAATTTCATTGAAGATACAATTTGATTACTCATATTGCAGAAATAACTACCAACTTTTATTTGGACATTTTAAATAGTCTCTTTGCCATTATGAACATTTGAACTTGCAAGTTCATGAAATACAAACGATTGAACACCCAGTATCAGATAAGTGCCTTTTATTGATTTTACATTATCACACTCTTTCCAAATTGTTTTTGTTGTTTATCAACACCAGTGTCATGTGTTTCTTTCTGAGCAAACCATTTTGTTTTGTTTGTTTTTTTTATATAACCTGGGGCTCCTGTGTTACAAATTCAGATCAATATTAACAGTGCAAAACAAAGAATTTAATAAATTCCATAAAAATAAAAAAAAAGACAATAAATTCCATTAATTTCAGTTTTATGAAATCATTTTCCTGCATTATTTAGAACAAATTATGGTCTGAAGGCAAAAAAAAAAAAAATGATTATTGCTATTACAACAGTAGCCAAATTATGATTATTTGCAAATTCATCCTGTACGGAGGGGAAAGCAAGAAAAGCCATTTGATTAAAGTAAAAAGATTTTACAAGATATTTTTAAAGAGTTTTTCTCTCCACTTTTTCTGAAATCATAGAAGCAATAATTCATTTTAACATTTCACTTTGTTATAAAACAGCTTTTATTTTATTTTATTAATTATTTAAGTTTCCATGCACAAGAAAATGAAAACCAGTTTCACTCTGCTTTGCTTTATGCCTGCCACAAAAACCTTGTGCAATGGGCGATCAGGTCTCTTGTCACTAGAAACCACTTATTGACAAAAAAAAAAAAAAAAAAAAAAAAAAAAAAAAATGAACAAATTAGAATTTTGCAATGAACATGAATAGGCTAATAGAATTCTGAAATTTTATTCATTATTTACACAGGTGAATAATATTCCTTTTTAAGATTTATATTATCTTAAAAAGGAATACTTTTATAGTTTCCCCAATTTCAAATTTAAGCTTAAAACTAAAGTAAAAAGGACAAATATCATTTAAAATGTATTTTTAGGTGGGTGCAATTAGTTTAACAATATTTATGTAAAAGATTTCAGTGAGATTGGTGTGTGTATATATATATTTTTTTTTCATGAGCCAGAATAATTATGAAATGTCTGATAGCTCATTGATTCACTCTTTTCTATCAATTGTGCCATGTCACTGACAGGCTATCTGATAAAAGGTACAGGATGTAGTTTATGCCCTTACCTAAGAATATCAGTGAAAAAATGAACACATAAATTGAAAGATTTATTGAATTTTGTAACCATAAACAATATATCTAGAAATTTACTGCACTTAAATTCAAAACACTTGATTTATGAATTAAATAGGGAGTAATTTTAATTGAATAGAAAATAATGAAAATTTACAATGAATCAAATTAACTTAAATATTGGTTTATGTCTGGTTCCAAACACAGATCTTTGACACTTGGTGTGAAATATTTGAAACTTTCTCAACTTAAAGATAAACCTCAAAAAAAAAAAAAAAAAAAAAAAAAAAAAAAAAAAAAACTTTTTCATCCAAAATAATCAAAAACTGAAACCTTTTAGGGCTAGTTTCCAAACAAGTGATACATTAATTCAAGTATTTTTCAATACCTTTGTTTCATTCTAGTCAAACTGCATTAACTTGGCATTTATCCTATCAAAAAGCCTATTAAGTACCATAAATATAGTCTGTTTTTTTCTTTTTTTTTTTAATGGTAAATTTAATATTAACAAAGAGAGGAATATGTTACAACCCCCACCCTCGGTGCTACCAGAAACTAAATTGTATTGCACTTTATATAACTTTATTTTTCTCCTATACATAAGATCAAGTTTCATTTATAAATTAGGCACAATAAAAAATTAGCAAGAGCAATTACAATATACCACAATAAAAGTGACATGGTGGATACAATGGATTTTTAGTGTAGCTCTCAGCAACCTCACCATACATTTATATTTTTCTCTTTCTCTCCTCTTCATATTAAGACCTTAGACTTTTTCACTTAAAAGGAAACATGTTATAGTTTCTCAGAGATATCTAAATTGTCAGCATCATGAAACCATTATCAAATTAAATTTTTTTCCTTTATTCAATCACTGAAACCAGTCAAGCAAAAACAATGTATTTGTGAGTTTTTTTTTTGTTTTTTTTTTAAATCATTCAAACAATGTTTAATTATCAGGATTAAGTTGTTTTTAATTTAGATGAAATAAAAATTATCATTTTTCAATTGTAACATGCAAAAGAAAAGAGATGTAAATTTTTTTTTTATTAGACGAACATTTTATTTACAAGTTAAATAATCTTGATACAAAATATAACATACAAGTTGTCTGTATGGAATCATTGATCACAGATAACAAAGCAGCCCACAAAAAAGGCCGATTTATTTTCTCATGCCGGTCATCAACGTTGGGTCGGCAGCAACAGAGTCTCTCATCAGCCATTGATGACAACATCAGATAGCAGCAGCAGCAACAGCACTTTCCCACCGCCACCAGAACAAGTTTGAGAGTAAGATTTCCAAGGACTTACTCTAACACTAGTGTTGAATTCTCATGAATAAAAAGGAAAAGTTAGTCTTCTCTATTATTGCTGCTAAATGATGCGCCCAAGATACATTGTGTCTTCTGGGCCTGATTCCGGGCTGAGAAACTGGAAAAATCCGAGGCGACTGTAAAATTCAAGGAGGTATTTGTCCCCAACATTCAATTCACAAAATACTCCAATGGAGCCATTGGTCTTAAGGGCAGACAGACATGCTGCTAATAATCGGTAAGGAATGGTTGGGTCACAGATACGTCCAGGCAAAATGTCAATACGGATCACTGAGGGATAACGTTGAAACACATTTGCTGGAATGCGAGGTGGACGATTGTGGAAACTAAGTACAACCTCCTGAAGAGAACAAAAGTAAAAGACAATTTTAGCAACAAAGTTATAAGAGCATTATTTGTGAAAATAGTGAGTGATGGTAGTTATATAACAGAATTCAACTAATTTTTAAAAAAGACTTAAGAACTCGGGTCACATAATTATTGCACCAGTTTAAACAAAATGTTAGAGAAAGAAAATCAGAAAAAATTATATCTACGTTTTTTTTTTTTAAACTTGTTCAAGAACTTTTGAAAGAATCCAAACAGACACTATTTGAACTGATTTATTCTAAAATGACATGCATGGCTAAACTGATCAGATGCAATTCATATGACAAGAGTTACAACTTTTAAAAGAGAGTAAGATGGCACAAATTGAAAAATGTGTGCAGCATTTATCAGAAAATTTACATGAAAACAAAATCTTAAGAGACAAAAATCATTAATGAGAGAAGCACATGACAGTAGCCATAAATCAACCAGATTACAGAATTGCCAATACTTGAATTACATTTTCTTTAATAAGAATTTGTTACAATAAAAATGAGAATTAAAGAAAATTAAGTTATAGTTATACTAACATCAGCTGGTGTCAATTCCTCTTTGACAGGTTTGGGATATTTTTCACACATCGCTGGAATCCAGACATCTTCTGTTCTCTGCTGAAACAATTTTGCATCAAAAGCTGCAAGTGCATAGCAGCATACACCTTTGTCATCTTCTACCACAAAACAGTACTCTGGGCTGAGAGTCACAAAACTACCAACAAGCCTGTTGGGAAGAAAAGTCACAAATACTCAATGAGATGAGCTTTCATTATTTTCTTTTATCTTGAAATAAGATTGAGATAATATCTAAAATTTACTTAATTTAAGTGTGCAGAGCATAAAAACTTTCAATATAATCCAACTAAGGTTTAAAATTTAAAATATTCCAATTAATGACGTAAGTGTAACAAAGTGAGAACTGTTCAAACTGTTAGCATAAAGTTTTTAAATAAAAATGTTGCAAATAAAATTAAAAATTTAAATGCAAACAATTCATACTCAAATTTTATGCTAATTTTTTGTTGAAATTTGATCAACTACCATTTTAAATTAATACCAAAAACAATTTTGATTACAATTAGAAATATGCTTGTAACTGGTATTTTTATGCTGTATTGCATACTTGCCTCCTGTAACTATTTCAAGTCAATTGTTCTTACCTGTCTCCAATAAGATCTGGCATATCAGGAAAGACATCTGTACCATCCATACCATCATCACATGTTCGGCGGCAGACTTCATACACAGCAGCCTGAACAATAAAGCAGAAGAATAACAGTAAATAAACTTATTTTGATGAATACAGAAGAGAAATAAAGAATACAAAATTATTAAAATTAAAAAAAAAAACAAATAAATAAATAAATAAATAAAAAACTTAAAAGGAAAGATGGAAGGAAAGGAAAAAGAAATCATTTTTACAATAAAAAATTTGATTATCAGTGAAATCTTAGATAAAAGGATGTTAAACTTTCTTGGAAAGGTTTACAATTTTTATCCGAAAATGGAAATTTCTTACAAAGGGACAGGGGAAAAAAAGAAAACCAATAATGTGTCAGAAAATTAAGAACAACAAAGTTTTTTTAAAGAAATTTCCAAGGACATGCTATGTAAATATAATTTATGTCAATTGGTAGAAGAAAAGACTATTAAAGTAAAAGATAAATCGAGCTTTAAGGAAAAGTTTGACTGCTTAATTTACTTTTGACAGGTGGCAAGAGTAAACTAAATAATAAAAATTAAAAAGGAAAAAAAATGGAATCTGCTAGGCATTGTTAATATTTAAGAAATGAAAATCAGACATTCTATTTAAATCTCATATCTTAAATAATCCCTCAAAAATGAACAAAGTATTCATTTGAGTTATCAAATGATGCTAAATTTTTAAGCACTGAAAATGAAATTTTAGAGTAATTATTTCTTTGAAAATAAATATATAAATTACTTAGCTATAGTTTCTGAGGTTTTAAGAAAAAGTAAAATTGAAGTGGTTAAAAGATTTGCTTGCTAACAATCTCAAACAAAATAGTCAACAAGCAAAAATTGTTGGCTGCCATCCTTACAACACAGCAGCATGTACTTACAGAGAAAAAAGTAACAAGTTCCTCTCTTCACTGGTACCACTCAGTCAAGAAAAAGTAGAACAGTTTGTGGGTTGTTTTACTCCCGAGAGCCACTAGGTTAGATGAAAACCTGGAGAAAAATGAACTTAAGTGGAGCTGCACCAAATGAAAATGGTGCTACCTACCTCATCCAAAGCCACATATGGTCTAATGTTGTAATATTTGTTGACAGGAGGCTCCGGAGGTTTCAATAGGAAAAGGTCATGAGCTCCATCAATTGGAAGCATATGCTAGAGAAAGGAAAGAAAATTATTAGCATTCCTAGAAAAAAGAAAAAATGCAGGTATCGCGCGAGAATAGGTGACACTTCTCGGCTGGAGGAGAACGCATGCGCAGATGTCACAGGCAATCAAGATGGAGTTCAATGTATAACAAAGTTCATCCCAACAAAATTGCACTTTTTTCTAAAAAGGTTAAGAAATTATTTACCAAGCAGATCATGAGAAACAAGCAAAGTAAATGACAAAAATCATGTTAATAATTCTATAATTGTTGGATTCGTATGGAACAAAAAAAAAAAGTGATTTTTATATTACTCTGCAATGTATTTTGGAGAGAAAAAAAATCTGCAAAAGAAACTCATAATTCATAAACATGCTTTAGGTATTTAAAAATATTTTAAATATGAAATACCCAAAATATTCAGTTTTAAAACTAAATTTTGTTTACATGTAAGAATAAAATTAATCCCAGGATATTAAATGATGTTAAAGTCAAAGTAAATATGTAATTTACATTAACAAGAGACTAAAGTACAATTTTGGTTTTCGTAATATACAAATGACATTAAAATTTATCTACAAATTTTGAAGTATTTAAATCATTAGTAATCAACCTAGAGAAATGTATCTCTAGATGACTGTAAATTCTCATGATCTGCTTAAAGTGATGGGTCATTAAATAGAATCCACTCCTCAAGCTTAACAAATTGGTGCAATTGTTAAAACAGTGCTTTATGCTAGTTCGCTCACTTCTTAAGTTTCTCACCTAAGAAGTGTGTGGACATGTGTGGATGTGTGTGTTTATTATCTGAATGAATGTTCTACATGTACTTTAATGTGTTTCCTTGTACACTCCCTAAAGAGACTGAGGTGGTAGCAGTAGCAGCCGCAATAACGCAAGACCAAGTAATACAAAACTAAGTTTCATAAATGCAATGGACAACAACAGGAAAGGACCAGTGGCTATCTGCCCATTGACAACCAAAGTAAGTCAGTGTGTTAACTTCCTAAAAGAAAAAAATAAGACAAAAAAGGAAAAACAAAACAAAAAAAAATAAAAATAAAAACGTAATTAATTAAAAAAGATTTTTGAATATACAAAAATAATTTTTACTTTTTTATGCTTTAGTGATTTGTAGGAAGCAACTTAACTACAACAGTTCAACCTGTGAGCACTGGTAGATTTAAGGAGAGTGTCAAAGAGCTATCCACAACTAAAAAATGGAGTCAGGTAAAAGACTAATAAAGCAAGTGACCGAGGTAGCACTGAGCACTGATAGAGGCATGAATGTCAACAATCACTCTTCAACACAGAAACCAGTTTCAATACTGAGTCAAGAAATGACTTGAATATGTCAATAACATGATCAAGTATAAAGGAGGAATTATGAGAGAGAGAAAAAAAAATACCGTTTTGCTTCCTATCTCCCACATTCCCTTACCCATCCACCCAAATTCTCTAAGAAAAAGCTAAGAATGAAAACTGGTTTCTGGTATCTGAGTTTTAAAATGTTTTTCAGCGCGCACATCTTTGCAACTGCAAAAGAATGTAATTTAATAGAAAAATGAAAAATATTTCAGTGAAGAAATTCAACTTTGCAAGTTTTTGGATCAATGAGGAAAAAAAGAAAATTAAAAAAAATAAATAAATAAAATATGTAAAAATGAATAATTAAATTAAAAAAAGAGAAAGAAAAGAAAAACAAATATAGAAAAGATTTTTCTTAAATGCATTTTCCCCTAAAACATGCTTTTCTTTACTAAGAAAGGCTGAGGGTGGTAATGACTTGTGGGGAAAAAAAAAGTAAAAAAGTAAAAATAAAAGTTAAGGAAGTGAGGAATTCCAAGGTTGACTAGTAAAGTTGGATTTCTTCAGAGCAAGCAGCGCGAAAAGAAAAAAAAAAAAAAGAAAAGAAAAAATTATATTAAGCTTGAAGAGGAGAAAATTGGCAGTAAGTTATTTTCTTTCATCTTAAACAATGTCTCATTACTCCAACATAAAGGGGGAAAAAAATGTTATGTTTATATTTAAATAAAAGATTTATTTATTTTAGCTTTTCGTCGACGCCTGGTGCCAGAAGAGAATGCTGAAAAAAGGTGGTTGCAGTCGCCATCAGCATACATACTTGGAACTCTGCCTGAAGACCACCACGAAAGACCCATGGTTCCTGATCTCCACTTGTGAAAGCTTCTTTATAGCCATTAGTGCACCCTATAGGTCCAGTGAAAAAGAAAATAAAATCAGATCAGCTATACATCACCAACCAGAGTGAAGTTGAAGAAAAAACGGTCTAGTGAAAAGTGGCCAGCTTCCACACACACTCTTCACTTATTGTCAAGAAAAACATTAAGTCTTTAAGTTCTCCTTTTTAGCTTGCCATTCAAAGCCAGGTATCATAACTAAATCAGATGAAAAATGTTTATAATGCGATTGATTTAAATTCTTCATTAGACAGCTGTGAAAACTGAAAATTATTACTCTTATAAATTATAATGCTGAACAAGGAAGCAAGGTGATTTTGTGCAAATTAGAACTGCTTAGTTCTTATCACAAAATGTAGCTCCAAGTTGTGTCAAAAAGACTTACAATTATCTAATAAAGTAATTACTCGTAGAATAAAATTGATAAAGAAAATGTTTTAAATGTTCTAAAATGAATAAAATTACATCCATGTATTATCATTTTCTTTCTTTTCTTTATGTGGGGAAAAAAAAAATCTCAACAGAAATACACGTTGATAATCGAAACTTATATATGAAGAAAACACCACGTAATTATTTTAAGTATTCAAATTTCTATTTTCAAAAACTGATAATTTATATATTACAAATTTCTTTCACATTTCAAAGAACAAAAAGATACTGGAATCTATGGTCTTCATTCCAGACAGAGTAACCGCAAAATATTCTGATAGACTAAACTTAAAACTATTCAATTTATTAACAATTATTTACACTTGATTAAAATGATCATTTAAGTTTTGAAAAGTTTGTAATTCTCCAATACTGATTAAATACTTTATTAATTGCAAGCAATCTTTTCATACTCAATAATGAGTAGTCATCTTGTATTGGAAAAAAAAGGTGAATCATTTCACCATAAAAACTGATGACATAGAAAATAGAAAGCTCGATTAAACCGCAACACGGTTAACAAACAAGTACATCAGATTACAAAAGAACACAAACATGTTATTAAAGATTTTAGATGACCTCCTTGCTGCTTGTTTTTCAAAAGTAGTTGCAATACCAAGGACAACAATGTCAATAATTGAATGAATAAAAATTACACTAATTAAGAATTAAATTATTAATTAAAGAGAAAGCAAATCTTAGAAAAATTTCATTATTTTCTTAAATGACTGAAATATATTATCATTGGTGTCATCAGCAACTATTTTTTCAGGCACTCAAATACTGAACTTCTTCAAGTGCATTTATAAGATTCAATTCTGTAAAAATAGGAATTTAAAAATACAAAGGAGATATTCAAATCTATCCAAAGAGACAAAAGCAGCCAAGCAAAAAATTTAACACAAGCTGAAATATCCAGAAAAATTAGTTACTACTAGATAATCCAGAAAAAGAAATACTTCTATTGTAATTCGAGATTTATTGCATATAGACATTTCCAAGGACTAAGTAAAAACTATTGAAAAATCAAGTGGAGAAAGAATAAATGGACAATGGATAATACCACATTAATGCATTGGAGCATTGCACAGCCATGCAACACACCAATTGAGCAAAGCAGATACTTTCTCTTAACCTCTATGAAAAGTTCCCTTTTCATTTTGATTTCAACAATAAGCAAAGAACAAGAAATAGTAATTTTGATAATAGTTACAATATGTATTAATAAATAAATTTTTTTCAGCCAAGGACACCTTGGGTTTTGAAACAAAAAAGGCCAAGTTTTAAAATCAAGTTATTTGAAGTAGCTAAATCAACAATATTACTACAAAAAAAATTTAATTATTCACTTTCTGACTGAATTCATAGAACATTAAAAAAGTTCAATTACTTTGGAAGAGTAGAAGTAGAGCAACGCCCTCTTAATGCAATAAATTAAGTTTTATTTGATGCGTGGATGGGGAAACATTTTTTCACTCCATTAGAGTTGGTGATGTTAAAGATTCAATTGTAATGAGAAAATTTAAACAAATCAGTCTCTAGAATGGTGTTATTTTTTTTTTTTCTTTCTTTTTAACGGTAAGAAAATCTATATAATCAGTGTCCTTGGCACTCTGCAGATTTCCCAGTGAAGAGTAACTTAGGTTATCAGCCTTTGGTTTGAAGCAGTCGCATACCTGTCAGTGTCTTGAAAAATTTAGACAAGGTACAATGATGGAAGTTAATATCAAGTCACTAATCAAGTTGTTAGTCATATAATTTGGAAACAGCAGCACAATAACCCACCTATTTTTTGTAATTTTAGATATCAGAAAATTTAAAAACAATACTAAGGTTTTCTATATTTAAAAAAGACATTAAAAATAAAGCTTTCAGCTACCTGCCATGTAAATTACTCTTTATGAATTTTTTTTTTTTTTTTTGGGGGGGGGGGGGGGCACAAAACAAAAAAAGAAGGGGGGCTTCACTGTTTAAACCCTTAATGCTATTAACTATGCCACCATATATCTAGATAGTATGTGCTGCATTAGAAAGTAATTACATGAGCTAAGACCATCTGTATATCTAATAATGTCTGTTGCTTTTAAGAGTAAACTGTGGAGCAGTAAAAAGAATGTCAGTATGCTGCTACATATAAGCTACAACTCTTTCACAGCTGAACAAATTAAACACAGCATTAAAGAGGTGGAGAGGAAGAGACAATTCTGTATGACCAACACAGACTACAGTTGAAAGGCATTTTTTTTTTAATTCTGACTAGAGATTCACAGTTTGCTTCCATTTTTTTTTTTTTTTTTAATTACTTGAGTTTCCAGAATAGGATATTAAATACATATAAATGTAAATATACATATATATGTAGATGATTCTGTATAAACAACATTCATAATTTCACTGTTTTTACATCTAACACATCAAAAGATAAAGAAACACCAAAATTACTTAAAAGGGAAAAAGCAAAACAAAAGAAAAGCATACTTTACCTAAGTGTTCATGTTCAATACAAAGGAAACTTCATAATCTATCAGATAATACATGCCATTTTTTTTTAATTAAATATAAAAAGAAAGCAGCTAAATTATGTATAAAAATAAACTGAATATTTTAAGTTTAAATAACCATAGAAAAGATAATAATCAAAGATATCCTTATGAAAGGATTCATTAAAACCCTATACATATATATATATATATATATATATATATATAGTACTTTGTAAAGTCTATCCATTGTTGGATGGTTATCAAGAACTAATAAAAAATTCATTGAAATGTTTGAAAGATTCATCTAAATCAGTATCACTGAATGATTAAATTTATAATTTCTTCCCAAAGAAAATGTTGATTTAAAAAAAAAAAAAATTTTTATTGTCTAATAAACTAAAAGCCATTATTGGTTCCCACCCCAAAATATGTAACACCATCAAGTGAGCAAATTCATTCAGAAAATTAATTGAGTCATTTTTTTACCCTGTTTAAGCATCATATTTTAAGCCAATTTTCCTCTCCTAACATTATCTATAAAGACAATAGGCTCATTTTAACAGGTTCTAAATCTATTTCATTTAGAAGTTTTTTCCCCCCTCCAGTATTTTGATGTTATGTTCAATTGAAAAACATTGCAGAACAGAGAAATTGCTAAAACTAAAATATACTTAAAAGCAGCCTGTGAATGCATTATACAGAATAAAGAAAATAGGAAGAACAAAAAGTTGCTATCTTACTGTATAGACAAACAGTAGGAGGAAACTTTCTGTCATCAACCTTGTCATTGAAATTAAATCAGTTGGAAAAGGGAGCAGGAAGAAGCCCAGCTTGGAACCAAACTGAGAAAGTTTGCAAACAAAATTCACTTTTTATAAAGATGAAAAAGAAAAAAAAGAAAAAGAAAAAAAAAGAAAAAAAAAGCAAAAGAGATTAAAAAAATTGTAATACAAAATTAATTTGACAAAAGAAACTAAGACTTTATCAATTTTCTTTGTGAACAAATTAAAATTATAGCAAAAATAAGAGAATCATGTAAAAATAAAAACTATTTAGCTAGATGCAAAGATTCTGTTTGGTTGAGCACAGTAACTTGTTCCTGCTTACTTTTAATTCAAAAGACGGTAGTCATGATTAATATCATCACCATCATCAGTATCACACAGCAACAGGAACAGCAATTAAGAAAGAGAGAGATACATTAAGCAATCACAGCTGTGAAAGAGATGTAGCTTAGATGATGTCAGCTATAGCAAACAGTCAATCTGTCCTAAAAAGGGTACTTAAAAGAAAAAGGAAAAATTAATTAAAAATAACAAATAAAATAAAAATGTTAAAGTACTGAGACTATTTACTTCAAACAAAAGAATGACCGAGAACATTACCCCACCATACCTATCTTTAAGAAAATCTGCCAAATAAAAAGAGAAAAAAATTAAAATAAATAAACCAGTATAAAAACATGCAAGAAATTGTTGAACAGAATCCAAGATTTAGAAAACCTCTCAGATTAAAATATAAATCTAAGTCTTCATAAATTGTCGCTTCCATCTAAAGAACTAGAATTAAGAGTTAAAAAGGTTGCTTCATGTATTCTAATTCAAACGGTTCTGAACTTTAATACTTTACATAACTAAAGTGATTGATTTGCCATTTCTAATAATAAACTAAATTAGAAAGTGTCTTAGACCATTCAAGAGGATGGAAGCAGCTAACAATTTGTCAAAATATATTTTTATGCAGATATTAAACAATGTCAGGTATTAATTTCAAATTTTAACACCTAAATTTCTTATCAATTCTTGAAATCTAGAATTAATCTCTAAAGTCATAGATCTACCGATGAAACAATTTAGTAAATATTAATTGCAATTTTCTTAATCATTTTAAATAAACTTTAAAAAAAATTTAAATTACACAGAGACATAAGTACTAACATTTTTTGTTACTGAGAGGAAGTGATTCAAAAATGTATCTTGGATTATATACCAGTTAATCATAATATTATATATCAATGTTATTTACTTGTTCTTGCTTTTGAGAATGCTCAGGGAGATTGCAGACCAAAATGAAGTTAATTTGATTAAAAAATCCTGTGTAAAAACATTGCAGAAATGAATTAATTATAAAAAGAAAAAAAAAAAAAGCATTTGCTACAGATCTTGTGATGCACTGGCAATATGGCTGTGCAAAGCTGCCAAAGAGTTTTTGGAAATTAAAAAAATAATTATAAACATGCATAACTTATATGAACAATAATTAAAACATTGATATGCATTTTACAAGAAAAAAAAACAAAACAAAGGGAATTGCTTAAGATAAGTGCATACATGTCAAGGCTCCTTGCTGATGCATTACTGACAAATAGGGAACATGGCCAAGACCTGAAATAGACAAAAAAGGAAAGATAATAAGTAGCTTGAAACAAGAACTGAAAGAAAAATAAAAGCCTATTGCTCAACTCCAGACTGGACAAATAATTGCATTTAGCAGATTATATATATATATATATATATATATATATATAAAAACATAAAAGTTTGTGAAATAAAAATTTTTAAAATTTAAGAGAAAGAGAGGAAGAAATCTTATTTCAAATGACTTTCTTCGAAAAAAAAAAAAAGTCTATGACTTATCTAAATATATTACTAGAAATTATTTAAACGGCAATCATGTCATTTGCAAGTGCAGACAAAAATTGCTGTTCTTGTAATTAACTTGACAGTAGTAATAAAAGAAATACTAATCAATTCCACAAATATAAAATCTTTTTTGGTTAATTATTTTCAATTTAAAACTATAATTTTGGCTAGCACAAAACAATTTAATAAATTTTCATAACCACATGTAGCATACACACAATAGTATATAGTTGTCTGTTTCAGTTTAAGATTCACATAACCAAGTACAATTTTAAAGCCATGATCAAACCTAATATAAGAAAATTAGAATATTGACTAGCTTTTGTGGCTTACAACTCTGTACTAAAGAATTATATGGATTTATTTTTAATCAAATATTTTTATTACTTCAAATGTTAAACACTAAGTACTAGATATATATATATATATATATATATATATATATTTACTTTAAACAGTGTATCATGTCTATTGGCATGTGAAATTTCTCTATTATGCAAGCCAGCAGAAACAGAGGTAAGCATAATAAACATTGTTTGAAGTAAAACTAAAAATAAGGCTTCTAATTCAAATATGAGTAGCCACAATAATGTTTGAACTAAAAATGGAGATATAATTAAGAGCATTATATGATTGGCTTTACAGTTTTGCTGTTTGTGTAAATTAGGTGCAGCATGCTAATGAAGAGATATTAAAGCAAGATGTCATTACAAAAAAAAAAAAAAAAAAAAAAAAATATCCATTTACTGAACAATCCTTATTAAATATTAAATGTATATTGAATATAAAAAAAATTCTATTTCATTACAGAGAAATATTTCAGACGTGAAAATATAATTTGCAATTACTTATAACCTGTCCCACTGAGTATTATAACAGATATTTATATGGTTAATTATTGGCCCACCCAAACGAAATTCCATAAAGCTACATTGAAACTTTAAATTTATACAATCAGTAAAATTAGTTCTGAAGCAAGATTAAAGGTCCAAACACAAAAAAGATCTCCAAGAAATCGATAAAGAATTTTTATTGTAAAATTAAAAGCAGTTTGCAAAAGTAAAATCTATTTATCAATTTTAAAATAGAACTTTAAAAAGTACCATTAATCCTTTAGCATTCATATATATATCTTAGAAGTAATACAAACTAATGAGTTGGCAGTCCACTGTAGTGATTTACTTTATTAAGAGTACTTGATACTTAAAACATAATATTTTTATTATAAGTTTATAATAAAAATAGTTTACTTAGTGCAACACAAGAGCTGTTGTGTTTCGGTACCATTTTATTAGCACCTCGTCAGGTGTTAATAAGATATTTCTTTACAATAGGATAAGTATAGAGGCTAAGAGAAAGCATTATTCTAAAATGACCATAATAAAATACTCTTCAAAACCAACAGATTATATAAAGCTATTTCTATTTTATATTTTGCATATTCTGTGCATGTTCTATTTTATAGATGTTAAACAGAACAACTGTTTTGACACCAGATAAGTTAATTCAAGATAGAATATCCAAATTTGTTATTTCTTTATTCTCAAGTCATCCATAATATATCGTTTCACATAGAAAGTTTATCTGTATGATATACACAAACTGGTTAAATTTCTCAAGATGACAGATTGAAAAGACCATATATCTAACAATTGATTTTTAAGTAGTGACCCCAAAAAATTAAGATTTGTTTTAAAAAATAAATAAATAAATAAATTTAGCAGCAAAGTAGAAAATCTGAAAGACTGTAACTTACCCATCCACTGAACATGTGCTTTGCATAATATGAGAATGCTTTTCAAATCCCAAACGTAAGGATAAAGTTCATATGCAATAGCGCGATTAGGAATCTTGAAGAACTTGTCAAAAATCGTGAAGAGCCTGTCAACACCTTCACAGAAAACTTTTGCTTTATCATGCCATTGTTCTGCCTACAAATTTAGAAAAGAAATAACAAAATAGTACTTTAATTTCAATATGTATGTTTAAGGTAAATTACACAATAAATTTGTGCGTGTGGGAAATATTAACATACTTTCAAATCTATTACACCAAAGACACTTATTCAATTTGGCAAATTTCACTTCAAGCAAACATCAAAATATAGCTATTTCATAAAGAGTCATTCAATAATTATTACAGTAGGCATGTCAAAACATTTCTAGGAAAAACAAAGTTGCACTTAACACTATATATCTACTGAAATTATTCTTTTAATTTTTCAAGATTATATTTAAAATCATTGATAATTCTAAAATATCAATTTAAAAGTATCTTTGTTTATAATTAAATATAGTCATTTGAAAATGAAGTTAAGATTATTTTTATAAGAATTCTACACATCTTAACAAATAGCATGATTTTGATCATCCTAAATATCATTTGTAAGCTTTACCTCAGAATCCATTTTAGTGACAAGAGATAAAAACCAAATAAATTCTCAACGAAGTAAAAACAACACATTAAATTAACCCTATTTTTTAATATTTTAATTCACACTAAACAAGTATCAAGTCTATTTGTAGAATACTTGAATTATAATAATTAGGATAAAATATGACAAGTATTTTATAGTTATTGCAAGTCAATGTTAAAATGATGTACAAATGATTTTGAAAGTCTGATTATAAATACATCTAAAAGAATGTTGGAAATAATTATATACATTTCATTTGGCTGCAAGTATAATGGGTTAACTAACAAACTTTCTTCATTAAATTCTATTAATAAAATGTTAATATTAATACTGTGTGTAAATGTATCATAACAGTTTTGCAATACATTATTTTGTATTTATTACTTTTGATATGATGAATATGTGACTATGGCATGAAGATGTGTCTCACCTCTGGTTTTAAAGCTTTCTTTGCCCTACTGTCTGCAATGATATTAGCATTGGACCTCAACCAATGCATTTCTTGTAAGAGTTGCAGTCCACACTCTCCATGTTCAAATGGCATGTGAAACAGCTCAACAAGCTGCCGAAGGTCTTCACTTGAAAGTACCTCTGTATTGTCTGAGGAGTCAAAAGAACCTGCAAGACTACTACTGCTGCTATTGTCTACTTGCATGACATTGTCAGCTGATGATGAAGTGGATGAAGTAGTTCCCTTGGGAACCTCTGTTGTACTGGACGGGAAACAGTCCATTGGCTCTGTATCTGGACAAAGAGTGTCTCCAATGCTTTCTGCTTCAATGACTGCTGCAGATGGGGGTTCAACTAAACTGTTTATTGGTGCCATTACAGGTTGCATAAATGAAGGATTATCAACCTCTGCTGGTGGGAATACACTCCCAGGTACACCAACAGGTATAGGGGGTACCATGCATCCTGCTGGAAGGGTCACTGTAGGAGGGGTTACAGTCATACAAGTATTTACTGGGGGCATTATAGGAACAATAGGTTTAGGAAAGGGAATTCTAATTGAAGTTCGGATCAGAGCTAATTCCTTGATCCACTCTTTGATTGCAACTTTAAGAGCAGCTTTTGGTTGATAACGGGTGTCAAATTTTGCAGGAATATCTTCATCTGATGTGAAATCAATTTCTGTTTCCAGTTTGATGTCAGATGCAATAGGGCTCAAACGATCACCTGAATAACAAAGAAATTTAAATTAAAAAAACAAAACAAAAAACCCACATACCTTTTAATTATTTCAAGAGGACAGATTAATCATGCAGAAATTAGATTTAACAAATATCTAAAATCTTAAAATAAGTCCAGATTTATGGATTTTCCAGTTCTAGATTTTAAACCCAAATTCTTTACATTAATAAAAACAGGTTACCCACAAATCTGTGTAAAAAAAATTATTCCAGGACTATGTTACGAAGTTTCAAGTATTGAAACTGGCACACATGCACACACAGTGAATGGTCATCAATTTCAAAAACACAAACTTTACAATTTATCTTTTAATAGTTTGAGAGATGAAATGTTCAAAGAAAACCTACAGCTGATTCCAATAATTCATATCACATGCATCAGTTGAAAGCAATGAAGAAATAAAAGTGTTGAACACTACAACACAACTGAATGCAGACCCGGTTATGTCACAGATTTTGTGTAGCATTCTACAGTTTGGAGTTCTATTACACTTGAAAACTTAAAATTATACACTTTAATGCTGACTGCTGCACATTTCAGCTATGTAAACCCCTCATAGTTTGTGAATATCACAAATTCTTAACTGCTGCACATTTCTTGTCAAGTTATGTACAAATACAAATTTTCACAAAAATACTACACATTTTAGCTACCTCTACTGCTCATGGCTTTTGTCGCACATGGCACAGAACACAATGATGTTAAAATTTTTTTTTTCAGCTCATCTAGTATAGCATTCAGTTCCTCTTAATTTTGAGATTGCTATGGATTTGTTCTAAGCAAATTTTCACATGGCATTCGACTCTGGGATTAGTGCAAAGTTCTGATGCCGCATAACTGTCAGCTGACCTTGAACAAATCATGTGTAAAACATTCAAGCTTGTCTTTTTTGGTCTTCATTTCAATTTCCATAAGCATGAATTTCTGTTTTTATACAGCTGCTTCTTGCCTTTTTTTCTCCTCAGCCTCAAGGTATTGGTTGTATACTGTTCTGGAATTGGAAGCACTGCAAAGAGCCTTAGTACATTCCCAGCACCTCCAACCATGGCCAGTCAGTGATAATGCACTAGTCTGCCAGTTTGTCAGTAGAAATTTCCTTATTGATTGAGAAACCTTTCTTCATTGAGCCCTGTCCATGAGAGATTACCAGTAATCTGCAAACAACTTTCCAGTTTTTGGTATTCTTTGTTGCAAAACAAAATAGTCTTCTTGCTTGCTGAAATTCATGGAAGCAATATTTTCAGCAGTGTCCTTCTCTTCAAACTCTTTGTAATGATATGATGTCATCACAATCAGACTTGCTGAATTCTGTCCATATGGAAAAGACATCTTTTTTAGACTGACTTCTACAAGATTTTTTTTTCCACAAATGGATCCAGAATTCAGTCATGCAAGTGACCTCACAAGAGGGTATCTAAGGGGATAATTTGCCAGAAGTTTCATAATGATGTGATGAACATTGTTGCAATTCTGCATGCAAACAGATTTTTTAACACTTTTTTTTTGCATAAATTTTGCCAGAAATCCACACTCAATCTTTGCAGAAGCTTTATGCATGTTTGGGTTTGATAAAATTCTTACAAATTCATTCATTTTGGAAAATATAATTATCTTTTTGGTGTTCTCTTCCTTTATAAATCTTAACAGTTTCATGATCAGGCTAAAAAGATCATCTGCAAGAAAATGAAACATTTTATAGCTCTGATGTTTCATCAAAAACAGTTTGAGGTCTTTCAAAATGAAACAAAAATCTGCAGTTTCACTAGAAATAAAATGTAATTCACATTTGACGGCATCCCAGGAAAAGACTTGGTCGGGGACATTTTTCTGTTTCAAATTTGATGACATTTGGCCAAATATCTAAGATTCATTAACATGTTTGTACATTTTCTAGTCATCTACGGCAGAAATGCAAAAGGAACAAGGTTGCTAGGTTGAAATGTTAATACAAAGCCAAGCAAAAAGCAAAATAAGATTTAATATATCTCATTTTTTTCACACAACAAAAGCTAGAGATACAGGTCTGATAATGACCTGTATCTCTAGCAAACTTTAAATAAACATTCTTATTTTTTTCCAAAGTTCATTTTCTATCCTAAGATAGACATCAAAGGCACATTTTCTATTCTATCTTCCTACCTGAATACATTTTCTTTGATTCTTAAACTCATTACTATTGACAACAATTCAGACAAACATAGTTTACACAGATACATATTGACACAGTATCTATTTCTTTTCAGCATAAACTCACACACCACTAACTAGAGATCAAAAGGATATTTACTTTTAAATTGACCTGGAAAAGTGAACATTATTACTATGGATTTTCCTGTCTCTAAAACATTTCATTTGACATGTTTATATTATTAAATGAGTTTTCTAGTGAAAAGCTGATGGAATCTGCTAAGATATACTAAGATTAACAACAAAATTCTGACCAACCTGCAATAATATCTTTCTTGACTCCATTTACATTAGACTTGCACCATTGTGCTAAGGTGTGTAGTGGGATATAATTGGCTTCAAATTCACAGTTTGGATTGGTCAACACACCTTTCACATAGGGAATGATTTCTGGAGAACGGCCATCATAAGGACCAAGGAAAACTCGCCTCTGATCATAATCGTTAGCATGAATGTTATCCCAAATCACTGGCTGCCTCTGTAACACTTTTGATACTTCTGTTAAAGTCTGGATTGTTATCCTTTTACTAACAACTTTACAGCCTGGAAAGAAAAAGATTTTAAACTAGAGAACTATTACATTGCCCAATTGTATATAATCATTGTTAGAAAGTAAATTATATAGCTAAAGCTATAAAAACAAGACAGATTAGAGAAAAAAATGTTTTCACATAAAACAAGCTATAAAAAATTTAAAAAAATCAAGGAATGAACTGTTTAAATATTAACAATTTTAATTATTTAAAATTTGGTTAAGTTATACTTAATAGTGTGACCCTAAATACTTCATTAGCAAAACATGCTTATTATGAATCATTTCTTTTCTTAGGTAAACAAAATTAAAAAAATGAATATGGCATAAAAATATATGGCATAAAAATGTAGAAGAGAAAAAAAATACTGAATTGATAAATCAAGAAAGAAAAAAAAAAGTTCTACTAACCTGTCCACATAACATCAATGTCTGGCAATAATTTTGCCCCAATGGTGCTTAGATATTCTGAGGAGGCCACAGCTGGAACTGCACGGGCAGCACAGTATTCTGGGAAGAAAAAAAAAATTAAATTACCAATATTTCATTTTACAATTGAGTGTATTTAATTTAATTTGGTATTTCTTACAAAGGGACTTTTTTTTTTTTTTAGCAATTTTAATTAGAGGTATTTTAAAAACATTAAAATTCATTTGTATATTATTTCAGAATACTTAAAGGAGAAGAAAGTGTTCTTGAAAACGATCTGTTCTAGTTAATTAAGGAAAATAAGTCATGGAGAGCCGTGAACGAAATATAAAAATAACATTAAACTATTTCTTCTAAGCATAAATGCATGCCACACTATAATGACCTGATAGACAAAAAAAAATTTCGGAATTACCTGTAGGACAAAAGAGGAATTTAAGCTGTCCCAAGTGTTGGTAAGTTTCATTTGTAACCGACACCTGAGCAGCAGCAATTGACTGGAAAATGTTTTTATCAGCTTCACAAAGTTGGGGATCTATATCATCAAACAGCAGTGCAAAAGCATTACAGCCAAATGTGGAGACCTGCAAAAAAGTAAACAATTTCATATGAATTGAATCTACTTGAATGTATTGAATATAAGTGAACAAATATTTTAAATTCAATATATTGCACACAATTTTAATACAACCGTTAAATTAATACTTTTTAATTCAATAATACCAATCACTTAAATAAAATTTTCAGATGTTACGGCTTCAAAATAAATCTTGATTAAGTTAATTTTGGATAAGTTTGTAAGCATCTAATATCATTTATTGGTACATTGAAGAGGAATTTCTCATATTACAACAATTTCAATTTGGCCATATTACAAATGAAGTGTAATAACACTGAAAAAAAAAAAAAAAAAGTTTCTACAATTTTCCAGAAAATCTAATTACCTGCTCCAATTTCCTCTTAAGAGCTGTGACATCTTTAGTACTAGAATATGTAATATCTAACCCTGGAGAAAGTGCATAAACAAATTCGACATTCTGTTCATGGGCAGCATCAATTAGTCCTGTCAGGCAGTCTGTTGAAGAAAAATTTGTAGAGATACAAATAAAATTATAAAAAATTTATGAACAAATATCAAACCTTATAGCAAGAGAATATTTTTCTATCATTCCAAACTAATAAAATCTACAAGAAAGAAAAAAATCAATTTGCTTATTAGGGACACAATCCTTTATTTCATTATTAATTTTGATATTTAATTAAAAATTTTAAAGAATAAAAATAGATTCTTACCAGCTTCCTCCACTGAATATAAATCTCGCCACATGGCTCTGTGTTTACAGTCATCTTTAGGAGCATAAAGGTAAGTATTCAATCCCATTTTACTCATCCTGAAAAAAATAAATAAAACTGAAGGATTTGAATAATACAAAAAACAGAAATGTGGAAATAATGTATCAATAACAAAGTTAGTACCAACAATGTTTGTGCTCATAAAACTGCCAATGCTGGTTTAGAAAAAAAAATGTCTGCAAAACATGGAATCCTTATATATAGCTTATTTTTTTAATTTTAATAATCTATTTTAAAATAAATCATTGTTTTGATAATTGTTATCTTGGAACTTACTGAGAAATATCCCAATTTCATATTTACCAACAATGCCATACCTGTCAATATATCAAATGTGTTTTAAAACTATGAAATATTCTATTAGTGGCTGCTGTTTTCTTTATCTCAATCTACCAAGTTAATGGTGAGCCTACGATTTTAAAAGTACTTATTACTAAGAAATGGATGCATTCCATATATAATACAATCTATGAAGCCGTAGTGGTGATTATCAGAATTAGGTTAAATAAATTTTAAGTTTTATTTCAAAACCAAAATCTATAGACTGCAAACATGTGAGAAATACTGGTAGTGTAAAAACATGATAATCGTTGCAATTTGTTTTTTGTTTTTTTAAATCATTTTGAATAGTTATCACTCATTGTTAACTTCCTTTCCACTAAGACAAGAATCATTACAATTTACTCAAACATTTTATTATTCGATTTCAATTGAAAAGCCTTGAATGAAATTAGTTAAAATGTTATAAAAAGATTCCTGCAACTATTACTTAACCTCATAATCGCAAAAGCATTGAAATATGGTCTTCAAATCATTTTCTACTACTCCAAATGTTATTTTGTGAATACGTTTGATTTGACACCATGTTTTTGTTTTTTTAAACAGGATGAATTACATCTACCGACTTACATATTAAAGTGGTTCACATGGCTTAAAAGAAGTGTGCACGCAAACACACAAACATGGGAATCCACAAAATAACAGGCAAACGGAGTAAATAATCATTTGAAAATCAAATGAATTTAACCATCTTTATTCCTGAATTTCTCATATCAACCAATTTCAATTAACTATTAAGACTGCAGTCAATAATTTCAAAGTAGAAATACAAATCTGAAATTAAGAAGTTCTGCAAGTACTTAAAATAAAAATGGCAAACTGCTTATAACAAGACAATGTGAATACTTTGAAATTAAATCAATTTGAGATTTCTTTTTAATCTTACAAAATTTTAGTTTTAGTATAGATACCTCCTATATTTATACTAATAAAAAAAATTCAAAATTATTTTTAAAATATTAATGTTTGATGGTTTGCATTAACTTTTTCCATTCATGATTAGTAAATATAGTTTTCACTTAATATAATCAAAACAAGTGAAATTAATACAGAATTTTAAAATTTAAAAATGAAAATTAAATAATATAGTTTTATTGCATTTATTTTTTGATTCAATGTAAATTTACAGGAAATTGTTTCTGGTTGAAAAAAAAAAAAAAAAAAATTGATGATTTAACTTCTCCAAAGAGTCCTAATTTTAATTAATATAAATACAAAAACTCCTATATTTTAATTTCATAAAATTAAGTGGGGTAACAGATGTATATAAAAAAAAATTAATTCATTGGGGAATAAATCCTGAAAATTGAATTAAAATCCAATAATTATTTGATTTATGCAAGAATTTCCAAAACAATGTTTTTAACACCAAAAAAAGATTCTAAATTTCTCACAAAAAAATAAAAACTTAATGAAAATTTTGAACATGCTAAAAAGGATAAAAAAAGTTTGATAAACTAACAAAAAATACTTTGGTCTTTCTCCTTATAATAACAAACATTTTGACAAAACTTTATAAAACAAAATTTGCGACCCTTTTTTATTATATGCACATTTTTGGAGATAAATAGTAAAGAAAGTCAATAAATAAAACCTAAAGTTCTTAAAAATTGAATACAATTAGCTATTGCTTTAAATATTCACATCCAATTTGTACCAAAGTTACAAGACATCTGTATGTTTAAATTTAGAAATAAAATATATTCAATTTTTTTTTTTTTTTAGCAGCTATGCCTTAACTCAAACATTTCAGTCTGTAAGTTGATGATGAAGAGGGAGAGTAAAAGAAAAAATTCTCATACTGCTGTCTAAAACAGACTAGCAGATAGAAAAAGGTATTAGGCAAACATGTTTCTCAGCTTAAGTGAAGGAAAAAAAGCTCAAGGGAAGGAAAGCAAAAAATAAGACAAGGTCAGAGTGTTCCATATTTTAAAAGAAAAGGCAAGAGAAAGGAAGCCAATGCTGAAGTTATCCTCAATACTGCTGTAACAGCAGCCACCACTACAAATAGAGTAGCCCTGCCCCACTTCACTCCTGGGGTAAATCAATTGAGAGGGAAGGAAATCTAAATTCTACAAGCTCAACAACAGCATAAAGCATTACCATACTACCACACTAATGATCACAAGTGAGTCTAGTGCACTTGGGTTAGTAGTTTCTCCCCAATACTGATCTAACACCTTGGCTGAACTTGTCACTAAAACCAACCCACTTCTACTGCTACACATTTTATTGACCTACATGAAGTTAATTATTAAACTTTAACCAATTGTTATAATTTTATCATTCAGAAATCAAGCAACTAGGAAGAAATTTTCATTTACTTGAGTTATCTTGCTCAGGTGTTCTAATGTTTCAAGCATTTTAAAGAAAAAAAAAAAAAGTTGGTAGTTAAACACATGAACCCTCACTTAGACAATCAAAACTGTATGAATAGCTCAAGTGAGGAAAGAGCAAATCTTTTTATATAGCTAAAATTATATTGCCAATATACTCAATTCAATATTCCATGACTGGCCAAGAGTCCTTATTTACATTTGATTTGCTTCTTTAATTACTACGTACTCACAATCAAGAAAATACAATTATATTTCTATGAAAATTAGTTTTTCTGCTAAAATATTTTATATGGCAAAGAAAGAATCAATTTCGACCACAAACTTAAAGTATCATGCAGATATATTGTATTGTTTTATAGCCAATGTCACAGAAAAATCCTGATAGTAAAAATCACAATGACAACAGCAGAGCAAGTTTAATGTTTTCAATGGCTACCAACTGCCAGATTTCAAAAGAGAATTGTCAATTCCCAGCAATCAGCAAATGTGACTGGCTATGTGTGGATAAAAAAAATAAAAAATAAAAATAATACTATCATCAATAAAACATTTTTAACCCACAGTGCTTGTTGTTTTCAGTTATAAAAAGTTAGAGAGGCCCAACAAATATTTTGGATTCATAAAATGGAAGAAAAATTTTTGTTCAATAGTCATTGACCTTTCTTGAAATACTAAATATGATAAAAAAACGTTTTTCTAAGAATTATTTAAATTTGAAAAGCTAATATATTTGTTTTTAATTTTGTTCTTTAATTCCTCTAGAGGCCAGTATATATTTTTTCTTTTTGTTATCTATTCTGTAATGCTGCCTAACATAGAAAAGCAGATAGATGGATCATTAGCAGAGTCATTAGTCTAAGACACCAACATGATAGAATATTATAACTTTTCATACCTACAGAACAAATTCTACATATTTTATTATACTTAAATAGATTTTTAGGTCACTTTCAAGTATGCAGTTGTGTTTATTAACAAATGTAGCTTAAATAACAAAAATGAGATTTCATTAGGAAAAAAAAAAAGACAAGACATTAAGGCTGGTTTACAAATGCTAATATATAACTTGAAAATATAAAAAAAAAAAAAAAAAGTTTACATTAGTTTTTGGGATACCAAAAACTCATTGTTAAAACATTTCAATTTTTTTTTCTTCAATCAGATGAAAATTAGCATGTTAACTTTTTTTTTATTTAACCCAAACTAGAGTTAAACATGTAAATAAATAAAAAAATTAATTTATCACTTTAAACAAACAAATTGATGCAAGAAATTTTCTTTACAAATTGTTAGGAAAAAAAAAAAAAAAAAAAAATACCTCCTTCACCAAATACAACCCCTTAAGAATTTTAAAATGTATTAATAATAGACACTTAAAAATGATGTTACCATCAATTATCTTAATATAAGGTAATGAGAGAATTTTAGTTGCATATCACATAATGCATACAATTATAAACAATCTGTCCTTAAAATATAAAAATCTTTACAACTTAGAATTTATTTATATTACCCACAAAATGAATAATATAAATGGAAACAAGTTTTTAAATAAAAAAAATTATAGAAAACATGAAAGATTCTGCAGAGATCACAAGATTTGGTTTAAATGTGCAAAAAAAAAAAAAAAAAAAAAAAAGTTTAAAAATCCAGATAAGTTTTAATTCATCCCCCCCAATACGAATACCCCTAATATAAAACAAGATGAATTCAAAAAGAAACATAAAAAGGTTTCATACTAAATTTATTAACAGGATGCTGTCTACAATGCTTACCATTTGAAAAGGATCCTTCTTTGGTCAGTGGTCCATGGTCTGCCATAAAAACCTGGAATTTAGAAAAAAAATACATTGATGTAATCTAAGCAAGAAAAAAAAAAAAAGAAATCTTTATATCACATTTTATAGACAATGGGTACATAACAGAAGGATACAAATTCATTTGGTCATAGAAAACGTTCTATATTTGTGATAGTGTTATATTAATATAAATACTGTTGACAGAATCACTCATAAAAATATCAATTCTTTCTCTAACCAAAATTCATTTTATATATATATATATATATATATATATATATACACACACATACACACACAACTTACAACATATATCATTGTGGTAAGAGAACCAACCAAACTATAAATAAAAACTGAACGATTTAAGTGATTTAATATTAAAAATAGTATTTCTACAATAAAGAAAACCTATTTAATACAATGTATAGCCTATTTCATTCATTTCAGTATAAATGCCTTTAGGAAAAGCATTTAATGCACTTCTTCCCACAGTAAATATCTGGGTAGACATATCCCTAGCCTTAGGTTTCAATCAGTCTAAGAGCAGGAAAACTGAATTCCAAATCATAGAGATGGCAATGGGAAACCACTTTACTATTTGTCCCAAGAATGTACAACACAAAGAAGGGTAATCTATATAGAATCCTGACTGCCTAATCATGAAGGGACATGGTATTAAAAAATAGTTTTGGAAAACAATGGCCAAGCAAGGAAAAGAATAGAAAGATAACAATGATTGTTCACAAATTTAATGCTATTTACACCCAGAGGATGACATCTTTATAAAACAAGGCCAGAGGGTATCAAGCAATCACGTCATGTGCAAGAGATTACTGCAATTTAAGTGTTTGTAAAATTGATCAGAACACAAGTTTACCTTGAAAAACAAATAGGAAAACTTATATTAGTATAGCATAAAATCATATTCTTAGCTTCCCTTTTTGTTATATTAAATCTAATATAGAGCAAAGAAAAATCAAATTTTGATTGAGTTTTAGATTTTTCCTGCTTCAAACAAAATTGTAAAAAAAAAAAAAAAGTCAACCTAATTTTTTTACTAATATGATTGATCTAATTTAAAGATAATTTTATATTAAAAAAAAAAAATTATTCAACTGATTCTTTTTTATTTTTGCTGTTATATTTCCATATAATCAAAAAAGTTATTTGCACTGCTCATTGCAGTTGCAAGTCTGACAAAAAAAAAAATAAATAAAAAAAAATAAAAAAAAAACGAATTTAGTTCATACTTAAAAGTATGCTGTAGATACAATTCAAAATCTCATTATTTTGAAATGGAAAAACAGATGCCATCTTATCAGCTTTAATCATGCACTTGCCAGTTACTAAGAGATTATTATAATAAAAGCATATGAAAAGCACAGAGACAAACATAAGCCAGTATAGACTTTAGAATGACACATTTATGAAATGTCACTGAAAACTATTAGGTTTACAAAATTTCAAAAAATCTCTTGCCATTATCCAATGAAACACTTTATGGTATAGTGGCTAACAAGCTACTGATTAGTTCAATCTTTGCCAAGTGCCCAATAGTGATACAAAAAACCTAAGTTACACTAATTTATTAACACATTATCCAATGCTGCAAGTGCTTACAAGGCAAATAGGAGAATCTGACATTTATGAAGATTTAAATACATTTTAAGAATATATTCATGACAAAATGCATTCTTAAAAAAAAAAATAAAACAAAACTTCCACTATCAAATGTACAATGCTAGGTAATATATCAGTTAATTGTCACACGTTGTACATGATTGGGCAAACATGTCTCTTTCAAGACATGACTATGCAGAAGATTTTCCTCACAGTAAGTTGCCATTACTTTCTGCAGTAGACCAGTTGCCAACCAAGGCTATAGAACTCAATCTGTCCTGCTATTCAACTCATAATTGGAGGGAGAAATGATAGACTAATACCTTTTCCAAGGGTATTTGTGCATAAGTGAATGCAACCTATTCAACTAGAATTCGAACTCAGCTCTCCGATTTCTTATTCCGAGTTGATATCTATTACACAACAAAAGCAACAATATACCAAGCTGATACAATTTCAAACCAGAAAAACTAATAACATCTGCAGATATTTTGAAAACTTAATTTTTACACAAATCAATATTGTCAATTCTTTTTTTAAAATCAACGAGTCTTAGTTTCCTAGTTGTTCAAAAGTAAGAAGTTTAACAAAGTCCTGAAATAAGGATTATTAAATAGGTGGTTCCTGACAATGCCTAGAAAACATTTGTCAATTCAAGATTAAACTAAAAGCTTAAAAGATGTTCATATCACAAGAGTTATTTTAATCAACTAATTTCTTTTAGGAAGATAATCTATTTGCTCAGATGAAATTTCACTGCATATTTAAAATTGTCACTCAATATCTAAGGATCTGACAGCTTCGAAAATGGACAATTCAAGAAACAAACTTAAAAATAAAAAATGAACCTTCGAACAGATATGCTGGATGGCAAGCAAAGTTAGGGAGCCAGTAAGATCGCATTAAATACAGGATGCCCCCATTAAAAAAAAAAAAAAAAAAAAAAACAGGAAATTTTATTCAGTTTAATTGTTGGAATTTCATTACAGTTATTTAAATTAAAATCAAAAGGATAGAACAGTAGCTTAAAACAAAAATAAATATTAGATGTGATGTTCAAACAAAAAAGTTAATTTTTTTTCATCATATATTAAATCTAAAATTTCCTGTGTTTTTGTGAGAGGAAAGTACCCTGTAAAAAGATAAAGCAACCGTTTTCCTCAAAATCAATTCTTTCCCTCAGCTGCTATGTCAATTTATGCCAGCCAAAGGAGAAAATT
Source organism: Ascarosepion bandense (assembly GCA_037127315.1). Lineage (NCBI taxonomy): Eukaryota > Metazoa > Mollusca > Cephalopoda > Sepiida > Sepiidae > Ascarosepion > Ascarosepion bandense. The sequence continues at coordinate 1,617,519 of JBBBDQ010000322.1, read as the reverse complement.
CTTAGTTGTACTCTAGTAAACTCTTCACTACTGATGCAACTGTGAAATTTCCAGAATTTTCTACAAGTATCTAGGCAGTTAGCTTCAAGCTGAATTAAGAGATGTCTCTTGAAAAATGAGAGAAGACAACAATGCGCCATCACAAGAAAAATACAGAAATCAATAGCTGTAGAAACAGTAAGTGACATTATTAGTCAATTTTCCAAAGCTCACTAACCAGTTTCATATGAACAGCTTAGTAGCCATTCTCAGCTGGCTTTACTTGGATCAATATTACAAGGTTAAAGTGATTAACAATAAACATTAAAGAGCTACAAGTCAAAATATATACAAATTAAATCCTAATCTTACTCATAACCAGGGAATAAAAACTTAGCAAGAAGATTAGACTTCTTTCAAATAAACTTCTCATTGACCTTAAAAAAGCATAACTGTCTTTCAGTACATGGTAATTAAAAGCTCAGATTTCTTTTGAATTTCCTCCAAAAATAATTTTGATAACTATCTTACAAAAGTAAAAGAAAAATTATTTTTTACAATATATAAACAGTCAAAAAAATCAATAGGAAAATGCAAACTGAAGATTAATTTTTTTTAAGTAATTCATGCTCTTTTTTTTTTTTTTAACTTGATTTGATTGAGTGTCTTGACAAGTCTGCAACTTTCTCAGCAGTAAAAATAGCTAAGAACATAGACACTTGTTCAATAAGAATTCTATATTCTAATAGTAACACTAACAATTCCCTTGCGAATAGTTAAATGAGGAAAAAAGGAAGCAATCAATAATAGTAGCAGTAGTTTAATCAGACACACACAGGTCAGCTTGACTTAATTTATCAGTATCTGATGCTGAAAAGAAAAACTTATGAATAGTGGAAAGACCTCAAATAGTAGGACTTAAAAGTTTGTTAAAATTTTTACAAATACTTAAATGTAAATTTAGCCTTACTCAGTCAAAAATATATATATATATATATATATATATATATTTATTTTTCTACGTACCTAATTGATTACTAACAATTATCTCAAATTGTCACTGGTCATACCAATTGTCATACTAAGCAGTACAATACATAAAATTATAACTGAAATTAGTTAAAATAATAATTAAAAAAGAAAATGAATTTGAAATTAAAAAAATAAAAGTGTAAGTAGTAAATTACTTAAAAATTTCCTCTTGCGCAAAATATTAAATATTAAAGTGATTTTATCTAATAAATTATCTTTACCACAGATGATTACTTTACTATATAGTATCCATCCAAGAATTCAAATTGATTATTTCAAGACAGTGACTATAAAATCCTACACACAATTTGTAAAAAAAAGAAGTTAAAGAAAATTGTTCTGTTCATTATATAAGCAAATATTTTTTGCTGTCCTCCTGTCCACTCAGTTTTATTTCAAGCTTTTTCTTCAAATAGAGAAGAGAAGACTAAGAGATTTTCTTCAGTTTCAATTTTAAAAAAATCATGTATGTCATTTAATTTTTATTCATCATATGATTATATGAAAATAAACGAAATATTTAAATTAAATAACTATGATAAATTACGATAATTAATGATGCTTCAAGGAAAATATTCCAAGAATTTAAAAGCTATATATTATTTTTAAGGCGTAAATATGTCTATGTGTGCGTGCATGCGTGTGCCGCGATGTGAAAAGAATTTAAAATATTTTTTTTCGAGACAGATACTTGCAAGAATTCGTGTCAACCACTTAAACTACTGAAGCCTTTTTAAATAAATACCTAATGAGGAACGGCACTGCCATTTCTGTTTGGGTTGTAGTCGGGTTTCTGCCAACCTGAAAACTAAAAATAACGCAATACCCATTTTTCAACGCCACAGAGGCAATGCGCTTTTTCCCGCACACACACTTTCTATTCTGAATTGACCATAAGAGATAAAAATAGAAGCATTTTCAATTCATTCAAATGGACAACTGAGTTGACATTGACATTTATTATATAAAAATAAAAAGCAAATATTTTTTTAAAACTTAAAAAATGGAATGAAAATTAGATCAAATGAAAGAAATTAATAAAAAAATCTATTATCGTCATGTGTCATTCAGAGACTCGGAGAAAAAAAAATCAATAAATTATGACTGACAATATGTAAAAAAAGTAGATTTATTTGATTTTTTTAGAAATTTACAGATTTAGATTTACGATTGGTAGATAAGAAATAAGTAAAATTAGAATATGAAAACAAAAAGACTAAAAAGAGGAAATACAATTGAAAGGAGTGCCAATATTTCAATTTTGACAAAAAAAACACTCGTTATGGCCTTTTTAATGGTTTTCAAAATCATTTGTAAGCTTTTCAATAAAATAAAAATCTGTTAAAAATAATAAAACAGAAAAACGTCTCGTTCTTTACGAATCTAGTTACTGCTTGTGAACTTGAAATTAAAACTTTAAATTTAAATATTTTTAGTAGTCGACGATAAACCTAAAAACTTCATCCATATTGCAGATTGCAACATAAGTTGAATTTCAATTCATATTTTTTGCCAATATGTTGTAACATTGTATTGTCATCTTACTACTCTGAAAATTAAATTTGTCATTCATTCTAGACACAAAACAATTTTTTTACGCACAAGAAGATTTCAGAAAACAAAAAAAAAGTACTTTTTTTATTCACAAAACGGTAGAAACAGAATAAGCGAAAATAAAAAGACATCACAGATAGACTAATAAAGAAAGGTTTCTCTTGGCAGTTAGTCGACATGGCGGCCAAGCAAAAAAAAAAAAAAAAAACTTTTTTGCTTTTACTACAACTACAGTGAACAGTGTGCTTTTTTTAATAAAGCACAAGAAAACAGACATTGACGATTATTAATATTAATGAAAATTAGGAAAATACGAAAATATTTATCTTAAAAACTGATTCAATAGCGACAAGAAAAATAAAGAACATTATCATTGCATTGAGTAATAACTAAAATGCATATTTGTGAATGAAATTTAAAACTGGGGGTGGGGCAATATAGTCAGAATATTGAAATGACTTAACATTTCGTAATTTAATTTTGTTATTTAATGAATAATTTAAGATATATATATACGAAAGGAGAACTGTATTTGTGTTAAAACAAAAGAAAAGGGAGATCTAATCAATCAAAGTAATTCAGGTTCAACTAAAAATCGAGCAGATCTCCATCGCAAATTTGTTTGGGTGAAGGTGAAGCAAGGAAGATTTTGATATGAATGTAAAAAAACAAAAAAAATACATTCAGAAATCAAAATAATTTTGCAGTAAGATTTATATTTTGCATTAAAAATATCCATAATCAGTATTTAAAACTATTTAAAAAAAAAAAAAAAATCACTTTCTGAATAGTAAACAAAATTATAAACAAAAAAAAATTGACATTCGTTTTTTTTAAACTCGATGAATTTTTTTAACAAGCTTAAATTTAAAATAATTTTTGTTTATTTTCCGTAAAATTGATAATATAAGAGATAATTGAAACGATTTTTAAAATAAGAATTACGAGTTCAGAATCAAAAATAAAAAATAAACTGAAAGAATAAATTAGTGAAATTTCATCATTGTTATAATTTTTAACAATGATGAAATTTTACTAATTTTAAAATGAAAATAAATAACTTTCTTTAAAAATATCTTTCATTTTTTTCTTCTTTTTTTTTTGTTTTACTAAGATGTACAATTATACAGATATTTCACGTTTTATACAAATATTACAAATAAAATAAAACGAATCACTGGATCAGTCAACATTTTAATTTTTGTTTGTACTTTGTAATGATCTTTTATTCTTTAGATTTCAATTTCATGTTTATTTTTATTTTATGGATCAAACAAAACAAAAATCACTAACAAATGATGAAAACACCAGCTTTTAGACAAGTTCAGTAATCTTTTTAAGTTGTCTTATTTTCTTTTAATTGAAAATATTTTCCCTTTTTAACGACAACACTTTTGCCGAATTTAGTGAAAAAAAAAGAGGGATCAGTTTAATACGATTATTTAAAAACTGAACTCCTATTTTTTTTTAGATCAAAATAACGTGTATGAAGAAAAATCAAAGGCAAGAATGTGGCAAGTTTCTCATGTTTTTATTTGTATTTATTTATTATAATCAATAAATAATGAAGATTCATTTCTTTTCTTTCTTTCTTTCATTCTAAACTTACCTTCAACAACTCCACAAGTGAAGTTTCCATTATTCGGTCGCATCAAACCCTCCTCGCAATCTGTTCCTGTCATGGTGGTCACCTCCTTCTTCTTTTGAATCGTAGTGTCGAGGTTTCTCTCGACCGGGGATAAGTCTTTCTCTTCTTGTCGCAAGCTTTCTTCCAACTCGTAAGCAGGATCTAGTCGGCTCTTTCCACTACACAGACTGCTCACAATCCCTATGATTGTATCCTATTTTAGAAAACCGAATCATTCGGAGCGAGCAAGAGAGAGAAAGAAAGAAAAAAAGAGGACTATCAGAATATAGCGCTCGCACTCAAGTAGCACTAGTAGTAATAATAAACACGTACATAAAACTATCACACTACTAAAAAGAGGAAGAGGACGTAATGCTACTAATATCGATAATAATACTACTATTATTACTGATAGTAGCAAGTTTTGTTGTTACGACTTCAATTCTCCTCCCTAGTTTCACTCACTCGCACAATATGGCCTTCCTTCCTCTCCTTACCACTCCTTCGTAGCTTTCCTTTTCCCTCTCTCTGATACGCTTGCCGCTTCTCCCCTTCGCGTCTATCCTCCCCCTTCTCTATCACCCTCTCTTATTTACTATATACCACTCTTTAAGCTGATTTTTCTTACCGTTAAAAAAAACACACTCAATACGATTCTTTCCGTTTCTTATTTTTCCCTACTTTTTCATTATTTTTGCTTTACTGTTTCTTCTCCCGAAATAATAAAAAAAACAGACTTTTATTTCTTAGATATTTATGTCACTCTCTAGTCTCTACTTGGCAACCTACTCCCTAATTAAAATTGACCTCTTCTTTTTTTATTTCGTAGACTCACTGTGTAGTGTCTTTCACTGTTTCTTTTCTCTAATTTGAAACTTACACTTATTCTTTCGCTTAACTTCCTAGTACGAATCTACTAATTTTTCTACATTTCCCGCGTTATAGTTCTTTATTTATTTTGACAACAACTCCTTTTTTATTTGTACTGCTTGTAAGTGTAGTTTTATTTTCCACTATTGACTATTATTCTCTAGAGTCAGTAGTAGTGGAAAATAAAATTACAACCACATACATTGACAATTACAACATTGGAAAAAAAGACCCTCCTACATCGTGTTTACTGCTTTTAAAAACAGTAAACACGATATTAGGGTCTTTTCCAACTTTTTCATTTCATCACATTTTTTTCTGTTTTTTATTATTCTCCCTAGTTGTGCCTTTTCATTTCTTTATAGAAATAATACACCCCTTTTTATTTCACTGCTGACTTTTTCTTCAAGGTTATCGTGTAGAGCGTATTCTTTAAGAAAAGTAGTGTAAAAAATAAAAATTATTTTATTTTCTAAATAATTCAAGACTTGAAGTGATTATTCAATCAATTCTGTAGCTTACTTTTACATTTTTTCTTACCCACTTTTAAAATCTATTTTTCTTCACTAGATTTCTTTTTCTCTTTCATGCATACATTATCACTCCTTTTTTAAAAACCGAAAAACGTAAAAAAATTTTATTTGTTTTCTTTCATACTCCTCCACTTTTGGTTAATTTGCACATTAACAATTCGCGACAACGTCCTGCAAACTTAAAATTGATACGATTTAAATTTAAAATTGATACACTTAAGAAGAAATAAAAAATTGCACAAAAAAGACGATTTTTTTTTGTCTTGGGAAATAACATTCTCCGTGAGTATCCATACCAAAAATAAAAGTCGTTACTCAAGCAAGAGAAGAGTCTTAATTTTTTTTTAATGCATTCATTTTTGACTTAAGACATCTTGTCTTATTGCGTGCGATTTTCAATAGTGAACGTATAGACGCTGTGTTGACAGCGTCCAGAAGAAATGTATAAAAATAATGGCTCTTGAAACAAGTGTTCTTCAAACAACATTTTGGCTGAATAACTGGTTACTCAAACAATTGTCCTATATTCACCTCTGCGTCGCCATGAAATTTGGCGCCCTATTTGCCTGCACCCGAATGAAACGGCAATGTCTGAGTGCTTCAAAAGACTAATGATTAATTTTAATTAGCTGCCAAAAATGCCTCTTAGGCTAACGCCAATGTAGAACTAACGATTGCAATTTTACAACCAAAAAAAAAAAAATAATAATAATAATTCAATGATAATTTCTTGCATTAAAATTTCCACACCAGTTTTACACTGTTCGTATCAGACAATACTGTGACAATAGTGTCCCACTTAAAATTTATTTTTGTTTTTTCAATGATGATGATGCTGTCCTCAGCTCAAATCGTTTAATCAATCTCTAACCAAAATGTTGCTCTTGAAATTAATTAGCTATGCTATCATTCATTCAAATCCATTTATTGTATCAAATAGAAATACAAGGTAGATTTGTTCAGGAAAAAAAGAATAAACTAGCGTTCTGGTTCATAATTGTGGTCAAGGAAGGTTTGAGAAGTCACATAAAAAAAACAATTTTTGATACAGTGTATCTCAAATCACTATACTGGCTTTTTATCTTACATTTTTTTTTAAATTTCAAACTCGTTGGTCACCTAACAACATAGTCAGGAAAGGCATTATTTCCCAGGTGTCTGTTCAGCAAATTAGTGGTTCTCAGGAAAAATCTACCTTAGTACAATTTCTCCACTTTTGAAATATGGAGGAAATGAGGATGATTCCACTCCGTGGAAGCGGCATGGTGTCTGAACTGGTGAAGATCGTCTGAACATTTGCGATAGAAATAGGTTCATGACGTTGTGTCTGAAGAAAAATGGCTACACAGCGATATGTGGCCATTGATTCCATCGGAGGAATCTGTCCCCGCTCGATGTTGGCTTCAGTTGAGGAATATCCCAACCCGCCCTGTGACACTGTAACATCGTAGCAGCGGTTACATATCATAAATTATTTATGATATGTAACCGCTGCGGCGATGGGGATAAACTTAAAATAATCTATCTATCTATCTATCTATCTATCTATCTATCTATCTATCTATCTATCTATCTATCTATCTATCTAAAATGATTTAAGAAATTTAAATGCGTTCTGGCAGTTTATATTTGATAGATACATGGTTGAGTTAAATTTGTTTGAGAATCTGATAGAATTCTCAATATAATGCTGCTGTCATTTCTGGTCGGGTGCTCCTGCTATCCACCTAGGGGTCCTTGACAAAATCCAACGGAGAATCTGTTATGTGATCGATCCCAAATTGGCAGCTCAGATACAGTCACTTCCTCACTGGCGCAATGTGGCCTCCCTGTGTCTCTTCTACAAATAATTTCATGGCTTCTGCTCCGATGAACTTAGCTTACTGGTGCCCCCTATATATAAATTTACTCGAGCCACAAGATTAACAACAAATTCCCACCTTTTTACTGTGAAACCAATAAATTGTAAACGCAAACTCCAGTGGCTTCTTTTCTCGCACTTCCCGCTTGTGGAATTCCCTTCCATTTACTTGCTTTCCCGACAGCTATAATCTCCAAGAATTTAAATGTAAAGTCAATAGTCATCTACTATCTCACTAATCTGCACCCCCCCCCTCTCTCTCTCTCTCTCTCTCTCTCTCTCTCTCTCTCTCTCATGCTCCTTTCTCCGTCTACTCCACTCTTATCAATATTCTCATCCTTCTCTTACCCACTTCCTGGCAACCCCTATAACCTGTCACTCTTTCTCATAACTTTCCTCCTATGTAACCTCCTGCAAAACATATTGCTTTGAGCGATATGATTATAAAAAAAAGACAATTTGGTAAAATTAGAAAAATAGATTTGTATTTTTATTTCAACGAAATCGACATTGGCAATCACTTAAAAATATGTATCACTAAAAAAAAAAGGTTTTAGATATGCTCCCAACATTCACTTTTTCGTGGCTAAATATATTAATTGTTGTCATTTTCTTTCTTTTTCAGTCGTCACCTTTCTTTCTTTCTTTCTTTCTTTCTTTCTTTTCGGTTACCTTTTTTTCTTTTTTTTCTTTTTTTCATTTTTTTTTTTTTTTTTTTTTTTTTGTCTACTTTATCACTCAAGTTACTCACTAGTGGAATCATATGGTTCTCCCGGGACCCTATGTACAATGAAATTGTTCTGAAAAACAACATGAAACAGCAAACAATTCGAGTTGGTATGCAAGGAATAAGTGGCACGTGAACTCAGTAACCTGTCTTCAAGAACCTGTATATTCAAGGTCAATGTAGAACGTATTCACTATTCAGTTATTTTTTATTTAGTATCACGAGAACCTATTCTACAAGTTTAATGTAACTTAACCAATCAGAGGTGACCTTACTGCCCATGCGTGAACAGATGCTTTTCTCACGGGTTACTCATTCACCACTGAGTAAACTCGTAACACTTGCATTTAACGATTATGTTCATTACGTCATAGGTACTTTCCTTTCTTTCTTTGCAAAACATAACATCACTCAGGCTAAACCCAGATTCAACTTCCTGTCATTTCCGTAATTTCCTCAAAATTAAAATCGACGTTCAAATATTGTGGATGAGATATAGGGAAACGTAACGAGGCAACCGTTGGCGATGAAAGTGAACTTAGGGCCGTCTCAACAACGTTATGTGCCCCTAAGCTAAACAGTGTGCTGGGTTCCCTACGAAAACCATCACAGGAATAAAAGTAAGTAGTCGATAATATTAAACATTAAAAGCATGCTGTACAGCAGCAACTAATCAACATGATAAACATTTCAACAATACACAAGGCTTGAAAAACAATAATAGTCGGTAATCCGTACAGATTAGATAGCAATATGAAATTACTATGAACTTATATAACAAGTATCTGCGGCATTTCTTTTCAGAGAATTACTTTATTACTGGCTTGAAGTCAATGGTCTTCAGGAATAGAATGTTATTTTCTATGCACATGAATGAAAGTCAGTTCAAACAATGCTGTCCCAAGCAGATTTTTGTATGAGTTTCAGTCTTGAAAAAGAACGTTCTCTTGTACAGTTGGTTACCATCATGCACATGAACACTCTGAATACAATTTCAACATTCAGGAATTCTGAAGAAAGAAAATAGATTCCCAATCTGTGAATATGATTCTGCAGGTTTTGTCAGTTCAAAGATTAGAGTTTCCAGAATAGGGAAGAAAGTTTCCACTTTTGGTTTTACGAAGAATTAATATTTTCTGCTTATCTATCATATCTATTAAGGTGGGGCACCTCGAGGTGGTGTAATGGTTAGCAAGCTTTGTCTCGTTAAAATCATTACGACTGAGTAGTGAGTTCGATTCTCACTAGGTGTCCCATACTTTTGGCCTTGTGCCACATCAAAGCTACGCTTAGAAAATCGCCATATCTGTTAAGATGCGCACTTCGTTTTCGTCTCCTTTTCATCCCATCACTGTAATCTGTATGTGGACATATTCTTCAGGCTTTGAATTCATATTCACTAAATTTGTCTCTAGTTTCCTGAAGTTAGGTTTTCATATACTTTTTTTGATTACAGGACCTTGCTTATTTTGTTCATTCTTTCTAGCATGTAATTTCTCAAAACATCTATACAGAACATAAACAGCATCAAAATGTGCTGTCCATCGTTTGTCAGACATATGCTAGACCACAAAATCTTTTCCGAGAGATGATGTTAATACATTGAGTAAAAGAAGCAATAAATGAATACAAATGCTGAACAAAGTCAAAGAGTTTTCCAGTCTGTAGATAACACTTTGCTGCTTTTTCCCCAACCAAGTTCAGATTGTGTCTAGTACAGGGGATATAAATGACAAACTCATTCAGTTGATGAATCCGTGCATGCAATCTAGTATATCGTCCACACATATTTGAGGCATTATCGTATGACTAACTACGGTAGTTTGATAGTAGAATTTTGTTTTCATTAAGAAAATTCACAACAGTGTCTGTCAGATCCTCTGCTCCACGAGAAAAGATGTGGATGAACATCAAGAAATGTTGCACAGCCTTTAATGTATCAGACAGTAAATGTCAGTTGACCTGTGTGTGAGATGTCAGGAGTGGAATCTACACTTATTGAAATATACTTTGACTTTTTTTACTTCTTTGAGAATAGTACAAAGAACCTGTTATCTCATTAATTCAATAAATTTCTCACAAATCATTCATCATCTGTTAGACCCAATGGTGTGTAGGGCAGCAACTTCACCTCTGCCTATCTTGGGCTAGACTAGTCAATGAACCCCAAGAGTACTGCATGGCTTTCATCTCATTCTTCACCGTACTTCTCTTTCTCGTTTTTGGTCTTCCCCTCTTTCATTTGCCATCTGGGGTCTAGTGCAGTGCTGTTCTTGTGATTGACTGTGGATCTTTCCGGAGCACATGCCCAATCCATTTTCACTGCCTTCTTGTAATGATGGTGGCCATGTTCTCTTTCTTGCATCTCTTCAACAGGTCTTCATTGGAGATCTTCTCTGGCCAAAATATTCTCAGTATTCGTTGGAGGTGTGCAAGGATCGAAGTTTAGCGAGATCCGCCTTAGTCATTCTCCAGCACTCAGATTTCTCACAAATATTTGTAGATAAATACGACGAATTCCATTTTCTAGGATTTTCATACATTTTGAGATTTCTTCCATGAAAAGGTCAAATTCAGTTTGCAGCTCTAGTATGTCTACATAGATGCCATTCGTTGTCGGTCCAATGAACGTATTTTCTCCAAGAAATGACAAATCTCTGGAGGCATGAAAGCGAATTACAGAAACCACACGTGTCAACACTTTATGTCAATATTCCTGCTCTAAGCAATGTTACTCAAGTAATAAAGAATCTACGCTTCCAGTTTCTTTATTCCTTATCGAATATGGTATTATGCACTGTCGATGTTCGTCTTCATTTTCATGTTCTACAGTAACATTGCTGTGCTTCCAGTCAATAAACCACGATTTAAGAAAGGGCGATTCTTTCTTGGACCATAAGCGACATACAAAGCTGTACAAACGACTTTGGGATGGTGAATAGTATAGCCATTCACGTTTTACACACTAGCCATTCCACATTTGAACGCATTGTTTCATAAATATCTTGCCTTCATATTCTTCACTCCAGCTGTTTTATAGACTTTGCGTGAGTTTGAAAGGTTGCTGTCATAATTCTGACATGATGAGAAACCTATTGTGTTAGTGTTATTAATGTCCTATAGACCCGGATCTGTCTCTTGGATTGCAAACTCCTCTACTATTAGAGATTTGTGTATTTTCCTTTTGTAAAGTGTCGCCAGCAGCAACAACAGGCAATGATGGTTTGTTTGCTGAAACTGAATGATTGGTAACAGAAACGGATGTAGACGTGGATTCATTAGTCAAGAACCGATACACACGAATTAAAATTAGTTTTGTGACAGAAATGGCAGCGTTCTTTTTTCTTTTCTTTTTTTCTTTTCTTTTCTTTTCTTTTCTTTTCTTTTCGTTTTTTTTTTTTTTTTTTTTTTTTTTTTTTTTTACTAATGCTAGTGATTAATGTTTACGCCAGGATTATTGGCCAAATATAAAAATTCACTATTTAAAAGAATGGCGTAACGAACAAAATCTTACATGAATTTGGCTTTAATTCAGTCAAAACAGATTTCTGTTAAATTATTCACAAAAGAACCTAAACAAAATAATTATATTTTCGGAAAAAATATACATTATTTTATTATATATTTTTTCAGCCCAAGCAACCCTAACCCTAACCCTGCCACTGTTGCACAGGGGGTTACATGAGAGGTGAATGATGAGAAAGAGAAACAAGTTACAAGTGAAGTTAGGGAATGGATAAGAGAAGGACGAGAACACTGGTGTGAAGTGGGCTGCGTGAGAGTTGAGTAGAAAGGGAGAAGAACATGATACAAGGGTTGTCAAGGAAAGGATGCGAGTCAAAGAGATAAGAAATGGCAATTGACGTTGCATTTAAATTTTTGGAGATTGTAGCTGTCAGGGAAGCAAGTATACGGAAGGGAATTCCACAGGCGGGAAGTGCGAGAAAATAAGCTAGTAGAGCAGAAGTTGCGATTACATTTGATCGGTTTCTCTGTAGTCTACTAGCTCTAGTAAATTCATACAGAGTGGGTACTAAGGAGCTAAGCTCATCGGAGTAGAAATCGTAAAAGTATTTAGAAGAGACAGAGGGAAGCAACATTAAGTCGGTGAGAAAGCGACCGGAGTTGAGCTATCAGGTCGAGATCAATTACATTGCAGATTCTCTGTTCAATTTTGTCAAGAACCCCGTGTTGAATAGCAGGGACACTCGACCAGATGCGACAAAAGTATTCTATACACGGGCGGATGGTAGATTTATATATGTGCAAGATGGATTCAGACGAGAAAAACTTCCTGGCCCTACACAGTGAACCGACCTTCCTAGCATCAGATTAGCTATGGAGTCGATGTAGTTATTCCACTTGAGGTCGGCTGAGAGAGTTAGACCAAAGAGGCGCAGTGTATTGCTTTCATGGAGACTAGCCTGATCCATGCTGATGGTTGGAGGTAGGAGCGATTATCTATGGTGGTTAAAGGATAGCAGCTTCGTTTTGGAAGCATTAAAATTTACGAGCCATTTCTTACGCCAGTCCACCACAGATTAGAGGTCCTTTTCAAAATCAGCAGCGAGGTTGCTTTGTCAGTCTCGGCAGATTTCTTACCGAGGCGGGAGTAAACGGTGGTTTTATCAGCGTAAATGCCTACTTGGAATCTAATTACATCGGGGCGATCGTTGATGAAGATCAGAAAAAGCGTAGGACCTAAAATAGAGCCATCAGGGACACCCGCGTTCATATGATAGGATCTGGAAGCGTACCCATTCAATACTACCTTTACGTGATTTGATAGGAACGCCTGGATTAGATCAAACAAGCGTCCAGTTACACCACAGCCGTGTAGCTTGCGTAGAAGTCCAGCATGCCAGACTCTGTCAAATGCTTTGGAGATATCTAGTGCAACAGCTCGATTTCACTGTTCTTATCGAGAGCCTGGTATATATACTCTGTGACGGTCGTTAGCATATCAGCAGTAGACCTGGTGAAGCGGAAACCATACTGTTTATCAGAGAAGAGGTCATGGGCTGTGAGATATGGAACCACTTCAGTATTCATAACATCCTCGAACACTTTACCAAAAATCTGTAGGAGGTTGATAAGGCGATAATTAGAGGAGTCTGGGGGTTCTTCAGAGTTCTTAAATACAGGAACTGCAGATGAGGATTTCCAGCAGGCAGAAAAGCAAGAGGTAAAGAGGTAGAAGATGTAGAGTTTCGAGAGGATAGAGGAGAATTCAGAGGGACACATTTCATTTTATTCCAGACTAGCAGTATAGCCCGGCGTTGCTCGGGTGTAATGAAAGCTTTAAAACTAATCCATGGTCCTGGAGCTCAGACTCTTTGGACGTTGGCACGAAAGGCTAAAAAGCAATAGTTGTTTCCAGTTAAAGCGAAACCGTAGACTGAAAGAAAAATGAATGGATGTAAGTCAAATTTTGATTTCCTGGTATCGATATCAAATAAGATTTTTCGTCGTAAAGTGAATTTTGAAGGCTAAATAAGTCCTCTGAGTAAATGGTATCATGGCTGAGACTAAGAACTACAATTATACATACTTAGAGCCAAACCCGAAGCAAAAACTAAAATAAAAGGGCTGAAAAAATACAGACATACAGGCATATAAACAGACACACACACAAACATCTTGCCTTTTATATATATATATTATCGATTTTCTGCACTATTGTAAGAAGTGCAACCTTGAAACTTCTGAATATCGTTCCTTATGTCTTTGTCTATGAGTGTCTGAAATTTGATTAAAATCGAACCACTCCTTCTATAACCCGATTTTTTCGATTATCGATATTTATCGGGGGTACCTCGACACAAAACCTAGCTAAGAACACTCGCAGACGTTTATAGTACAACTGTGTAAATTTTCAAGAAAATCGGTTCAGCCGTTTTGGAGTCTATAGATAAAGGACACACACACACACACACACACATACACACACACACACACACACAGAAACACATACACACACAGAGACAAAGTTCCATTTATAAATAAGTTTAGATTTAGATACTTTTAAATAGTAAAATTAAATGTAAAATCCCATTTAGTTACACTTTTTAGTGAACAGCTTGAATAATTGCATCTGAGTAGTGAGTTCGATCCTCACTAGATACCCCATACTTTCGGCCTTGTGCCACATCTAAGTTGCGCCTAGAAAATCACCATTTCAATTTTCTCATTCAATTTTCCCGCGATATGACGTCATGGAACGGCGGATAAAAAGTATTAATGAGAAAAATAAGACTTACAGATTTACTTTAGTTATTTTCAGATATTGTTTCCTGACGTGTCGTCTCAATAAATGTTTAAACAAAAAAGAATGCATCATAAAAAGAAATTCGATAGTGATCAAATTTAATTTATTCATTTAATTGTTATTGCAAAATCTCGTCTTGAATCAGTTTTAAATTTATTTAATCTATTTTGAAATATTAAATGATTCAAATTGTTTTCGCTTTCAAAAAATAAAACTACAACATTTTGTTTCTACATAAAAAAAGGCAAAAGATAAACAAAATACATGAAATAAATGCACTTTTACATCGACCTCTGTGATTGGTTGGAAATTCGTTTAGCTCCAATCAGATCAATTGTCTCTTTCGGGCGGTCAGGTCATTGGCATCTGGTTCTATCCGGTTATGGGTGCTTGAGAACCAGTTAAACGACAACAGTGAGATCTTAAACCTTTTTTGGTATGTGTTTGAATTTAGGTCGAGCTTTCTTAAAAAAGATAAGATAATGTTTGTAATTAAACTTACTAGAGTCCTTTTTTTATTATTACTATTTATTTATTTATTTTTTTGTGTAAAGAAGACAAGCTCAGTATGATGCTTCAGCTTGACTCATTTACCTGGAAGTTTAAAAAACTAAATACTTCTTTTGTTGTTGTTTTTTTTTTATCAAAAAGATAAGTAAAAAGATGGAAAATAACCGAAAATGAAAATAATCCACCAAGCAAGGGTAAAAAAAAGTATCAATAACAGAATTAGAAACGTTTTTTTTTCAAGACAATAAAGACAGACGACATTGTCATTTCCCCTCTAATTTTAGAGTTTAATTTTAAACGTTTCTAATTCTCCTATTGGTAAAAATATTTAAAGTAACACCTGTAAAATCTGTATAAAGCGCATCATAAGGATTGCTCCGAAAATAATACTTCCCTTTTTAACATGACTTACAATTTCTGTGGCTGATGATCTTGGCATATCAGAAGTGACATTTTCCAGACAACATTTTTTTTACCTTATTGCATATGTAGTCAGACATGAAGTATATAAGCAAAAGGTGTGTGGTGGCTTACTATGCGAGGTTAATTTAGATTTGGATTTTTACATGACACAAGGCCACTTCCCAAAGAAACTTCCTAACTAAATCCTTGCATACCACCAATATTTTAATAAGCGTTGAAATCATTTATTAAACATTAAACAAGTAAATGGAAAGTGGAATGAAATTGACAAAGCATCATTTCGCAACTATAAAGTGTATTAACAATAACAATAAATACATACATTACATAGATGTTGAATTTGTTTGTTAAAGTGTTTTCCATGGACTGTATGAAAATTGTGTTAGAGCTTTTGAAGTTGAACTTGAAATGTTCATTGTTGCTGTAAGATTTATCAGTGTGATAAGAAATTCGTGTGAGGAATATTATTGCTAAGAGCATTTTTCAGTTCTAAATGTTCCTGAATAACGTTCATTTTTGTAGTGAACAGAAGAATTTGTAAGAGATAATGAGTTGGACTTGATATTTTACATGATGTGTGCGAAGGAAATTCTGGTGCCAATTGCGAAAAATGCGCGGCAAATCATTTATATAGGTGTTCAAACATCCTTACGATTTGGCGGTAAAAATGTGGTTCACTAACCTTGATTCTGATTGGCTAGCTCTAACCAATCAGCAAACAGCTTACATTTATTCAAATATGAAATGGTTACATACAAAATTTAATACATACATTTGCGTGAATGCGTAAATAAGTTTGTGTTTCCATATGTGTGTATGTGTCATAGGTGTATTGTTGCATTCTTCCTATAGAAAAAAGATGTTGCACCCATTGACAGTGTTGACAAGTACTGGGTGTTTACGGAGACCAGACAGTGAACGTGAGCTCAGTTAAGCAGTAGCCATTGCATTTCAGCAGTTACGAGGGCAATGTGTATGACAAGCACAAGCATGTTCCAACTGATTTTGCACTACTATCAGCCCACGATATGAAGAACGTCTCAAAGACGGCTGGCCAATTGTTACAATATTGAAAAATAATGCTGAAGACTTGGCTTAGCCAACGTTATTGTTGTACTCCTTGTTTTTGTTGTAGCATTCATGAAAATAAATAGGACGCACTATATATATATATATATTCCTATGTTTTACTCATGACTCTAAGTTTCATGCACCACAGCATCCTTCGGGTAATTATACTCATGAATATGATATGTTAATAACTTGAAGTTTGTTGTTAAAACTTAAAGCCGTGAGTAAAACATAAAATAATATGTATATTCATTAATACATATTTTTGTTCTGTTATACAACATTGAGCACTGTACCATTTACCCCTGATTAATATTTACACGCGAATACACACACATTAATATCTATCTATCTATCTATCTATCTATCTATCCACTAACGGCGTGTGTTTACATTGTGTATATAACACGTTAAAGTCCGCCTTCCTCCACTGAGCGCCCATAGCTTAGAGATAGAATTGCTGACTCGTCAATTCGGTCGGGTTTCGATTCTGGCTAGAAGCAATCGGGTATCTAACCATACTGATGAGCTGTGATACAGCGAAACAGGACTATCTGCGGATGACTATATGTATGTGTGTATGTGTGTGTATGCGCGCGCATTCGCACGAAAAAAATAAAGGTACCTTATTATAGATAAAAAAAAACATATGGAGAGTTTGCTGTCAAAAAAACTATATACATACACACATACATACATGTGTGTGTGTGTGTGCTTGTGTGTGATAAGATAAAGTACAAATATAAATGTTTATAAATTTTTAACATTTCGCTTTTATTTAAACTCCATTAGAATGTTGTGAGGAAATTAATTATACAAGAGAAAGTACTTCTTGTTATGTGTTGTTTGTTTTTCATTGGTTAGATAGACCTCACGTGTCTTTGTCATGTGATGTTAATGTGCGCATGTGTATATTTGGAATCTTCTTCTTTTTTTTTTTTTTTTTTTAATCATTTCAACCTAAGCATAAAGACACCAAGACGCAAGGGGGTTACTGACTGTGAGAGAATATGAGAAGAAAAAACATTACGAAAGTGAGAGTACAATAAAAGAATAGGAATTAA
>JBBBDQ010000322.1:1382500-1595000 GCA_037127315.1 Ascarosepion bandense | reverse complement strand
ATCGTTTGCAATGTCCTCTAGGCCAGTTTGGACGCTTGCTGTAATTCCCTTTGCATCCCGACGCATGCCGTAATGTTGCGTTTTTTAACTCCCACCAAGAGTTTGATAAGTGGGTGCAAATCCGAGTGATACTAAAGTGGTTGATGCGAACATGAGCTTGATGAAAGTATCTGGATCGGAGCTCATACGGTACGACGAGTTTGGGTGTATTTTTAGAGGCTTTCAGCATCAAGACGAATGTCCCCGGTTCTAGATAGAATCGTTGTAGGTATTTTTGATAGATCACTGTCCGCTGGTCACTAGGAACAAAAGTGATGGAGAGTGTAGATTTTTCGGCTGATTTCCCCGCTTGTAAGGCTTTGACGATCCTTGCCAGTATATCGTCAGATTAATCCGCTAATCTATAGAGTGGTTGAGGTAAAAAAAATGCGTCGGTGGCCTATCTGTGTAGCTTCTGTGGCTTACGGCACGGGGAGCAATTCTACACCCTTGATTTGCCCAAGACACGTAGATATATAAATTGGGATCCTGGAGTCTGAATGTTTTGCCGCTGCGGTCCGATTGGCCGGTAGATTGGTTTTCTTTCGTGCCCTCTGCTGAGCATGTCGGCTCAGACATTCGAGTCGGCCTTCATGTATTCTAGGACGAATTTATAGCCAGATATTTCTTCTTGTCATCGTTGAATTTTCGCGCTATTGAATTCGCGCTAGACGAGGTATGTCAGTGAACGGTGGTCAGTGAAAATAATGAATAAGCGGTTGTGAAGAAAACAATCAAAATTTGATATAGAATGTCACAGCTCCTTTGGATCTTATTCTGATTCATTGGTGGGTTGGTGTACTGTATGTATGGTGTGGTGATACCCTTTTATTTATTTATTTATTTTTAGTGCATAACAAAATTTTTTAAAAGTTTCGGTAGCTGACCATGTGTTTGTTGACCATGATTTTATATATATATATATATATATATATATATATATATATATATTATTGCGAATGCTTTGCGTTCAGTAGTGGACTAATTCTGTTATGTTCTGTTCTGTTGGGATGAACGTGTGGGAAGCGATGGTTATCATCTTTTTTCCCGTCTATTGTCAGCTTCCTGCATGAGAATGGCACCACACGCGACCTCACTAGCGTCTGTGGTAAGTGTGAAAAGTTGAGTGATATCTAGAAATGAGATAACTGGTGGTGATGATAGGCATCTCTTAATTTTTTCACATGCTTTTTCGCCATTTTCTGTCCAAAGGACCAGCTTGTTGGCCCAGTTGAGTTCATGTAAAGGGGCCATCAAATGGGAAAATGTAACTTGATTCGTTCGTAAATGCGAGTCTCCAGAA
Organism: Ascarosepion bandense; assembly: GCA_037127315.1. NCBI lineage: Eukaryota > Metazoa > Mollusca > Cephalopoda > Sepiida > Sepiidae > Ascarosepion > Ascarosepion bandense. The sequence continues at coordinate 1,593,658 of JBBBDQ010000322.1, read as the reverse complement.
ATTGGCGTATTCAGACGAGACGCTCTATGAGACTTTGCAACACTTTTCTTGTAATGAGTGGCTTCATCTCGATGAAAGCAAGAATGTGTTCTGGGTCCGGTCTGAACCTTTCACTGTCGACAAACAAACTGAGAATTTGGCTTCTGAAACGAGAAAGGTCCACTTTTGGGGGTTGAGTTTTAGCCCAAATTTCCAAAGAGCGATGAATAGCTGTTCCAGCGTAGTGATGTAGACATGAAAGGTTTGGGCGTGGACGAGGTTGCCGTCAATGACGACGAGATATTCTCCTGTGAAGTGATGGTGGTCAGTGCCTTAGTTATGCATCGAGAAAAGATTTGACCAGCAGATGTTAGACCGAAGGTTAGACGGGTATATTGATTTTATCGACTCTTCCAGGTAAAAGCAGTTTTGTAGCAGTTCCGTTCGTCGATAGCGTTGCGGAGATCGAGGGATGAAAAGTATTTGTTTCCCTCGTCGATCTTGTTGAAAATAGAATCATTGGTATCTGTTAGTCAGTTAAGTGCCATACATGATTCACGCTTGGGCAATCGTGTCTCAAAAAAGGCATGACTGACTGGGTAGATTTTCCCACAGCAGATAGACTGGTTGCCAACTAGAGCTAGAGAACCCAGTTCCTACTGCTATTTATCCCATAGTCGGAAGATATTTGCGCGTAAGTGCATCGAATTTGACTTGAATTTGAACTCGGCTCTACTATTTCTCCTTTCGAGCCTATATCCATAACGCAAATCTGTTAGTACCTTGTTGAAATTCTTCTTGAAATTGGCAACTAAGAGAATTCGTCCATTCTTCTTTCGGACGGCGAAGACATATCTGTTGAGGCGTTTCGGGTCAGCATAGAGTTCGATGATCCTTTCGGTAACATGCGTTGATTTTTGATACCGACGTCAGCTTCTGGCGCCTGCATGATTAGGTGTTGTATTATACTGCTTGGCTGGTCATTAGTAGGTACACGCATTGGTTTAATGAGTGTGCCTTGATTGTCCTTAGTACCAATGACATTGGTGTAGTTGATGGGGAGTTCTGCAGTGACTTCTAGTTCATCGCGGTTGGGTGAGGAGGGAGGACTATGCTTTTTTTTCCAGTTTTTGCTCGAAGAACTAGATTTTGATCTGGGGTTTCGCCATAGGCTGACTTGTGATGGACTGGATTCAACACGCAGTTATGGAGGTGTGTACCATTTCTGAGTTAATGACTGAAATTAGAGGTACTGTATGAGTTAATCACCCGATGGCAAGACTCGGTGGAATTTGACTGTGGCGTCTCGATTATTTATGGTGTATAACATTAGCGTGTCGAGACATAAAACGTTCTGGCTGACAAGGATTGGTATAGTGGCATTAGTGACCAATATATTCATGTTATGAAATGTGGGTGAGCTGGCCTTGTTCACGGTGACATTGCCGATTATTTCACCAATTACGGAAACATCACCGCCGGTTCCATTTATCTGGGTGTTGGGTGTTTGCATGTGTTTACTTCCTTGCACAGGTATGATGCAAGTGGTGCACTCTGAGTCTAGCATGTCTTTCTCAAAGAAATTGAAATTGCAAATAATGATATATATGTCTGTGAAAGAGGATCAGCGCGTGTATGGATCCTGAAAGTTGAAGAGTTGATGGTGTTTGTTAAGTCCTGTTAATTTTGGTCCTTCAAACATGCTAAGCACCTCTTTGGTCATTCAAACATGCGAGACACCTCATGTCGTTTCTGCAAACAACAGAGTTGACTGTTACGGGAGTTTTTTGTTGGCGTTTGTTTCTGGTTCCGTCTCAGGGTTATGTCGTTGTAATCCAGTCTCGTAGAAGTGTTCTGGTCATGTATTACTGGGTGATTTATCCGTCGGTGTATCTGTTGTATTTGACGCCTCAGGTCAGCGAGATCCTGATGAACACCTTGATTCACTTGTGTATATGGTCACTGTTTTTGCATTACGTCTGTGGTCAGGTTGGGGATAACGTCTGTTTTTATGCCGCAGTCGAGGTAGCGGTGGACGTCGCTTGCTATGTCACTCGTCGAGTAGTGGCTGTCTACCCTCTTTACGTGGATAGAGTAGATGTTCGGGGTTCAGACTTTAATTTTTTCACTCATGAGCATTACACCCATGAAAGAAAAAAACGGTGTTGGCACTTATTTCGGAGTTGCTGTTGTCCGTCCGAAACTTCACCTTTTTGTGACTTCTCTTATCGTGATCTTGAGCCGGCCTGCAAAATCGGTGATTTTTTCACCGTCACGTCGTTGCAGGTCGTACGCTCGGCTGAGGTGTTGAAAGTTCGTCATTTGACTTCTGTTGGTTCTTAACAGGTAGAAACTCATTTACTCAAAAGAGGACGTGGTCTGTTGCGATTCCTCCATCTGTCAGAATATGCCCTCGCCGAGAAGCTGCTTAACGATTTTAATGAATTCGGTTTCCATCGTCAGATGATGTGCGAGATCATGGATTGTGTATACTTTCTTCAAATCGATTTTGAACAGATTGACGCCGTTACCCGGATGGAAACGTTTTATGTCGTGCATAGCGTCACATAAGGACTGTAATAGCATAAGAAATTTGTAGTCTGTTGACGTGTGCGCGATCCTGACGAAGACAGATTTGAGTTGAGAACAGTCAGCATTTCCTGTAGTTCCGTCTGAACAGCGATTCTGGCGTGATGTTTGCTTGTGAATTTCGGCTTTGTTTTCAGATTGAGAATTGTTACTCGTTACTGTTTGTTTAGTAACTAGTTCTAGCGTTTCGTGGTGATTAAATTCACTGTAGATTATCTTCCTGTCCCGGCTGCACGTTTCTGACACCAGTTCTTATGATAAGCGTATGGAGGCAGAACAAAGAAGAAACAGTGAAAATTTAAATAAACAATTCTGTTAACGTAAAATAAAACAAATGAATAATCACTGTATAAGTCTCTCATTGAAAAAGAGATAAGTGGAATTGTAAAAGCCGTACGGAAGGAGAGAGAGAGAGAGAGAGAGAGAGAGAGAGAGAGAGAGAGAGAGAGTTGAATTACTGGAGCGACGGCCTTTGGCGAGCAGTCTCTTGAAGATGGGAGGTCACTTTCCGACAAAGTCTGTGGATAAGAGCCAAGATGCTGTCCACCTACCGAATGGCTCTTTTATGATGACTTAAATGTCATTTTTTATGCTCAAATCGGCTCCAAGTTGTATTTTGTTTCTTTAGGCGCGAGTGGATGCTACTGGGTGGAAATTCTGGATTGCATTGCTTCTTTTTCTCTTGAGTATGTGAGTAAAAGGATGTGCTTTGTGGTGTAATAGATATCGGCTCGGAATGAAAAATAGGAGAGACGAGTTCGAATTCCAGTCAAATTACTTTCATTCACTTACGCAAAATACCCTTGTATTAATCCATCTCTTCTTCCTCTAGCTAATGATATGGACTGAATAGCAGGACAGTTTGTATTCTATAGCCTTGGTTGTCAACCGGTCTACCGCAGAACGGGAAAATCTTCTGCCTAGTCAGTCATGTCTTGAAAGAGACATGATCGCCCAAACGTGTATCACTTATAGCAATTAACTGATGTCAGTAAAAACGGAAGGTAAGTGTGGAGCCTTGAGCAGTCGACAGAATTTTAGTTCAGTTTTGGGTGTTCGGAACGTTCACATTCGGCCAGTGGTAGAAATTAGTGCAGCATGAATCAGAAAAAGATCTGATTTTAGGAAGCAACGCACACACACACACACACACACACACACACACACACACACTTGTGTGTGTGTGTGTGTGTGTGTGTGTGTGTGAATGGCAATGCAATATTAAAAAAATAAAATGACAACACAACAAACAAATGACGTCTTCGGAAATGACAATTGATGTTATATTTATTAATACCAATCAAAAATTTTATTAAATATTGAAAAGGTAAATAAAAAATAACACAGAACGTCTATTTGTTTTAATCAAGTGTTCAAAACTGCAAAATTATCAACAAAATTGTTATATACGTACCAATGAACATTAATAGGTCTGTCCCAATCCTCATAAATGCATTAGACAGTTACAACAGTTTGGCAACGAAGAATTTGGTCGAGCTCAAGTAAAAGTTCATGCATACATTCTACGAACGAAAATATTGGCAAAACTCACAAAAAAAATAGTTCATCAATATAACATTTTGCGAACAAAGGTTTTGGAAAATTCACGTAAAAATTCACCAAGGTTATATTGGCGAAGGAAGATCAAGAAATTATCAATGTTATAAAGATTACTATTTCATTTTCCAACCTCCGTTTTGTCTATTTCTCATTCAGTAACTATTTTTTTAAGTTCCAACACAAATATGCCCAATAGACAGATATTGCTTAGAATTTTCTATATTATGAAGGAATTGTGCTGAATTTTGGGGATAAAGTGTACACACACATACACACATATATATATATATATAAAGATTCTGATGATTACCTAAGGTGTAGAATTGCAAGTCACTATGTACACTTATTTCTAAAGTACATTAAACTCTTGATTGGTAGTTCCAAGTTCAATCTGTGGATCTGATAATCCTGAAAAGTCAACACCACAGTATATAAAACTGGCGAGTATATAACATCCTCTAACAATGGAAAGCAGAGTGTGAGAAGCAGCTTACCCCATAGATTGAATAAAGGGTTTGGTTTGAAATTCCAAGAAGGCACTAAGTACGACAGAAACTCAATGAAGGCTGGTGAGTACTACAGCTGAAATGTTGTGAGTGTAACAACCAAGATGAACACACTGATCTAAATAGTAAAGCATATAATAATTCAAATTGTACTGACTATCATGTGCACGGTCTTCTTAGACGTACCTAACATATTTACACACATTAGGAATACCTCGAGAACTTTGCTCGGACAAATATTTGCCTCTTTTTGCGGAGTGTGATGTCTGATTAACTAGTAAAAAAAGTACTTAACAGAAACAACCTCCTAAGCAACGAGCAGTATCAGTTTCAGTCCTCCAGATCTACTGTTGATGTTCTAATTGTCTTTATATACAAAATCAGTGAGGCACTCAACAATAAATTCTTGCCTTAGATATTACAAACATATTTGACAAGGTATGTCATAGAGGGTTTGATGAACAAACTCTCTAGCTATGGAATCTGACAAAGAGTTTTCATAATTGTTATGTGTTAAGTGTAACAAAAGAAAAAAAAATGTTGAGCAAAATTCAGAGATAAATCACAGACAAATATTTAATTTACAAAACACACCAAATAAAATATTTACAAATATACAATTTTTGTTGCATTCAAAACAAGAAACACACAGTTTACTACCGGCAAGGGTTACGAGGAGAGAAAGGGAAGGTAAGGTGTCAAATATCTTTACCCAGTTAAGTTGGTGAAGAAGTTAAGTGCTATACTTTTTGGAAATCCTTAAATGAGGAAATAAAGAATAATTTTAAGTATGGTCAATGAAAGAGTCAAAAATATGTATTTACCCATACAATTCCATGAGTTTCTCTTTCAGGTTTTAATTGGTCGGCCACTTTTCTTACAGATTCTTTCGGCTGGATATAAATCCTTGAATCAAAACCGGAGTTGATAACATCAGCAAACCCTGGTAACAACTGACTGTTCTCTGCTCAAAACCTAATTTGCATATTTCTAGAACCTTTCAAATTCTCTAGATTTTACTGGAACATTCTGGCATCTTTCAAACATTCTATTTCTAATTTCCTTATTTTTATGACTACTTTATGAATTAAAACTTTTTTGGAATAACACTAAGGACTCAATAGAATCCATTACTATAACTTTTTATACATTATTAATATTATTTTTATATATAAATGCATCCTCGTAACATAATTATCAAGCCTTTCCTATAGGTCCATGAAGGTCATTGTTAATAAAGCTTGTCAGATCAACACCAGGATTACCAAGGCTTACTTTTCAGTCCCACTTTCTGCTTTATACTAATGATATGCCCAAGAGCATACTCAGATCATCTGATCTCTCCTCTGACCTGGCTCTAACAACTCAATAGAGAAAAAACTCTTTTAACATTCAGTACCTCCAAAATCAAACTCTGAATTCTCACCAGTCACGATGAATAGTTGTACTTTCAAGGAGGTTTCTGACTTTAAGCAACTATTTTTTTTTGTGGAATATGAAATTCTGCAGGTTATCTAATGCCAAAAAATAGGGTTTTAAAATATTTTTTTAATATTCAATTATAGTGAGAAGGTTGATTTAGTCAGATTTTAATTAAAATATTTTGTTTTTATTCTTTTTTACTTTAGAAAACTGAAAATCTTCGAGTTTTGTATTCAAAAATGTTTTGCTGAGAATAATTTTTCCTTCAAAGATGTGTTAGGGTAATAACGTTTTCTTCAAAAATGTATTGTTGATAACATTTTTCCTTCAAAGATGTATATTTTTTTATAAAAGTCTATTTTTATATTTTCATAATGTTTTGGCCCCAGTTTGTGTGTTTACTATTAGCCCATTGGTTAATGTTTGTCTTTTTACCATCCCTCCTACTCTCCCTTCTGTCTGTCATAAATTTATTTAGGATTTTTTATTTTATTTTTTCCTCTCTCAGAACTCCTGCTACATTTAGAACCTTAGCTTCAAGCCTAAAGGCAGAAGAAAAAGAAAAGCAAAAACAATGTAAACCACTACAGTTAATAAGGGAAGCTAATATTGCTCATCTGGTACATATCTTACTTCATAAGAATCTTGTTTCTTTTTAGTCTTGTTGGGAGAGTAGACATTTTGAACATAAGTAATATATTTGCATCACCCACTTCATTGTTTTTAGACTAAGACTTGAAACACCCACAATGGCTTGCTGACATTTCTATGCAAAATAATACCATCCTGATAATTCTATGCCAACAATTCAGCATACAACTTGCTTATAAAAGACTTCACTTCTAGCAATCAAGTCTAGTATTAGATGTCTCTAGTATACAAGATTCAATTTGAGGATTAGTCATTTGTACCAGCAGTAGAATAAGATTTTCCTGAGATGTACAGCATTATTGTGAGTAAAATGTAAACTTGGTCTTAATTAACTTGGTAAAGTTTAATGCAGCACCAGGTGAAAGTCAGTGTATCAAAAGGACATTTTTCTCTTGATATTAGTACTACTCCCTCGGCAATTCTTATTATTTTAAAAAGTTATTTTTAGAATTTTAGTAAAACTATGAAATATGAAAATTAATTTATATATTTTTTCTGGTAATAATTTTTTAAGAGGGTTTCAGTTAGCTATTATTACACGTTTATCATAAAATGGACAATTACATTTTCAATACATGGCAGAAGGATCTATATGAATGCTTAGGAATAACTTCTTAATGAATTTGGCCTGGGAAGGTGATCATAGTGTGCAGCACCTTTGAATTGTGATTAAAAACCAAACCACTGGCTAACCCAAAACTGTATAGACAAAACTTTTTAGAAGCTGTTGATAGTTGTGTTAACAAAAATTCACAAGTTATCTGAGGGTTTCAGTGTACTAGCTCTCTTTGAATAGTTGATCTTGACAGATGATCTGCTCTCTCACAGTAACACTAAGGTATGCTCAGCAAAATTGCTTTATAAACCTCAGGTGGGTCCTGTGGATGTTAAACAAAAACAAATATGCCTGAGCAGGCGTCTGAAACAAAACTTGGACTAGCAGGCAGGAGGGCTTGAAAACTGGATCAGTCAGTCAGTTAGGTGCCATATGTGATACACACTTTGGGTGATCATGTCTCTTTAGAGACATGACTGACTGAGCAGAAGATTATCCCGCAGTAGGTTGCCATTGCTTTCTCCGGTAGACTGGTTACTAGCCAAGGCTATAGAACCCAATCTGTCCTATTATTTAACCCATAACTGGATGGAAGAGACAGATTAATACCTTTCCCAAGTTTTGTGCATAAGTGAATGCCATGAATTTAACTGGAATTCAAACTCGGCTCCCTGATTTGTCGTTCTGAGTTGATATCCACTACACCACAACACACACCAAACCACAACATACATTTACGCTACTTTAAACAAAAGATTAGAAAAGAAAACTGGGTAGTCAATCATGTAAAACATTGGAAATTTAATGAGATTATATATTTTTCTCTTATCTTTTGTTTGATACTTGAATGATAATTCAAATCTCAAGTAGCCGTTTCTTGCAATGTGAATAACAGTTATCAAGTGGTGAATTTCCTTAATTCTTTTTTCCGATAGTAGAATTGTGCATTAGTTGACTTATTAACTAAGAAGGTTGTAACTAGACAAGTCATAGATAATGAGCACAATATGGTGAATAGATAAACAAGTCTGGCTGATTTGATTTCCTTATTTTTATCAAAACATTTATGTCTGAACGGAAGAGAGAGAAAAAGAGGCAGAAAAGTAAAAAATAAAAAAAATGAGTAAGTAAATTGTTAAGAAAAAGGGAGAAACACATTTAAGAATAAAAATAGAATAAAAATTGATATATCTGTCAATTAAAGGTGGGGAGGAAAGAAGAAAATGAAGAAAAAGAAGCAAAACATGGGTAAGGAGAGCTTGAAATAAAAAAAAATTAATTGAGAGAGGAAGGGAGAAGAATGGTGATGCAATGAGAAAAATATAAAAAAGTGATAAAGAGAAAGTGAGAGAAAAAAAGAAAGAATGTAAGATATGTAAGAAAAGAACGAGGAAAAGACAGAAGTAGAAAAAGAGAAAAGGTAGTAGTATGAGAAAAATGAAAGTCATGCCATTTACATAGGAGCAAAACCTCCAACACTCTCTCTATATTCCATTGGCCAGAAGTAAGTTCACCTCAAACAGCTTCTTCCTATGAACCACAACTATATGGAACAGACTCCCAAAAGGATGTCTCCCCAATCACGATAATCTTGACTTGTTCAAGCCTACTCAAAACGTTATCTTACTTTCTATCCATATAAACTACCCCTTTACCTTGAGTGGATCCCTAGCCTTGTACAGTGTGAACCATACTGTAAAAAAAAAAATGATATGAAGGCAAGGATTAGGACAGCATTCACCAACTTAAACAAGGAGACCATCCAGAAGAGATGCAGGAGATTCCAAAGTCATCTAGAGGTTGTGGTTGAAGCCAATGGCTATTTGATTGAATAAATTTACTCTTTAGCATTTCAAGATATTTTGTGTAATTTTGGTAAATATATCTGTTAAAATGAGATGTCAGTGTTATTTTCATTTTTGCATGAATTAGACAATTTATCCAGCATATCCTACACTCTTTTCCAAAAATAATATACATAAAAATGTTCAAAAATTGAAAGAAAATGGTTAAATTCTTAACCTTCTATCATTTAAAATGCATAATACATAAATTAATTCCAAACTAAAATAATGTAAATAATATTTACTTCAGAAAAATAAAAATTCAATAACATTTACTCACTTTTGCTTGTTAGATATCAAATTATGTCACTTAGAATCCTGCATAATTTACTGAGACTTTTCAGCTAGCTTGATGAATATTTATAAACATTTTCACATTTAAAAATGTTGAAAAACTAATGACATATTTTGTTTATAAATACTCATTTTCCCTGATAAAATGCATCAGAGGATAAAACATATCAGCTAAGTTAAGCATTCTTTTTGTCTTTATTCATATATATATCTATATATACATATATATATATATATATATATGTGTGTGTGTGTGTGTGTGTGTGTGTGTGTGTGTGTGTATATATATATATATATATATATGAATAAAGATGAAAAGAATGCTCTCATATATATATATATATATATATATATATATATTAATAAATATACATGTTATCCTACATCTTACACACAGCTGAGTTTCATGCATTTTTCAACAATCATTGGGTGCTTATCATATCATACTGATTGATTTGAATTAAATGTTAGTGTTTCTTTCGTAAAGATTTACCTCCTTACCTATATATCAGCATGCAGTGTGGGTATAGAAGAATCCAAAGGAGTATCCTGTACATACAGTGGTAGGATAACTCTTTAAAAGAGCTCTAAACATATATGCATATAAACACATATAGAGCAAATATAATTAATTTTTCTTATATATATATATATATATATATATATGTATATATATATAACCTATAACATTAAATAACCTATAGAGGTTGATATGCTGCTAAACAAACCCAACCAACCAACCAACCAACCAACCAATCAACCAACCAGCCAATCAACCAACCAAATGGTCATTTTTGAAGAATAAGAGAAAAAGCCTGAATCAAGTTGCAAAAAGTGAAGAAGTAAAATCTGGTATGTCAGACCATATTGGGAAAGAGAAGGGCTCAGATTACTCTTACAAAAAGCAGATAGATAGGAGTATCACTGTAAAATGAAAGTTGAAAGTGGTGGCAAATACTGGATTGTCAGCCAGACGTACAAGTCAGGTTAGTACCAATTTCAACACTCAGATTTTCTTTGCTTTGAAGTAAAAATATTAATGAATTTTGCATGTATACTTTGGAATTGTCTGATACCAATATAGGTTGGATCATGTAACTAGATTTGCTGGAATTAACTATTCTGGTTGGTATATATATATATATATATATATATATATATATATATATATATATATATATATATCATCATTTCACCCCAAGTAAGGCAATAAAGATATAAAGAGTTACTGAGTAAGAGAATATGCAAAAAAGAAAAAAACATTAAGTATAGAAATAAAATTTGACAGGAAAGCAAAAAGCTGGAAGAGTCACATAAGTGAGAATTGTGAGAGAAGAAACTCTTAGCAAAAAATTTATGATTATATTTAGATATTTCAATTCTGAAATGATGAGACTTTGCCACCAATCTAAGAGTATGCTTAAATTCATAATTTCTAGGTACCAAAGAGGAAAGCTGATCAGAACAATTACCATGGATATATTTTTAGAAAAAGCTATGTGACATTAGCAGAAAATTAGTAGAAGCTAAGATGCCAGGTCAGAACCAATAATATTGCAGATTCTTTGTATTTTATCAATATATTTGAAGTGATATTGAAATAAGTCCTGCCTTATTTACATGTGAGCATATAGACTTGTATGTATAGTCCTTCTACTGCTGAGAATTTGATGTACAAGTAGGAAACCTTGAAACAAACACGTCACAATAATGTTAATGACTGTTTTCTTTGCTATTTTCTCTTTCTGATAAAAAAATCAATATTTTTCTATTTTTCTTAGAGTGTTCAATTAACAAAAGATAAATAAATTGGCCAAAATACTATGTTGATAATATCAGTAACACAAAAGAATTTGCTTAATTAAAGAGAAATTTGAATAATTTTTGTCTTGATCTTGAAAGTTATCTTCCTCTAGCTATTTATTGTGCATCAAATTTTTGGCAAAGTTTAACTTTTGTAACCTGAAAAAAATACAATGTGTTAAATGGACATGTTTTTCTCTTGACACAGCTATTGGTGTATATTCCCATGACCATGTTTACTATTTTAAAAAGTTAAGTTTAGAACTTTAATAACAACAAAAATATTACAACTGTTAGATTGCTTATGTCTTTTTTAATCATTTCACCCCAAGCAAGTTGGGACTGCCACAATGTGCAGGGGTTACAGTGAGAAAAAAGACAGGGTACAGAGGGTATTGAAGAAAGGATAAAAGATGAATGGGATTTAAGAAGATAGAAGATGGCAAATGATATAGCATTTAAATATTTGGAGATTGTAACTATCAGGGAAGCAAGTAACTGGAAGAGAGTTCCACAGACAGAAAGTGTGAGAAAAAAAACTGTTGGAGTAGAAGTGGCAGTATTTAACTGATTAAATGGTAAAAGGGTGGGACCTAGATGCCAATCTAGTAGTATGTATAAATTCTTGTGGTTTGAGCACCAGGGAAAGAAGCTTGTCAGAGCAGTTGCAGTGGAAATACTTGTAGATAAGACAGAGGGAAGCCAGGTCACGTCGATGAGAAAGTGACTGAAGTCAAGATGCCAAGTCAAGATTGATAATACTGCAGATCTTGTTTCGGATTTTGTTGAGATTCTTGAAATGAAAAGCAGGAGCACCCAACTAGATATGGCAATAGTATTCAATGCACAGACAAATTTAGTAGATTTATAAATGTGCGAGATGGATTCTGACATGAAAACTTTCTAGCATGACACAGTGACCTAACTTCAGATCAGTTGAAAAAGTGAAACCAAGGAGGTGCAATGTGTTGCTCTCAAAGAGACTAGCGCCAGACATGCTGATGGCTGACAGGAAAGTTTCTCTATGGTGCTTATTTACAAGATTAATTTTAAATTTACAAAATTATAAAAATATGTGAATACTTGAGTTGATTGGCAATTTGCCAATGTTTCTCCAGCCATTACAATGTACACAATTTGTCTGCTTCACTGATTGCTTTGGTAAAGGTGTTTTGTGTCCATTCTTCATTTAAGATTTTTTCATCAGTCATCATAAATCTCACAAAAGATTATCTATCTTCAGATTTTCTACACATGCTCCATATAAATTTTTCAAGATATTAGCAACAATTTAAAATTTTTTTCAAAAAGTGTAGGAAAAGGTATAAAAATTTGAATTCCCCACTAAATCTAAGTTCTTGTGACAAACACAAAAACATACTTCTCTTGCTTCTCTTCTCCTTGAGGTCAAAAGAGCTGCAAATTACGAAACAATACTCAACCACTGCGCAAAATTTTAAAGAAAAATCATTTATTATACATCTACAAAAAATGTAGAAATCCAAATTTTCTACAAAAATTTTTTTTTGTGTATCTATTACAGGTTGGGAAAGGACACGGATTCAATGACAAAAAGAGGAAGCAATTCAAGAAGGAGAAAAAAAAACAAAGGTGCAACCACCTTTAAAAAAAAAAAAAACACCTACTTTCCCCATAAGTGTCTCTAGGACCTATAGTAATTCTAGAAAAGTCTTTTTTAAATTCACACCATTTGTGCTTGGGAAAATTTCTTACAATTCCTTTCATTCTTTGTTGTCCAGCCATTAGAGAATTTTCACTTGAACTTCAAAACTCGTGTCTCTGCAGCTGACTGGTAACTGGTGCATGTTTGATGCTCTCTTCTTGATGTCAAATGCCTTCTGCTTGTTGATGTTGATTTGCCTTGTCCCCTTGCTGTCAAAAAGTCTTCGCCTTTTCATCCATTGACCTGAGTTCTGTTTGTTTGGAAAAGGTGGCTTACAGAAAACTCCATCCAAGTTTTCACAAGAACATGAGATCATGGCTCTCACTGGCCACAAAATACAAAAAATAGATTTTCCATACACTTGAAATAGATCCCTCACAATTTTGGGGTCTTTAACCAATGGGCTGAAAAGGATTTACAAGTGAAACAAAAAATTAAAGTTTAATTCTTTAATTTTTTTTATAACGCCTCTATTTTTAGAATAGATTTTGTTTTAATTACAAGATATATTCTAAGATATAAAATAATCTGAGAAGATAATGTATAATTTATTTGAATTTTTTTGACTTTTGCAGACTAAAAAATTCTTTCATAATTATTTATCAATTCATAAATAATAAATATATGCATGATATTTTAATATTTATGTAAATTTTTATAAAATTATCAATAAAATGATTGTTTTCATATTTACTTCTTTATAAAATGGTAAATATGTGCATTGTAGTGCAATGGACAATGGCTCTGAATGAAAAATCAGAGAGACGAGTTCAAATTCCAGTAGAATTCAATGCATTCACTTCCACGCAAATATCCTTGGGAAAGATGTTAATCTATCTCTTCTCCCTCTAGCTATGGGTTGAATAGTGAGACAGATTGGGTTCTATAACCTTAGTTGGCAACCAGTCTACTGCAGAAAGAAATGACACTCTACTGTGGAAAAATCTTCTGCCTAGTTAGTCATAAATTGAAAGAAACATGAACAACCAAGAGGATATCATGTGTAGCAGTTAATTGAGTGACTGAAATATTGCATTGTCAGTCAGTCAGTTAAGTGCCATACATAATACACACTTGGGTGATCATGTCTCGAAAGAGACATGACTGACTGGGCAGAAGATTATCCCGCAGTAGGTTGCCATTGCGTTCTGCGGTAGACTGGTTGCCGACCAAGGCTATAAAACCCAATCTGTCCTGCTATTTAACCCATAACTGGAAGGAAGAGAAGGATTAATACCTTTCCCAAGGGTATTTGTGCATAAGTGAATGCAATGAATTCAGCTGGAATTCGAACTCGGCTCCCCGATTTCTCGTCCCGAGCCGATATCCAATGCACCACAACGCATATTGCATTGTAGTTGGTTCATATACAGAGTCGTCCAAAAGTAGATGAACTTGTAGATTGGTTATATTATTACAACGTCCATTATAACTATAGTATTTGTATTACTGTAAAATTTTATTGTCAATATAATAATTGTATTAGTAAATATTATTTGTATATCTCAGAATAAATGTTATTATTTACTGTTCACCTACTTTTGGACCACCCTGTATATTTATAATCTTGTAAATATAAACTATTGAGGAACTACAGAGCAATATCAGTGTCAAGAGAAAAACTGACTTTTTGATATACCATCTTTTTGTGAGTACAAAGGTTGAAATTGGACAAATTTTTATCCATATCATGATACCAGTGTGTCTGACACTTTTTCATCAATAACAACTGTTGAAAATAAGGTATTAAATATTTGCTTTTAATTAACTTTATATAAGCTTTATCATATTATTTTTCATGCACAATCAGAAAAAGACATCTAAAATTTTGGGGAGGCATATTGAAGACAGAAGGCGTAGAAAACTTAAAACTCACAAGGCCTATTGAAAGAAATAGTGAAACAAAAAATAACCTACTTAACAAATCTGAGCAAATGGATAGCAGAACAAGGATCATAAAGACAGAGAGTGGAAAATAGGTAAGAGTTATTTTGAACATAAAGAAACAGGAAGTTGTGGAGAGTCATAACCACCAACATTTTGAAAGGGCGTAAAAGAAGATCTAGCTATATTAGAAAGTTCAGACTTATAATCTTCATTCCGATACTTTACTATTGAAGGTTTGTCACCTTTACTGCTCAAGTGAATATCCATAAGAGCTGAGCCATAAATTTGTAGCTTGATATAGTTATTAGTTGAATTTTGATCTGAAATTCCCACTGTATAAGGTTCAAGTAATATAGTTAATAGAGAAATATTGAGTAAGCGTATTTTCAAGGAAGGTGATTATGCTGAATATATTTGTAGTATAAAATGAATGTCATTAGGCTACAGACATGTAGAGGATTCCAGGTTCATTACTATATTTATATTTATGATTTGACTTGATGCACGATTGATCAGACACATTACACAGGAAATAAGAAACAACACCAGGGTAAACAACAATAAAACATGTATTAACAAATAATGCAATTTATTGAGAGAATAATAGAGAATAATATTTTACAAATATGCGTTGCAATGTGGATATGTCTGTGGGTGCGAATGTATGAACACTACGATACTCCTCCCCCAGATTGAAAAAACTGCAAATAATTTTTTTCAATCTGTCCATAAAAGTTGATGTAGTAGTAGTCATGCCAAAACAACAGAAAGGGTTGGTTGCTGAAAAATGGGGCACAGACATGGCTCACAGAAGTTTAGAGAAGTTGCTGAAATCAAATGGCAGTTTATTGTATTAGTAACGGTATGGTAGACTGACGTCCACAATATTGGGTCCATGAATAAACACACATGGTGATAGGAAGAGCGAGAAAAATTTGCGTTGACCAGTGTACATGTATAAAAGAGTCGTTTCCACTTGAGTTGAAGTTTGTATGCGATGTATGGCGTCGTTAATTGCAAGTAACTTGTGAGCATGGAATTCATGTAGTTTCCCATAGGTTGAAAAGAAGAAGAGTCAAAGCTGAGAATGCGCATGACTAGAGGTTTTCTGATGAACCCTATCAGAGTGCTGTTTATGTAGCATGCGCTGGAAAGGGCTCGGTAGATCTGAGTGACCAATGTAGCTGTTAAAAATTTTCTAATTAATTCCAAAGCTCCACATTGAGTTGCTTGCGTTTGAAAAGACCCCTTTGTTTGGACATGCATGTGGATTTATGTTGGCATTAGAAGAATTAACAGTTGGGAATAAACTTTGATTTGCAAAGTAGTTGATTGATGCTCTGTGTTGAATTTGATGATACTGAGTGTAGCTGCGCATTTGAAAGAACTTAGAAGATATCTGGATTTAATGTCGAGTTGTCATGGAGGTTTCCATTATCTCAAGAAGTAGTAAATCGACTTTGCAGATGACCCAGTGTTTTCATTGAATGATGAAAATGTCAGTGGGTCGACATTGTGTTACTCTTTTTCTAGACAGCCTGGGAGAGATGACAGGTCTAATATGCCATTATTAAAGTGTGTAATGTTCTATGTGTGGTCATCATTTTTATGTAGAGTCCTGTGGAGATAGGAGCTAACGATATTGAATAGTAGTTCTTGTTAATAAAAAGGTCTCTCCTTTTGTGTATAAATGTAAAATTTATTTTAACGAGAGAGTCTATTCATGTAGAGTGCGTGTTCCTTGTGGGATTACCAGTTGTAGAAAACTGGAAACAATAAGCTCAGACAAAAAAAAATGATGAGTCCTATTTCCAACCATGCCAGATCGAATTACGCTGAATCAAAACAAGTCAGCGGTTACCACTTGTAGAGGATTCCACCAAGTGATGAAAGAAAAAAAGGGTCCAAAAGGAAGTAAAAACCCAGAAATAAGTGATACCAGTGTGACTTTAATATAAACATTGTGATTAACAAATAATACAATTCCTCGAAAGAAACAAGTAAATAGAAGAAGAAGAAGTTTTCGCCCTTGATCTGTTAAGAGACGTAAAATGTTCATTGGAAGAAAGTCAATGAACAATTGATTGACATACATACAGTTTCTGAATTGTTGAGTTCCCATTAGAGTTTGTATTGGGTAATGTGTGTGCACATGCATGTGTGTGTGAGAAATAATTTTGCACCACTAATTGCTACTTGCATTTGAATGTGGGTGTATATGTGTGAGTTAGGCAAAACTAAGAAACATGTCCCCTGCGATAGTTGGCTGCTACCATGGGCAACTGAGCCCTAACTGGCTAGCAACATATGTGTGTCCAGCTTAAATGGACACTCCTGACTGTGAAACAAAATAGGATTTAATACATGAACACAGGATGACCAGTCAGGATTGACCAATCCTGCTAACATAGTGTGTCTCATGGATGAAAACACGCATGTTGTTTTAAAGCATAGAAGTGAAAGAGTGAGCATAATAATATTTTACAAATATGCATTACAATGTGGATATGTGCGTGGGTGTGAATGTATGAACACTACAGACATATTGATGTATCCATCTATATGAGGGAGGGTGCTTACTGTAATGCCCTAGCTGGGCCTCTGAAAATTTCATGGGTATTGACAATTTATAATCTCATGCCTCTGATCATCTCTTACATTTTCCATAAATATCTTCTCCTTCTCTTCCTCATTCTCTGTCTTATTGCTTCTTCTTCTCTTTCTCATTCTCTTGCCAATCCCTTTTAGTTCTCTCCCTCATCCTTTCCTCTTCTCTTTCATTCTCTTTCTTATCCCTTCCCTTTTTCATTCATTCTCCCTCTTACCTCTTCCTTTTCTCTTTTTCTTTCTTATTTCTTCCCCTTCTCTCTCTCTCATTCTCACTCTTATCCCTTAAACTTCATTCTCCCTCTTACTTCTCCCTTTTTCTCCTTCTCATTCTCTCCTTTATTCCTTCCCCTTCTTTTTTATTCTCTTTCTTGTCTCTTTCTTTTCTCCTTCTCATTCTCCCCTTTATTCCTTCCCCTTCTTTTTTATTCTCTTTCTTTTCTCTTTCTCATTTTTTCTCTTATCCTTTTCCCTTCTCTTTTTCATACACTTACCTCTTCCTTTTCTCATTTTCTTTTTTATCCCTTCCCTTTCTCTTTCTCATTCCTCCTCTTATGCCTTAAACTTCTCTTTTTCATTCTCTCTTTTACTTCTTCCTTTTCTCCTTATCATTCTCTCTCTTATTCCTTCTCCTTCTCTTTTTCATTCTTTCTCTTGCCTCTTCTTTTTCTCTTTCTCATTTTCTCTTTTATCCCTTCCAATTTTTGTTGCTTGCCTGTTTTTATCTAAATGTTATAGAAACATGCAATTAATTAAATTTGCAAAAAAATAAATAAAGTATGCACAAACATTTACTGCTGCATCTTTTTTGTTTGCATTTTGCATTATATTGCCAAAATAAATTTTAATCTATAGCAATTTTTACACTTTTTCATCCTTAGCTGCTTTTCAATATTTCATTCATTGTTACTCAAACCAGTATAACCTAATTTCTTTCATGCTCACACAAAATATCTCCCAATCAACATACAGACACTACCAGACATAAATAAAAATATCCACTAAACACACACATATTATAAACTAAATTCTGCATAGACCAACTAGAATTATGATACACAAAATTCAAGAATTACACACATGAACGCTACTTGACAGGACAGATAGATGTGAGGTCTGTTTAACCAATGAAAAACAAACAACACACTAAATTAAAAATACCAGAATTTTCTTCTCTCTTCCATATTTCATTTACTCATGAAGCTTGAATAAAAGTGAAACATGTTAAATTTATAAATGTTTTCTGTTTGTTCCTTAGCCTATCATACCTGTCTCTGTCTTTCTTTCATCTTCATCTTTCTCCCCTCTTGATATATGTATATGCATTTATTCTCCTGGTTCTCTTTTCATTTCCCTCTTTCTCTCGCTTACCTTCTACTTTTCCTCCTTCACACCCACATTTCTCTCTTCTCACATTGTCACTTTTCCCAATCCCTTCCCTATAAAATGAATATTATAGAAATATTTTCAACTTCCTTAATACATTATCAAATGCATAAGACAGGCTAGTATACAAGGTGCAATAGATAAATTGTCGTTGAAACTACACTGCCCGCCAACAAGAAAAAATTAAAATAATGCATTTCATTTTAACAGATATATTTACCAAATTTGCACAAAAATATCTTGAAATACTAAAGAGTAAATTTATTCTATAAAATTAAGTGGCCAGATGTAAGGAGGTGATGGGGTTGCAGAAATTGTCTCACAGCAATCACTGGGTTCTCCTGCTTGTAGATTGCTTGATCTGAAAGCATAACTGATTTCAGCTGAGAAAAGTTAGAGAGTTTAGAGTTCACCAAATCTCTGACCTTGTTGGATTCTTTGCCTTCAGGTGGAGAGGAACCCATTCAGAGCTATACCGAAGAGCAGAGTCTCATCTGGAGTAAATAGATGAGAGCCCAACCTCACATATACATGGTCAGTGGGGATTTTTGCCTGGGTGTATGTGCTCAGAAAGCTCCACTGCAAAAACTGGCCTTGTGTCACATTCTGCCTTTGTGGGAGGCTAGGGTAAATACTAATAAGGGTTAGAGAGCAGACAGATACTACACTCTGATCCTAGTTAGAAATGCATAAGGGTCATGCATGCCAACAAGCTGAATAAAAGTATAGATACTAACCGCTTATGTAACATGGTATCTCGGTAGGATTTATTAAAAAACTATATCAAAAACTTCAATTTGCTATACTAGGCTGAATCTGCCCAATCCTCTCTTTCTCGCCTCAGAAGCATTTGTATAGCTTTGTAGATGAGGAACTATTTTCCACCCAACAACCTCTTTTCCACATACAATACTGCAATACAGTTCTATTACCGTCTCCAGTTTTAAAATATTCAATTTTAAATTTTAAAATCTTCTGATGAGCTATATTCCCTAGTTCCACAAATTCAGACCTTTACAGTTGTGATCAGTTTTTACACAGGGGTAAACCATGTTCGTTCCTTTTGCATTCCATTGGTAAGGAGGAGTTTCCATTCAAACTGTTTCTTCCCAAGAGCTGCTGCTTTATAGAACAAACACCTGGGAAGATGCTTCCTTGATTATTACAATCTTAACCTCTGCAAGACTAAACTGTTATCTATCCTATACATCCTCATAATTTACAATTGTTATATTTATAAAACAACTCCATTCTGTAGCACTCTAACTTAAGAGGCTCTTATGTCTTGTATTGGATAAAAAACAGTATAAGAAAAAATGGTACTAATGCATAAAATTTTAGTTGCAGAGGCGAGAGAAAACCACAATCATGGTTGTATTTTAGTCTCTGCTACATCTGAATTTTGTCAAGGTTGGCAAAGTCAGTTTTTATTCATCATTTTTCTATTGATTTTATCACTGCTCTTTTGGGTGTCAAATAAACATTCTTAACTGTTTATTTTGGGATCATTTTTCTGACCCCCTCTGTAGTTTATTAGAAACCCCAGCTGATGAAAGAATGAAGAAATAATTCTGGAGGAAAAGAATAGTTTAATAATATATAATAATAGTTGAGTAAATCAAATAAAATTACTTTAATTAATTTTTTTTATTTTCTGTCGATATGCCTCATAAAAGATAAAATAGTTCTTGTCCTAATACTTTTGCACAGTACTGTATGTCACATATTTGTTCACCATTAATGAACACTTATATATATTGTCACATTATTTCTTTAATAAATTCACCCCAAGCAAGGGGATAATGCCACTAAGACAGTATGGGCTACTGGAAGTGAAATAGAATGAAAAGACTTAAGGAAGAATTAGAAACCCAATCCTAAATAGGAAATGAAAGATAAACTTCTACTCCTGCTCAAAAGGCAGGGGAGGAGTGTCTACATGACAATAAGCAAACTTATCTGTTCTTATTGAGTGGTGGGGGGGAATAAATGATAAATAAAATGTTACAGTTAAAGCAGTGACATTAGAGGCATAGAGTTAAAAAAAAACTTTAGAAGGAACCAGAAACCCAATGCTAAACAGGAAACAACAGTTAAATCTGTACTCCTGTTCAAAAAACAGGGAAGGAGTGTAAACAGGACAAGAGGTAATCATATCCACTAAGACTTTGTGTAAACATCAATTTTGATAAGGCATTTTACTTAAAGACATTGACGAACACATGTTTTTAGTCTTATTTCTTCAATTTCTTGATATAGTTTTGAAGGACTTGTTTTTCATAATTTTCCAACCTCCCCATTTATTGACGCCACCCTCATATATTAGAGTTTCTCATTTTCCCATCCACTGTTTAGTGACCCCCATTATATTTTCTGATTTGTTCCAACATCCCCACCCCATTTCTTGCAATCTCCCACTTTTAATTGGTTCAAGAGAGTATTTAGCGGTAGTAATTGTCTGCATTTAGCAATTTAGCATTTCTTCCAAGAATGTCACCTTCATTTATATATATATATATATAAAGACCACAAAGATAATTTTCCCAATAGGCCCTTGTACTGGCTTATAAACCCAACAACAAATTGAAGTAGGTAAAGATATTTACCCTGCTCCCCCACTGAAGCGAGATGTGACACAAGGTCTTTTTTAAGGTGGGGACCCAACCGCGTACAGACGGGCACAGGGACAAAAGTTCCCTAGTTTCCTCAACCACCGATTGAGCTGGCCCCGGTAACGAGCCCCTGGTCCACCCCTCTGCTGCAACGGGATGGCACGGCCGTGGAACACTGTTCCCCGAGACCAGGCATCTATCAGTGTAATTTTTCTCAGAAGCAACCCTGTCCTTGCGGATGGAGCTACAACTGAGCTGTACACTGTCTTTGAGGACAGAGATGCAACTGAGAGATGAGTAGGATCCCACCCGGATTTACATCAGGTAAGTATGAAATAGGTAAGACAAGCCATCAAATATTAAAAACATATGTGACTTACTGAGGATTGCCACACAAGCTAATCAGTGATTAGTGGAAAGATACAGGTGATTGTCTTTCTTGGTTTCAAAAAATTAAAAACAAAAATAAATAAACTTTCATAAAATATGACATAAAACTTTTACCCATCAATATCTGAAAAATGGTTAATGGAAGTATTAACTTTCACAAAATGGTACATAGATATATCATCCAATCATATAAATATAATACTACGTTGCTGAATATCCATACTATTCCACAATGGTGAAGCATGGATTAAAAAATCAAACCAGGTACATTTGATGTATCACAAGGCTCGTTAGATAGAGCCAAAATTTTAGAATTAATAGGAATATACATTCTAAATGAAATTAATGAAATGATCCACATAGACAACCATGAATTATACAAAGATGATGAATTAATGATAGCACCAGACAATAAGAGAGAAAATGACAAAGTAAGAAAAATGCTTTTCAAACCCTTCAATAATATGACTAATGTATAAATTCAGTACTTGTTTAACTGACAAAATAAAATCTCCTAAAAGGTAAAAAGAGAAATATTTATACAATGTTGGTGAATGATAACAGACATTTATCATCAGCAGTCAATGAGTATAATAGGTTATTTGGGTCAGTTAAAGATATGATTCTGAAAGATGAGTCATTGTTTTGTTTTAAGTTTGGGTGAATTTAGTTATGATGAAATAAAGTTGTTGATTCTAGTAATTTTCTGAAATACCATGTAGTCATTCTTTTATCTTCATACCATATTGGAAAAATATCAATCATATTCACAGATTAAAGAACAAATATATAAAACTGTTTCTCAAGATAGTACAGGTATATTTTTGATGTTTCATTTATTGCTTCATCACTCAAGAATTAATATATATACATGCATACACACGCACACAAACACACAAACACACACACACACACACATATATACATATACAGCCTTTGAGATTTCACTTGCCCCATTGACTCAGTCGATTAAAAACTTGATTGGGCGATTAAAGTTTATTGCTTTACTCGCCCCATGGTTGATTAAAAATCAAAGGAAATCTGACTCCTTTTACAACCCAAAAGTATGCCATTGAAGATTCACAAGTTACTTAGAATGACCTACAAGGATATTATTGAATTCTTGGCTTTTCGGTCAGTGTAAACATTTGTTTAATTAACACTTCCAGAGTGGAGCTAAAATGTCTCTGTCACCCAGATTAAAGATGCTCACAGATCTTTAGAAAATCATTAGGAAAAATATTATCCTATATTTCCTACCCGATTATAAAAAGTAAAAATGAACATTTGAAAGAAAGAAAAAAAATACACATACTTCTTTCAACCACTCACTGAAAAACAAATTATGCAAGTAAATGATTTTTTTATAGAAAATCATTGAGAAAATCAGATTTGTTAAATACAATCTGTGACAAGCCTCCATCTGATATAATAGGACCAAACACAAGTAAAATATAAAATACTAGCAGTAAAGCCCGGTGTTGCTCAGATATAATGAAAGCTTTAAAACTAATCCATGGTCCTGGAGCTCGGACTCTTTGGACGTTGGCACGAAAAACTAAAAAGCAATAGTTGTTTCCAGTTAAAGTGAAACCATAGACTGAAAGAAAAATGAATGGATGTAAGTGAAATTTTGATTTCCTGGTATCAATATCAAATAAGTTTTTTTCATCGTAAACTGAATTTTGAAGGCTAAATAAGTCCTCTGAGTAAATGGTATCATGGCTGAGACTAAGAACTACAATTATACCAACTTTAAGCCAAACCTGAAGCAAAAACTAAAATAAAAGGGCTGAAAATATACAGACATACAGGCAGATAAACAGACACACACACAAACATCTTGCCTTTTATATATATATATATATATATATATATATATATATATTATTGATTTTCTGCACTATTGTAAGAACTGCAACCTTGAAACTTCTGAATATCGTTTCTTATGTCTTTATTTATGAGTGTATCAAATTTGATTAAAATCGGACCACTCCTTCTATAACCAGATTTTTTCGATTATCGATTTTCGATATTTATTGGGAGTACCTCAACACAAAACCTAGCTAAGAA
The DNA here is from genome assembly GCA_037127315.1 of Ascarosepion bandense. Taxonomy (NCBI): domain Eukaryota; kingdom Metazoa; phylum Mollusca; class Cephalopoda; order Sepiida; family Sepiidae; genus Ascarosepion; species Ascarosepion bandense. The sequence continues at coordinate 1,569,815 of JBBBDQ010000322.1, read as the reverse complement.
CACTTGCAGGCACTTATAGTAAAACTGTGTAAATTTTCAAGAAAATCAGTTCAGCTGTTTCAGAGTCTATAGGTAATGGACACACGCGCACACACACAGACACACACACACAGACAAAGTTCCATTTATAAATAAGTTTAGATTTAGATTAGATATTTTTTCCTCTGCTTTTTCATACAAAGACATCTTTGGTTAGGTTGTCAATTGGTCTGAATTGTCAGCAAACTTACTCCAGCGGGGGAAGGGGTGGCATACATTCTGGTCTCTCTTGTCAGCAAACCCCCTCATCAGAGAGATCCGATATCACACAAACCACATGCTTCTACGGTAGTGAAATGACTCTGTTAACTTCAGCATTACGACTTTCTTATATAGAAGACCGTGGTTATAAGCTAGTTCGCCATGCACTTATCATAAGTGATCACTAGTGTTGATACAGTCAAAATTCAAGTCACCTCCAGATTAAACAGCACTCAGCGTACACTAGATTTATATTTCATCATTAGTAAACAAATACGTCTCAATGTTCAATCTCCACCAACTTCTGTTTCGATCAAATTTCTTTACCGGTAAGCAACCATGCTGGCTTACTCCAATGTTCAATCCAATCCCAATTTTTCAACTACAAGAAAAGTAATTAATATCGCAAATGGTTTCTGAAAGCTGAAGATCTGTTTTAAAAGAATTTTTAATAAAAAATTTAAAAGATGCCAGGAATTTTGAACCTTTTAAATGTGTGTATTTGTGTATCTGTCACAATTGTTCAGTTCATAAAATCAAACAAACAACATACACAAACTGAAAATATAATAATTTTTCCATCGTATCCTCTGTGTGTGTGTGTGTGTGTGTGTGTGTGTGTGTGTGTGTGTGTGCAACTCAGACAGCCACCTGGGTCAACATGAAAGCCAAGGATGTCATCATGCTGCCATATTATGTGTTTGGGATCTTCCAAAACTAAACTTAATAAAAAACATTCTTGCAGTTGTCTATGACTCAAGACAGATAAATTCTTTGGTTTGGTTTGTTTAATGCCATATCAATTCCTTATGAGTCATTTAATGCCAAAATTTAATTTTCTTGGGAGCTTTTTAAATTTTTTTCAAAAATGTATTGCTGGTAATTTTTGTTTTCCTTTTTGTTAGTATGTATTCTTTGGGGCCAAATTCCAAAATGAATCTTTGGTCTGGTTAGTTAAAAGAAACACACATGTAAATTTTATATCTTCCCACACACATACACAGCAAACTGAAGATTTTCGCATTTAAATGTAAATCATCTGTATGACCAATATCAAACATTGCCTGATGAAGAGAATCTATCTCGAAACATAGAAATTTCTGTGTCGCAATGTACAATTAATTTATAACTATATAATTATATATATATATAGAGATGATAGAATAAGGAACAAATAGGAAATGTTTATGTCATATATAAATAAAGTGTCACTGCTGACACTTGAGTGTGAACACAGACTGCCAGAGAACAAAGATAGTCTACCTCGTTTTGATGTAATTAGAGGAATCCTGCTGTTGGGATGAAGTGATGTTATAAAAATAATATATAATGGGTACATAAATAGTATTTAAGTCAAGAAAAGAAAAAGATCTGACTATTCTTCAAAGCTGTTATTTCTAATATATGTGACTTTACAAAAGTTTACAAATTTAAAGTTTCACCTTTATTCATCAAGTTTCATCATTAGGTACATCTTATGTGTTTTTGTTTTGGTGTATTAGCATGGGTATGCATCTGGATTGTAGTGGGCATTTTTGTGCTTGTCTGGTAGTATCCATGAGTTTAATTCCTGAAGACTGTAGTGGAATGATTACGTACCTGTAGGTTTGTTGATCTCTTAAAAGTCAATTGTATTGGTTGAAGAATGTTTGGTGGGTGTTGGAGTGGAAGACTTTGGATGCATCAACCACAGGCATCGGGATCTTGCATTCTTTAAGTATATGTTTTATGAATGTTGGTGGTATGAGAAACGTGTCTGGCATGTTATTATTGATTGGATGATATTTATTGATATTCTAAATATTTTCTTCATAGTAAATCATGTTCTTTTTTACTAGGGTGGCATTTTTTAAATCTAAGTTGTTTTATTTCTGTGTGTTGCAAGAGATCTCAGTGGATTGTTACAAATGAGCTTTCTCTTATGTCTGTAGATACAGGTTTTTAAGTTTCTGGGAGTTTCACCTGTATAGCTTTTCTGGCATTGCAAGCATTTTTTTTTTTCATTATAATTTCACCTCAAGCAAGGCAGTACTGCCACTGGTGCACAGGAGGTTGCATAAGAGGAGAGTGATGAGAAAGGGAACTTAGTTACAGGGGTGTCAGAGAATGGGTAAGAGAAGAATGAGAACACTGGTGTGAAGAGAGCTGTAGGAGAGTAGAGTGAAAAGGGAGAAGAACATCATGTAAGGGTCGTCAAGAAAAGGATGTGAATCAAGGAGATAAGAGATGGCAGTTGACATTGCATTTAAATTCTTGGGGATTTTAGTGGTCAGGGAAGCAAGAATATGGAAAGGAATTCCATGGGAAGGAAGTGCAAAAAAAGAAGCTGATAGAGTAGATAGTTGCAGTTACATTTGATTGGTTTCACTGTAAAAAGGTGGGACCTAGTTGCTAATCTAGTAACTTGAGTAAATTCATGCAGAGGGGGCACCAGGGAGCTAAGCTCATCAGAGCAGAACCCATGAAAGTATTTGTAGAAGAGACAGAGGGAAGCCACATTACATCAGTGAGAAAGTGACTAGAACTGAGCTACCAGGTCAGGGTCAGTTATATTGCAGATTCTCCGTTGGAATTTTGTCAAGAACCTGAAGATGAATAGCAAGGGCACCTGACCAGATGTGACAACAGTATTCAATATCAATTTAATTTTATATCTCAAAACATCTGCTGTGGTATTGATTCTGTTTCCTGCTAACTATGATCTCTGATCATATTGGAGAGGATGGCTTTGATTCTAGTGTCAGGGATTATATATGTAAATAGAAAACTATATTCAAGCAAAGCTCTCTGAGAAGCAATAAAAACTACTGCAAGTGATGTTAGAATCAAAACGGTAAAATAGTTAACAAAATCAATGAATGAAAGACTGATGAAAGTTGTAGAATGTCAAGGAAGCCATATTCATATTTAATATAATAAATAGTAATTTATTCAGATATATGAGATTTTGTATTAATCAAATATTTGTTTATATGGTCTAGACCTTTTAAATTCATTTATTAGTAAAAATGTATGTTTTATGCAGTCTGATATCCCCAAAACAGGTTTTATTAATATTTTTGTTAAAGGTAGATATTGTAAGAAACTCATGTGATATATTACTTACATAAATATATCTTGAAAGTTTTCCCCAAATCAGTCAGTTAATACCAATTTTATTATAAAAACATTGATTTGCATAATAAAATCTGCTGTAGTGTATTTTTATTTCTTGTGATTTGTATTCTCCTTGCAGTGATACATTATTTACAGCTTATCAACAATTTACAAGTTATTTAAAGCCAGAAAATGTTTTTAGATTCTAAGAATTTTTTTGGTGGGGGTTGGAGATAATAATGGGATAGTGATACAAGCCTTACTAATTAACCCATAACTAAGGGAAATAAGAGATGAATTTATACCTTTCCCAAAGGTATTTGCATGTAAAGGAACATAATGGACCTAATGAGAATTGTTTACCTTTTTGACTCTTGGGGTAACCTGGCCTATGTCTATATTTTTGACTCTCATATAAACTGGACTCATATATAAGTTCGTGCAAAACTAGACTCATCTCTAACTTTCTATTGTTTATCAAAATAACAGAATTCAGGATTTAAATAACCTAGAAAAGGTTAATCTAAACTTATTTATAAATGGAACTTTGTCTCTGTGTGTGTGTGTGTCCATTACCTATAGACTCTAAAACGGCTGAACCGATTTTCTTGAAAATTTACACAGTTGTACTATAAGTGTCTGCGAGTATTCTTAGCTAGGTTTTGTGTCAAAGTACCCCCAATAAATATCGATAATCGATAATCAATAATCGAAAAAATCAGGTTATAGAAGGAGTGGTCCGGTTTTAATCAAAGTTGATACACTCATAGACAAAGACATAAGAAATGATATTCAGATGTTTCAAGGTTGCAGTTCTTATAATAGTGCAGAAAATCGATAATATATATACATAAAAGGCAAGATGTTTGTGTGTGTGTCTGTTTATCTGCCTGTATGTCGGTATTTTTTCAGCCCTTTTATTTTAGTTTTTGCTTCAGGTTTGGCTTAAAGTAGGTATAATTGTAGTTCTTAGTCTCAGCCATGATACCATTTACTCAGAGGACTTATCTAGCCTTCAAAATTCAGTTTACGATGAAAAAAACTTATTTGATATCGATACCAGGAAATCAAAATTTGACTTACATCAATTCATTTTTCTTTCAGTCTACAGTTTCACTTTAACTGGAAACAACTATTGCTTTTTAGTCTTTCGTGCCAACGTCCAAAGAGTCTGAGCTCCAGGACCATGGATTAGTTTTAAAGCTTTCATTACACCCGAGCAACACTGGGCTATACTGCTAGTATGCCTTAAGACAAACCAAACAAACATCATTTCCTGTGAATTTAATTTCTGTTACAACTTATTTCATTTCTTAAATTTGTAGTGCCACCTATTTGTAGAACTTTATAAATGAAGAGTCATTTTAGAAAAGTGTATTTCATTTGTAGCTTGTCTTTACTTTGTTTATGATTTACTAACATGCTTGTTTAGGAACTTTTCTTTTTCTTCAAATAACTCTTACCAGTTTTATCTTTAACCTGCCATGGTCTCTACTACATTTTTCAACAGCCTAAACCTTGCAGGTTCTCACTGAGTTTTATTTTCTCTCTTAAGTTTAAACTGTTTTGATATTTATGAATAATAAATAAATTCTTATCAATGGAACAAGAACATTTTGCTGTGTCAGTTTTTTTTTTTCTTTTTTTAGATAAACTCACTGAAACATCATCAAAGTTTGATAACTTATTTTCTATTTAAGGAGTTTATATTAAGATTACAGTGGAACCTTGGTTCACAAATTTAATTCATTCCTGAAGGCTATTCAAACCCTGAAATGTTCTTAAACCAAAACTATTTCCCCCTCATAGGAATCAATGTAAAATGAATTAATCCATTCCTTGACCCCCAGGTGATTGCCTATTTAAACTTTTACAACTAGATTTGTGCACAAGTTCATATGCAAAACCAATGAAAATCATTAAACCTAATGCAAAAAAGAAAAATACAAAACATTCAAAAACAGATAAAATATAGATGAAAACTTTAACTTTACTGTACCAGTATGGGGGAGAATTAATTGTATAACTGTAAGGTGGTAAAGAAGAGGAAAAACTATATTGTTTGCAAGAGGTGTCCCCTCCCATAAAAAAAAAAAAATCAGGTAACTGTCTTTCTAGGGTTTGTTCCCTTTCTTTTTTCTGTCCCTTGACTCAGCTTGAGATTCAACCAAGTCTCTGTCTCACTAAAAATTTGTCAAATGAGATTTGATTCTATCTATGTTTGAAAATGTTCCTAGAGTGAGACATGCCATTGTCATTGAAAATGTTTCTGTTACAGCTTGCTTATTATAAAAGTTGTGCCTTACCCCATTTTGCACAAATTTTGTGAATGAAAGATCTAACAACATTCTCTCTTCCTACCTTTTACTCTGAAGACATTTTCTCCACAGTTGCATTTTGCTGCTGGTCCTGAAATTGTTCTAACCTTTCTTTGCTGAGTTCCTTTTTATAGTTCTTTACTAACTCCTTCATTCATTGTTCATGTTTTTGTCTAGAGACACAATATCATTGACAACAGCATTTATATATAAAAGATAATATTAATAATGTCTAAAAAAGGTTAAAATCTATAAAAAAGGGATTCTACTGAATCCTACTTGTTATTACAAAAATGTTTTAATTCAGGAAGTAGTTGTAAAAATAGGGAAATTAGAAATAGAATGTTTGGAAGATCCTAGAATGTTCGAGAAAATTCCAGTAGATTTGAGAGATTTCAAGAAATATATGCAAATTAGGTGTTAGCCCCTATAAAAATAGGTTTTAGGAAGAGAGTAGTTAGTTGTTAAAAGGATTTGTTGACATTTTCAACTCTGGCCCAATTCAGGATTTGTATATCTAGCCGAAAGAATCTCTACTAAAATTTGCCGACCAACTAAAACCTGAAAGAGCCATTCATGGAACTAAATGGGTAAATAGATTTTCTTTGACTCTTTCATTGACCAAACTAATAATTATTCTTTTTATAGACACATTTGAAGATTTCCAAAAAAAGTATAGCACTTAAACTACTTCGCTAGCTTAACTGGGTAAAGATACTTGATTTCTTACCTTCCCCTTCTCTCCTTGTAACACTCGCCAGTCGTAAACTCTATGTTTCTATTTTGAATGCAAAAATTGCAAATTTTGTATATATTTTATTTTGTGTTTATTGTAAATTAAATATTTGTTTGTGATTTAGCTCTGTGTTTTGGTCACTCATTTTTCTTCTTTTGTTACAGCTTATAACACATAACAACAGCAAAACCCTTAGTATTATAGCCCTTGAAGTCTCTGTCTGTATCTACTGCACAATCTGGCCACAATCTCCTCCAGCTCAAATTTATGGTCCAGTTACTCACTTGCGATTAGGCTTTGTCAATGAGAGAAACATGGTCAGAGATATGAACACCATTTTCATGTTTAGCTACGATTTCTTTCTTCACCTCCATTGTGATTCTGATCATTTTCTTTTTCAATTTGCTGTTATCATTATCTTTCTTTGTCTTCATGATGCCTTATTTAATAATTTATAAAAAAAAAAAAAAAAAATAACACAAAACACAATAAAATTCAAGAAAAGGCATGGTGAATTTGAGCAGGAATGTGTATGGAGTGAAAGCTACACTGCAACTGACACTCTCCCTCTGATACTTCTGGCTTGTCGCCCTGTTTTGTCACTGGCTTGTGTGTTTGAGATACCATTGTTACCCAAAACATATTTTGTTCAGAAAATTGTTTGCTAATTGATTTGTTTGTGATGAAAAGTATTTGTAACTGAAGCTTCCACTGTATTTGAAAAAAAAAAAATAAGAAATGACTATTCTGCAATTTTTATATTACTTGCAGCCATATCATACGGTTTTTATATCACTTTCAGTCACATAGACAGAACATCTTAGCAGTGAGGAAGTTCTAAAAAGTGGGGACTAGAAAGGACACTTATGCATAAAATCAGAAAGAGAGAATTTAAATTTTCTAGAACGCTTTGTGGGGAAAGAGTACTTGGAATGTTTAACACTCACAAGATATATTTAAAAAAGGAATAGGCAGAGGAAAATAACAAGTAATCTACATAATGAATTTGGATGAATGAACGACAGAGCAAGAACTAAGATGAATGGTAAGGAATTACTTAGAGCAACAAGAGACAGGAAGTTGTGAAGAGCCATCATCACTCTTATCCTGAAAGGACATGGCACACAAAAGAAGAAGAAAAAGACTCTGTAACTAGCAGTTTAATTTTATTTCTATATCAATCATAAAGGGAATATCTGGGTGTGAATAAAAAGTACTCAATTTTTAAAAATATTTCAAATAATGATCACTTTAAACAAAAATGTAATTTTAATTGGTTCTTTATCACTGACACCATACAAATTGATTATTTAAGAAGGATTCTGGATTACTAAAATGAAGCCTTATTTAAATAAATAAGTTAAATCCTATATGTCAGACTTAAGGACATAAAAAAAAATGTAGAATTGCAACAACCATATGTTGCGCAAATATTTTGACCTATATATACAGTAACCACTGCGCAATTCTCAGAGATAGAATTGTCTACCTGTTTATATACTCTCAGTGTATTAGCAGAAGTTGAAGCAGTTGCAGTATTCTCAAACAGGCTAAGCAAGCAATGATGGTTTACTTCCTGTGTCAAAGCAAAGGTTTTGTATATTAAGAAAAATTATTGATTTTTATTGAAATCTATTTCAAAGTAAAAAAAATGTTATATTTATAAACTACAAAACCAAAAAACATTATCCTTTATTTCTGGGCATATAACTGACTGGTGTTGTGTTTGCCAGGGATATTAACAATTCACAACCCAGTGGTCTCATTCAGTGTGCTGGTTTGGTAAGGTTTGTTAATATATAGCAACAAAGAAGAAAAATTTACTTGCTTTGTTCTGTCCCAGAGAATATGACCTGAAGGGTTAAATATTTATAATCTCAACTCAGTACAATGGTAGATCAGAATATCTGTAATTTGCCATGGATCATTTAGCTAAATTTTGATTTGAAAATATCACTGTATAGAGTACGATGAATAAAGTGTCGCCATTTTATACTTTTAACTTTTAACTTGTTTTTTATTTTGTTGACTGCACAGTATGGTAGGGTCAGTTGGGCATCATCTGCGAGAAAAGAAGCACCATGATGCAATTCACTCTGCCAGAAATTTGAAAATGTCATTCTGTACTGCTTGTTATTCGTTCCAGAAGCTTCAATATAGACATGTAAGAATGTTTGGATGTAAATCAGAAGACAGTGCAGAAGATTTGGAAAGAGTTAGATGAGTCTAATGGTGATTACAAAGGTACTTGGAGTGATCACTAGCAGTGGCAACACTATAAACCCACTCATTTTTCCACAGGGACAACACAGAGGCTTACATCATATGGAGAAGGTAGCATAAATGACGAAGAAATATATTTTTCATTCAACTTGATAGATGAGCATGCAAAAAGAGCCTTACGTAGTAAATTTTGCTTGGGCAGATGTTCAACTCTTAGATGAAATATTACGTTTTATCTTATATTTTTTTTTAAGTATTTTTCGAAAAATAAACTTTGAAACATTAAAAGAAAGAAAATCATCTTAAGCTTTTGTTTCTTTGACAAATCTTTTCACTTTTCTTTTTCTTTTTCTTTTTTTTTCAATTGGAGTAGATAGACTAAACTATCGCCCGGTTCACACTCCACCCACGTCTATTGTACAGGTGTAGAGGCTCATCCCTTGTTCCCTGTTTAGGATGTGGTTTCCGGCTTTCTCTTTTCCAATCTTTTCACTTTTCTTTTTCTTTTTTTTTTTCTTTTTTTTCAATTGGAATAGATAGACTTAACTATCGCCCGGTTCACACTTCTATTGTACAGGTGTAGAGGCTCATCCCTTGTTTCCTGTTTGGGATGTGGTTTCCGGCTTTCTCTTTTCCAAATCTTTTCACTCTTACGTAGCCCCCTGCACATCAGTGGCGTTACCGCCTTGCTCAGGGTGATATGATTAAAAAAAAAAAAGTGCTGCCCTGGTTCAAGAGGGTTGTTGCTGGAGGATCATATATCTTGCAACAGGAGTATGCAGCATGCCACATGAGCAGGAGAACCAGTTATGGCTGTCAGATAATTTCAGCAACCATGTCATCCCTTATTACTTCTGGCCATCTAACTCCTCAAATTGTAACCTCCTTGATTGTTATGTGTAGGACACGTTTGTCCAAGAGACCAATAAAACTCCTTGTAACCCCAAAGATGAACTGAAGGCAAAGATTATGGCAGCATTCACCAACTTAAACAAGAAAACCATCTAGAAGAGTTGCAGGAGATTGCAAAGTCGTCTGGGTGCTGTGGTTGAAACCAAACAAATTGAATAAACCTAACTATATTTGGTACAGACTGAATGGAATTATTTGTGCTGTGGGCTTTACCTATAGAAGTTTATTGCAAAAATATGAGTAGACAAGGGACCAAGGGACCAAATTTGAAGGAAAAATTAAAACATGTTTTCTGGATGTACTGTCAGATGAGTTGGGTCAGCGTTCCAAATTCAAAGTGAAATTTCAAGTGAAATAAGGGTTAACGCCAGTATTTAAAACAAAACATGATATACCATTTGCAGCCTTGGATCAAGTCAATGAAGAATGAGACAGACTTGAAAAAATAGGTGTAATAGAAAAGATTAACCATTTAAAATGGGCAGCAGCAGTGTATGTGAGGAAAAAATAATATAAAATTCGTGTTTGTGCTGATTTTTATAACAGGGTTAAACAAATGTTTAGAATGCCATAACTACCCATTACCAAGTCCAGAGGAAATTTTTGTGAAATTAAATGGTAGGAAAATTTTAATTACTATAACAAACATTAGAAAATCTATTTATTGTAAAAAGTCAAACTGTATCAAATAATGAGATTTAACCATTAATATGTTATATACTGTCTATGGGAGCACAACAACAAATGAAACAACAAAGTACTGCTGAAGAGGTAGAAAGAAAAGGAAACCAAATATGTTAAAATAAAATTCTTCAGTATTAGCTATATTGAGGATCAAGGCAGAGTGTCTCTTTGTGGGCAAGAAAAGCTACCTGCAGTATCAGTAGGATCTGGTGTTGGAGTTTATATCGGGTCTGTTGACCCATGACTACTGAAGAATTCTATGGCTGCCTTAAATTTCTAAATTTTTCTTTTGTAGCATAACTGGTCTTGATTTGGATTGAATTATGAATCAGAAATAAATCTAATTTGAAGCAGAGCATAATAAATACTTTTTACAATTTTTTCTTTTTTGTAAAAACTTCTCCCTTTCAAAGCCAATATTCCTCCTCCTCCTCATCATCATCATCCTAAAATCAGTATGATTAGTGCAATTTTCAAAAATTTAAATTCAACATCAATCGCCACCTTCTGACTTCCTGAAATCTGTTCCTTTATTGTCTTGTCTTAATAACATTTTCTTGTTTCCTTTCATACTCAGTAACCACTTAAGTTTTAGTGGTATTATCACCTTGCTTTGGGTGCAATGATTTTTAAAAAATGTCCAGAGCATAAATAACTCTCCATTGTGGTGCAGTGGATGTTGACTCAAAACCACAAATCGGGGTGCTGAGTTCAAATTCCAGTTGAATTCCTTGCATTCACTTATGCACAAATGATCACCTAAGCGTGTATCACATATGGCACTTAACTGACTGATGAGTTGAATATATAGATTGGAATCTGACAAGATGATAGAATAATGTAAAGAACAAAGTAGAAAATATGTTTCAATATAACATGTTTCACTTTTATTAAAGCTTCTTCAGAGACTGAGTTAAAAATGAAAAAGTTTTACTAAGAGACAGTCATGGATTGAAAGGGACATGATTACCCAAGCATGAATCATGTATGGCATTTAACTGATTTACTGATCATTGTCCATAAAAGGTGAGATAAAATGGAAAGCTGCAAATGCATGTGCAGCTGCTTTGATAAATTAGTTCCAACTCTCCAGGTGATTTAGATTTTTCACCACTTGCCAGACTGTGAACTAATGTTTTCTTTTAGCCTTTGACATGTACATAAAATTATCACTAAATCAAGGGCAGATAATTCATGTTTGTAATGCTACACTTATATCCAAGAAATGTCTATCATATATTTTTCTGTTTTTTTTTTTGTTGTTTTTTTTTCTTATATTGATTTTCCTGTTGACTCCATTGATACTAGGATACTGGGGAAAAGGCCTCACTGTGAAAGTGAGAGATTTTGAAATGGGTCTGTCACTCTCATCTTCTATTGCTAGTTCCAGATATACAGGTGATCTTCATTCTTTAGTTCTACCAGTTAAGACCTTTACGGCTGCATTTAGATTTTTGAAGATTTGAAGATAGGTGACAGAGAAGTAAAAAAAAAAGCTGAAAGAGCATTCCACAGGCAAGAAATAGTAGGGAACAAACTATTAGAATAGAACTTACAGACACAGCTAGCAATTTCAATAGTAAAATGGGTAGACCAAGTTACCAATCAAGTAATATGTTTAAATTTATGCAGTCTAGATACCAGGGATGAAAACTCATGACAATTGGAATGAAGATATTTATAGAAAAGATAACGGAAAAATCATGTCGTGGTGGGAGAAAAGTGACTGAATTCGAGATATCAGGTTAAGACTGATAACATTACAGAAATTCTTTGTTTTTTTTTTGTTTTTTTTAATCATTTCACCTCAAACAAGGCATTCCACTGCCACTATTGCGCATGGGGCTACATAGGGGAAGGAAAAGAGACGGAGTGGCTAGACATAGGGAATGTCAGGAGGAAGGTGACAGATGAGTAAGGATACCGAGGATGAGGGTTGGGCAGATGGGAAGAGTGTTTGATAGAATGGGAGCAGGTTAGTGTGTTGGGAGGTGTCTATTGACCTTACATTTAAACTCCTGGAGATTGTAGCCATCGAGGAAGCAATCTTGTGGCAGGGAATTCCACAGTCAGGAAGTGCGAGAGAAGAAATTGTTGGAGTAGAAATTGTGGTTGCATTTTATCAGTTTCACTGTAAAAGGGTAGGATCTAGTTGCTAATCTAGTATCTCGTGCAAATTCGTACCTAGGGGGCACCAGGGTTCTAAGTTCATCGGAGCAGAAGCCGTGAAAGTATTTATAGAATAGACACAGGGAAGCCACATCATGCTGGTGAGAGAGAGACTGCAGCCAGTCTGCTTTGTAATGCTTCTTCAGGTTTTTGCACAATCTGACTAACCTTCAGAGAATTTCAAACTTAGGGAAATATGTAAATATTTCAAACTTTAGTGGAAATATGATTGAATTTATCAGTTTCTCAAGATTCGTATTATTTTGCCTGGATTTATAAGTAGAATGAGAAATCAAAGAGATGAGTTTGAATTTCATTTGGATTCATTATATTCACTTTTGTGCAAATATCTTTAGGAAGGGTATAAATCCATAGCATCTCAATCGAGCTATGGGTTAAACAGTAGAATTTGTATCTAGAAAAATCACTATCATCTTCCAAAAATTGTTAATGCAATATTCACTATTAAAAAAAGAATTAGTTTTACAAATCAATATATACGAGTATAGGGTAGGTATGGCTGGAATAAAATTCTGTGTCCAAAAAACACTATTCTTAAAAAAGTGCTCAATACAAACTAGAGTGAATAATATTTATTTAGAATTTATAACATAAATATGTTATAATATCAATACAAAAGTAGCTATTTTGTTTTGACACTACTTGTGTCATATCAAGTGATGGTGCTGATTTCAAATTGAAGAGTTTAAAAAGGTTCAAAACTAACCAAACCCCCTCAGTCAGGGAGACATTGTTACATAGTCTATAGTCAGTGATATGCTGACTTTAAACATGGTTATACAGACAAAAATGATGCTGAATGCTCAGGTTGCTCAAGATTAGCAGTTGTCCAGGAAAACACAAAAAAAATCTACAAACTTATTTTGGCTGATCATAAATTGAAGTTGCATGAGATAGCAAAGGAGTTGAACATATCAGAAGGCAGTGTATTCACCATTTTGCATGAACATTTGTCAATGAGAAAGCTGTGTTCAAAGTGGGTGACGCGTTTGCTCACAGTTAATCAAAAACAACAACGCATCAACGATTCAGAGCGTTGTTTGCAACTGTTTCAACACAACAAGGAGTTTTTGCATAAATATGTGACAATGGATGAAACATAGATCCACCACTTCCCACCAGAATCAAATCAGCAGTCAGCTGAGTGGATAGCAGCAGGTGAAAGCCATCCAAAGTGACCAAAGGCATAAACATCAGCAGACAAGATTTTGGCTTCCGCATTTTGGGATGGACAAGGTATTTTGTTCATCGATTACCTTAAGAAAGGAAGAATCATCAATAATAAATATTATATAACATTATTGGTGTGTTTAAAGAAAGAAATCGCCAAAAAACAGCTCCAAATGAAGAAGAAAAAGTGATCTTTCACCAAGACAACGTACCATGTCACAAGTCGATTGCAATGATGGCAAAACTACATGAATTGCATTTTGAATTGCTTTCACATCCACCCTATTTTCCAGATCTAGCCTCCATTGACTACCAGCTGTTTGCAGACCTCAAAAGAATGCTCCAGGGAAAGAAATTTGGCTTCAATGAAGACGTGTTATTGGAAACAGAGGCGTATTTTGAGGTAAAAAACAAATTGTTCTACAAAAAACGCATCGAATTGTTAGAGAAGTGTTGGAATCAGTGTATCACCCTAGAACAAGACTATGTTGATGAATGAAGTTGAATTCTGCCTAAAAGTTGTTGTTTTATTAGTCAGACCCAGGACTTATTGAGTGATGTGTTATGTTGTCACTGAAACATTTTACAGTATTGAAGACACCCTTCAACTCATAGTCGTCTTTGGCAAAGAGTTTGAGATCATTCATGTAAAGTAAATGATTAAATTCTTTCTTGTATACTTTTTATCCATAGTTATTATTGTTTAGTTCGTGTGTAATGGGATTAAGGACAAACAAAATAGAAGGGATGATATCAGTTATCTTCCTTCTTTTCCTTCCTCTTCTTTTAAAGGCATACTCCTCGGCCTTAACTCACCTATTTCCAACCTCAAGGGGAATAATTACATTGAATCAATAGCTAAACCCACTGCTAGGAAGGTTAGATCACTGTGTTGGGCTAGGAAGTTTTTTCCGCCTGAATCCATTTTGCATATTTACAAATCAACAATATTTACAATTCGACCGTGTGTGGTATACTGTTGCCATATCGGGTCAGGCGCCCCTGCTGTTCATCTCAGTATTCTCAACAGGCTCTAGAGGAAAATCTGTAATGTGATTGGTCCCGACCTGGCAGCTCAACTTAAGCCACTTTCTCATCGTCGGGATGTGGTTTCCCTCTGTTTCTTCTATAAATATTTTCATAGCTGCTGCTCTGATGAACTTGGATTACTGGTGCTCCTTCAACAAGAATTTACTCAGGAAACCAGACTGGCAACAAGGTCTCACCATTTTACAGTTAGATCAACCAAATGCAGGCAACAATTCTATTTCAGCAGCATCTTTTCTCGTGATTCCCCTTTGTGGAACTCCCTTCTAGATACTTGCTTTTCTGACAGCTATAACCTCCAAGAATTTAAATGCAAAGTCAATTCCCATCTCTTATCCACTTAACTCCAGCTCTTTCCACATCACCCCGTGTATCTTGTTCTTTTCCTTTCTCTCTACCTTTGTAACTGTCTTCACTCCTGTGTTCACATCCTTCTCTTGCCCTTTCTCTTTCACATCCTGTAGCTGATTTGTCTTTGTCTTTACTCTCCTCCTGCCTAATACTTCAACTCTCTTATGTAACCCCCTGCACATCATTGGCATTAACACTCTACTTGGTGATTAAAGAAAAACAAAAAAAAACACCATATCATATTGAAATCAACAAAGTTAAGCCTAGTCAGTACATAGTTGGGTTAATTGAGAATAACAGCTTGAATGTGCAGGGGCTATAATGGATAACAGGTCAGATTTGGAAATCAGAGAGGCATGTTCCCCTTCCAGCCAAGTTTGTTATATCCACTTATGCACAAATACGTAATGGGTTAATTAGTAGAACTTGTATCAGTAAATCATTGGAAGGTAGAAAGTTCCAGTCATATGCTTATATAAGTAGAGTCATGGTTAGAATGGTCAATTGTAAGTTGCCTATAAAATGTGGCAATTTAGCCATTAGCAGAAGTTAAAGCAAGGAAGAAGTAGAATCAAAGGTTAATGGAGTGCTCACTGATTGATTTAACTGAGTCTGAAGTGTCTAGTGTTTTATGACCAGCAGTAAAACCTAAAAATTAGATCTTTAAAGCAACTATCATTTATCCACAAGTAGTAGAAAGGAAATAAATTCATGAAAACTTTTGGGTCAAAGCAACTTGACTGAAAGTGGGGAAGTTTTGGTCACACACTTATATAAGCAGAGACATGGTTAGAATGGTCAATTGTAAGTTGCCCATAAAATGATGTGGTAAGCTAGCCATTAAGAGTTAATGAGTGAAGAAGTTAACTCAAGGGAGAAGTAGAGTCAGAGGCTAAAGGAGTCCTCACTGATTGAAAAAAAGGTAAATTTATGTTTTGTTTCCCGAAGGCCTTTACCCCGTCAAATATTTCCTAAACTTCCTTAATTATGTGCAAATGTATATGCAGAACTCAAATCGATAATTTTTTATTGAAGAAACCTCCCTTTTTTCCTGTTATCGACCCAAAATAAATCGGACTATATCTCACCCCTTACCACCGTTCTCATATCTGATTCACCACTGAATGACTTGACATGTAGGATACTTATTTCAGCCTGTTTACTTCCTTTGAGCAAATACTCCGTGATTTGTTTGGGTTCAAAACTCAATTTCTGTGTAGTAATTGCAAAAAGGAAGTAAATTGGTCTAAAAATCGGAAAACTACGCGTGAAGTCATTCTGTAGTGAATAACATTTTTTGAAGCGTGCTTATGGGTTGAGATAAACAGCAAAGAGAAGTTTGATATTTTTCTGGTTGTAAACTTGAAAAAAGGTAGGTTTCGTCAATAAACAATTATCGATTTGAGTCCAGTACTTAAATTTGCACAGAAATAAGGATGTTTTGGAAAGATTTGAAGGGGTAAAGGCCTTCGGGAAACAAAACAAAAATTTACCAAAAAAACATCTGGTCTGGTAGTCTGTCACGAGAAATAGTAAAAGTAGAAGTGACGAGGTTCCAAGTACACCTACCTACCCTCAAATCATGCCATAGGAAGTTGTGAATAAATAACTAAATAGACTGGATTCACATTTTAATTTCTCAGTCATGGGGTTATTTTATCTTTCGTTTCCTTTTGAAGGTAAACTGGACCTTTGCTCTCACTTACACAAATGAGAACTAAAACACAACATGAGGTGATTTGTCTAGTTGTTAAAAAACTGAGCAAATGGCCAGGTTGCATGTTTACCTTTGTACTGCATTTTAAATGGTTACTCCACCTCATCATTTTACAAGTCCTGAAGTCTTCCTGAACATTCTTTGGTTTTGACTCCAGCAGCTTTTTTTTAAAAAAAATACTACTTAAATAGTGTATTGTGGTGCAGTGGAAATTGGCTCAGAATGAGAAATCGGGGAGCCGAGTTTGAATTTCAGTTGAATTCATTGCATTCAGTTACACACAAATACCCTTGGGAAAGGTATTAATCCATCTCTTTCCTCCAGTTATGGGTTAAATAACAGAACAGATTGGGTTCTATAGCCTTGACTGGCAACCAGTCTACTACAGAAAGTGATGGCAACCTACTGTGAGATAATCTTCTGCCCAGTCAGTCATGGCTCTTTCAAGACATGATCACCCAAGCGTGTTTCACATATGGCACTTAACTGATTGACTTAGACTTGTCCACTCATAAAAAACAGTGAGAATTTTTTTCAGGCAATAATTTTCATAGATTACAATACATTAAGCTTTCTGCAAGACACAGCATTTGACAAAATGGAAAAATATTGATTTTTTTTCTTTTTTAGTCCTGGGTATGATGATAAACTACATCCAGCAGCAAGGCTTCTGATCAAAAGATTGAAGATTTTGAGGAATGAGTAACCACTTCTTAATTGCTGTTTTTCCCAGATCCACTCTGACCCAGGGTGGTAGCACCTGTTAGGGTCCAAGCTATGAGCAAATAATTAACCCCCAACCAAAAACAAAACACTATAAAATATAAAAATACATTTTTATAGTAAAATTACCAGTAATACATTTTATATAAAAAAAATTACCAACAATATCTAAAATTAGCAACAATACAATTTTAAAGCAAAATGAGTGATCAAACAAAAAATAAATAAATAAAGAAGAAAGAGAAAAGAGCCTATTAGCTAGATGATAATTGTTGAAATTTCAGGAAGATGGATTGAAAGGTTGAGAAGAAAATTAAAAAATAAAATGTGTTAAAAAAATCATGTTTTAAAATAATTCCAAGAAGAATTGAACCAAGAATTAACTAGACAAAATTCAGTAAGATCAATCAAAATGAAGACTTCCACCCATCCCCACTGATAAGAAAGGAATCATTAAACATATACTAGAAGATGTCAATTAGAAGGAAGCATATGTTGTTGATAAAGAAAACCGAGTGGTCACCAGAATATTTTTTTATTTCTTTGGACAAAAGGGGCCAAGGAAAATATATCTATTGTGAAGAGAAGTACCTTCTATGGAGAGAAAAGCCAGTCTAAAGTATTCATTCCTTATCATTTGTCTCAAAAAAAATTTTATATCCAAATATTAATTCAGATTTCCTTGGATGCAAGTGATAAAGAAAATTTAATTACTATTTTGAAGTGACCATGAAGAAACAGGCTATGTTGTCTAATGATCATAAAAATGCATAGGTAGAAAAAAAAATTTTTTTAAGGAAAAATAGAAATAATTTTCTTTCCTTTTCTTTTGAGTGGACTGGCCAAAAGAGATCACAGCATGTGACAAGCTGATGACTGAAAATCCTCTTTTGCTACGTCATTTTGAAAGTTTGGATAACTACAGGAAGCAGCTTGCGGTTAACTGCTGAGAAGGTGGGAGAAGAAAGAGAGAGATAAGTGTGACTCATATGTATTAGGAAAATCCCTTGAGTAAAGATATTTTGAGAATATGGAATTTTAGAGAAAGGGTAGAATTCAGCCAAACCCAAACCCTGGTCAATCCCCACCCCTGTCAGATACAGGACTCCATATAAGCTAAAGATTTTAGAACAGAGAAGACATAAGAGACTGGGAGACCCATTGAAAGTTCCTAGACTACTGCTAGTCCACATTGTTAGACAAGACCTCCTGAACAAGACATTGTGCCTGCCCAGACAATTGAAAAGACTTCAGAGAGATCAAAATAGCAGATCAGAAGATCACAGAAGATCAGAACTTAGAAATTTAAGTTACTGCCAACACAAGCAGCAAACTTCAAAGGAGATCCTTATATCATTTTAAGTTGGAAGGGTTAAAACTGCTATATACAGCAAAGCATATATAAACCAAATCATTGAGAGATAGGAAAACTTCATTGGAAACAAAGAAAAAAGTACTGAACTGTTACAGGTACCTGTCCTCCTGTATGGCAGTGAATGCTGGACAATCTCTCAAAGATGAAGGAGAGACTTGAACAAAAATGTATTTTTACAGAAGGATGCTGTAGATACCAGGGACCGAACACGTGAGCAATGACGAGGTTTTGGAGAGAATGGAAACGAAAAGGAAATTTATGTTTTACACCAGGAAGACAGATGAAGTTTCTGGAACATGTAATGTGAAAGAAAGTATTGGAGAATCTCATACTCACAGGGCAGAAAGACAGGGGAAAACAGCATGTGGCATACCTGATGAGCTTAAGCAAAATGGATGGCAGAGCAGGGTTTGGGAGAAATAACAAGACAAAATATATCTAGAGCTACAGGGACAGGAAAATGTGAAGGGCCATGATCATCTACACCCTGAAGAGACACGGCACATAAAAGAAGAAGAATCTTTCTATCCACCATTTCCTCTCCTTATTTGACCTTGTGTCATCCATCCTTAACTAAATATTGTAAAGACAGTTGTCGGCAATAATTTTAGCAACTTCACAATAAATGGAATTTATGATGTACTTGCCAAAATTCTTGAACTGTCACCCAAACCAAAATTAACCACCAAAAATGTGTTTATTTATTGAAATAGGTTCTAAAGAGTGTGTCTCTTATTCATTCACAAAAAGAATAATTATTCATTCAAGTAAATATGCGGATGGTCAAAAGACAAAAGATGCACATAAACCTATTAACGTTATATATAAACATTCTTTGCACATGAAAGCACATGTTAATAAAATGTAGTGTCATTTGATGTTACAAATATTTAAAAACCAGATGAGTCCTTCTTGGTGTAATTGGTCTAAAGAAGTTTGGTGTTAGGTGTTGAATTTTTTAGGTATAGGTGCTGCATAATCTTCCTGAAATACTCATTTTAGTATTGTTGGCAAACAACACAATACAACTAGCCTAACTAAAGTATTAAAATGGCAAACATTAAAGTTAAACTATAATGATCCATGAGCAGTGGACATATTATCAAAAGTGGGTGGAGAGGGGAAAGGTTTTTTTTTTTATTTCTATTTCTTTTTCCCTTCCATTTTATTTTCTTTGATTTCTTTTTGCTTTGACTATGCTTTCCTCTTTTAATTAATTCTTTCTATTTTCCCTTTTAGTGATTTCATTCATTTTATATTTTTTCTTTCTTCTTTGTTTTCTAATTTACTATATTTTCTTTGCTCTGCCTTCTCTTGTTTTTCTCTTTTCTTCTTTGTCTGATTAAATTTTCTTTGGTTCTTTTTTTCTTCTTTGATGATCCCTTTTTTCTTTTCTTGGTTCCTTTTCTTGTCCTGGACTGCTTTCACGGTTCCTTTTTCTTTCACCAATTTTATTCAAACCACTTTCTTTCTTTCTTTTAGCTTTAATTTATTTTCTGCTTTTTCCCTTCCTTTGTCTTTTCTTTGATTTCTTTTAGCTTTTACTGTTTTCCTTCTTTTTTTTTTTTGCTTTCTCCTTTCCTTCATCATTTCTTTCTTTTTTATTTTTTTGTCTTCTGCTCTTTTTTCTTTTTCTCTCGCAAATTCTTTCTTTGATTGCTTTTTACGTTTACTATGTTGTCCTCTTTTACTTTCTCCCTTCTATTTTACATTTTAGTAATTGTCTGCTTTAACAATTAAAAGTGTAAGGTTTCTTTCAGGAATATTTTATAGTACATGAAATAAAGGGGGTGAGAAAGAGTACAGGAACAAAGTAACAGACCAATTGATTTGCAATGCAAGTTACCATTTATTAAAACAAAATTAACAAAGGGAAAGTTTAAAACAAGAGTTTGTTAAAAGTAAATTGCGTACACAATGAAATGTTCATAAATATGTTTGAGTGGGACTTACTGTGTTGGTGTGTTTTTAGTGTGAAGTGTTCACAGCTTTTGTAGCATGGAAAGTTTGTATCACCAGATTGAAAGAGGAAAATTCTGAAGAGAGAATTACCATAGGGTTTTTTGTGTTTTTTTTTGTTTTACTTTGTTTTTTTTTTATTCCAGAGCCGTATGCTGATAATATGTTTAAGAACTGCTACTAATATTAAAGGGCACTGCAGTTTTATCAATTCTTTCTTTCCATTTTATTTTTTGTCTTCTTCCTTTCCTTTTTCTCTAATTCTTTCTTTGGTTCCTTTTTGCTTTTACTATGTTTTCCTTTTTTGCTTTCTTTTTCTCTCTTATTTTCTCCTTTCTACTTTCCCTCAACAATTCTTTTTTTCTGCTTTTATTTATTTATTTCTGTCTTCTTTTCTTTGATTTCTTTTTGCTTTTACTGTTTTCCTTTTTTGCTTTCTCTTTTCTTTTATCATTTCTTTCTTTTTTATTTTCTTTTTGTCTTCTGCTTTCTCTTTTCCTTTTCTCTCTCACTAATTCTTTCTTTCTTTGATTCTTTTTTGCTTTTACTGTTTTCCTCTTTTCCTCATCAGTTCTTTCTTTTTCATTTTTTGTCATCTGTTTTTTCTTTTCTTATTCTTTTCTTAATTTTTTATTTCTTTGGTCCCTTTTTGCTTTTACTGTTTTTCTTTCTTGCTTTCTCCATTCCTTCATCAATTCTTTCTTTCTTTTTCATTTTTTTGTCTTCTGCTTTCTCTTTTACTTTTTATCTCCCTAATTCTTTCTTTCTTTGATCACTTTTTGCTTTTACTGTTTTCCTCTTTTGCTTTCTCTTTTCCTTTCTCCTTTTCTGACCAATTCTCTTTTTCATTTTTGTCATCTGCTATTTTTCCACTTTCTCTCATCAGTTCTTTCTTATTTTCTCTTCTGATTTCTCTTTTTCTTTTTCTCTAATCCATTCTTTTTTATTCCTTTTTAGTTTACTATTTTTTCCTCTTTTGTTTTCTCTTTTCCACTTTCTCTCATCAGTTCTTTCTTTCTTATTTTTTCTTTTTTCCATTTTTTTCATCAATTCTTTCTTATTATTTTCTCTTCTACCTTCTCCTTTTCATTTTCTCTCAATAATTCTTTCTTTTTTATTCCTTTTTAGTTTTACTATTTTTTTCCTCTTTTGCTTTTTCTCCTTTCCACTTTCTCATCAAGTCCTTTCTTTCTTATTATTTTGTCGTCTGCTTTTTACTTTCCCTTTTTCTTTTTCTCTCATTAAGTTTTTCTTTGTCTTTTTCATCCTATTTATTCTTGTCTCCTTCTATTCCTTGCTATTTTCTTTTCACCATACCCTTTCGTTTCTTTTACTCTATCATTTCTTTTCTTCGTCGCTTCATCTATCATTTTTCATAATTTTCTTTTTTTTTTCAAGGAAGAATTCACGGAAGCCGCCATTTTGCAGCAACCGATTTCTTCATGTACGCCAACGATCTGCTGTCGCTGGCATGGCCAGACAGTTATGCCAAGACACATTAGCGACATCAAGGGTTTAGAGAAAGGTCATTCACTAAGTATCACCAAAATGCGTGCGCACTTTCTATAATGAAAGTAAAAAAAAACAACGTTACCCTCTGTTTAAAATAAAAATCTACCAAAAATCACGGAATTATCCGATTTAAATGAAACTTTCAGCACTTAATCATTAATGAATGAATATTATACTGAATAGATTATTTTATTATAAAACTTTGTGGAAATATTATTTTGGGGGTAAAGTTCTATTACACCCTCATTTATCGCGAATGTTTTTAAAATGGAGTGTTCTTGAAAAGATTTTAAGTAGAATCATTTAATTTATAGAAAGTATATTTAATTTATTTAATTAAATTTATAGAAAAATACTTGAAGATTTATTTCACTAAAAATTTTACGCAATCTGAAAAAAAAAACCTTGAAAATTTATTCTGAAACCTTAAAAAAATAATTCAATGAAACTGAAAAAAAAACAAAACATTTTTGTGATGCATAAATTTAATTTTAAAACTTTCAGACTTGGAAAGGAAAAATAAAAAAATATCAACAATGAATATTTTTTTTTTATTTAAAAAAAATTTATTCGAATTTTTCAGTGAGATTTTTGAAATTCTTCCGGTTGTTGATGAAAATAGATTTTTAATTAAATAAAGACATGTTTAAAGAATCGAAAAATAAAGTTTAACACCAATTTCGCATCAGAAATGTTTTGAAAAGAATTTATTACAACGGATTATTTTTTTTGTATAGAAGATCGAATAGGAAATAATTGAACATTTCGGAATTACCTCCCTTTATTATGATCCCCCCCCCCTTCCACTCATCCCCACAGTCGTGATCTTTTCACGTGTCTGTGTTCGTTTTTTTATTTTATTTTATAAAACAAAAAGCGCCTTCACTAATTTAAAGAGTAAGTCGTTGTTCTAATTTTTTTTCAAGTAAATCTTTGTCATTTTCCCAGTACGGCTTGTCTTGTTCCTCTCGCGGACATTTTTTTAGCCAACAATGTTTCCGAACTATGACGCCGAAACTCTTGCTTGATTTTGTTTGGCATCAAAGAACTCTAAGGAGTTGTACAGTAGATATTTTAATACCCATCTCATTCCCGACTATTATTTGTTTTTATGTCTTGCCAAAAATTAGGCAAAAAAAAATTATCTACTAGAAAAGTACTGTATTTTTTTTATTTATATTCCCACAGAAGTGCACCAGAATACAATTTTCAATTTTTTGAACACCCCCTCACTTTAATTTTTGTATATACATATTTTTTTTATGGAAAAAGCTAAATCTCAACCGACTTTATAAATTTTAAGATTTTGAAATCTGAAAAATATATAATCTGAACACTTATTTACATTTCTAAAAAAAAAAAAGACAAGTCCGTTCCGTAAAGAAATCAACAAATTGATTGAATTTGAAAATTTAATTTTTAATTTGCATAAGCATTATGCCCTGAAACAGAAAATAACTAGACTAGAGAGTTAATTTAATTTATTTTACATAATTACTTCTTTTTAAAATAAAATTGTAATAAGACAAGCTTTGTACCCAGCATCCACGTATGTACCTTGGCTCGAGCGGTCGCGCTAAGGTTCCCTCACATTTTAAGTCTGACCTTGTGTCGCATTCTGCCCTAGCCGGACAGCATGGGTAAATAACCCAGTCTGATATTTTTTGCAACACAAACGAAAGTTTACTCTCTATATATACTCTAGTTTGTTGTTTGTGTTGTGAAAAAACCATTGATTTTGTTTTCTAATATTTTTAAAATCTATTCTTCTCTAAGCAATTTTTATTTATATTGTTCTTAAATCTTAATGTTCTTTTTTAATTGAAACGCATTTAACAAGTTAGTAAATTTATGTCTACTGCACAATTAATAATAAATTTAAATTATCTAGGTACCGCAAACGGTCTTAGAGATGTATTTTGAAGTCAATAAATTTAAGGATAAATTGATTTTTTTAGTGCTACTATTTGTTTAAGACAATGAAACTGACGTTTATTAACGCACTTTTTAGCCAGTGAGGTCAACAACTAAACTGTGAAAGATAATTTTGACCTCTGAACTCACAGGACAATAGTCCCCATGTAATGATTAAATTCTTTAACCTTTTATAACCAATAGTTTAAGTTAGAATATATATTTTTTTATTCAATATGAATGGGCAAATTTTTGTTTTGTTGCCCAAAGGCCTTTACCCCGTCAAAACTTTCTAAAACATCCTTAATTCCGTGCAAATGTACATGCGGAACTCAAATCGATAATTGTTTATTGAAGAAGCCTACTTTTCTTTCATGGTATCGACCATAAATACATCTGACTATATCTCACCCCTTACTATCGTTGTTATCTCTGATTCACCGCTGAATGAATTGAAGCGTAGGTTTCTTTTTTCGGTCTATTTTCTCCATTTGAACAATTACTCCGCGAATTGTTCGGCTTCGGAACTCATTTTGCGCGTAGGGATTGAAAAAAGGACGAAAAAACGTAAAACTACGCGTGAATACAGTCAGCAGTGAATAACATTTTTGAACCGTGGTTTTGGGGTGAGATAAACAGCGACAAGAAGTTCCATATTTTTCTGCGCGATAAAATGAAAAAAAAAAATGTAGATTTCTTCAATAAACAATTATCATTTGAGTTCAGCATATGCATTTGCACGGAAATAGGGATGTTTTTGAAAGATTTGAAGGGGTAAAGGCCTTCGGGGAACAAAAAAATTTACCTATGAAATGTTATTAAATTTAAAAAATATGCTACAAGTTAACAAGTATTTTTTTTCAATTAATTAAATGATGTACTTTTAGTTTTGACTTTAACATTGCCATTATTTTCTTACCTGTTTGATGTCATAACTTAAAAAAAAAAATTGTCATACTCAACCCGAACTGTTAAGAAAAAGTATTCAAAGGCAGTAATTCCAAATTATCTTCTTTTTGAACATCCATACAAAAATTAATCTAACACCTGCTAAAAAATAAAATAAAATAAAATATTTTAGAAAAGGTTCACACTCGAAAATGGCATTAAGCTTTACATTTTTTCATTCTTTCATATCTTCATAATAAACACAAAACTTGTTACGAACCATGATGGGATGAATTTCAAAATCACACTGAAAAATTACAAGTGGGTGTAAAACAGACCCCTCTAAATATTTCCACAAAGTTTTCTAAATTAAATTTATTAACAAATAAGTACCATAAATTTTGTTTGAATCGATTCCCTGATTTTTGTAATGTTTTTTAAAATGATGATATTGATTTTTTTTTTCATTTTGAAAAAAAAACATCCATTTTGGTTAGACCATGCAATTTCTTAAAATGTAAAAAAAAAAAATTATTATTTTAAGAAATCTCGAGGTACGAGCATATTTTGTGTTGGCACCTGGAGGACCAAATTTACAGGTAAATTTTCGTTGTAAGTCCTGACGCTTTTCCCCTTCAAATTTATCCAAAATAGCATTATCTCTGTGCAAATGTATATGCTGAACTCAAATCAACTGTTAGTTATTGAAGAAATTTACCTTTTTTTATCTAAATGTCCATAAAAAAAATTAACTATATCTCGCACTTTTTCTCTCCCGTAACTCTCACAAAGTCATGTAATTAACTGCAGAATGATGTACTGCATATGTGAATGAATTTTGGCAGATTTTTGGTCGATTTTTCTTCATTTACTGATACTTCCAGCAATGAAAGTAATGCACTATTGTATTTCTATGCTTATTACTTTCATAACAGGAAGTTTCAGTAAAGGAAGAAAATCGACCAAAATTCGACAGAAATTTGTCGCCTACATAGAACGTCATTCTGCAGTTAATTACATGACTTCGTGAGAATTACGGGAGAGAAAAAGTGCGAGATATAGTTTGTTTTTTTTATGGACTTTCAAAGCAAAAAAGGCAAGTTTCTTCAATAACTAATTGTTGATTTCAGTTCAGCAAATACATTTTCACAGAAATAATGTTATTTTGGATAAATCTGAAGGGGGAAAAGCCATCGGCACCTAAAATGAACATTTACCAATTTACATAGCAAATTGGACCTCCCACCTATTAAATTTTCTAAAAAAGAATTTTATTTTTCATAATCTCAACTCGAGTACTTATAGCAACATAACCTTCTTTTTTTTGGTTGCATTACCTATTGTACAATTTCACTGTTTTTGACAGTACCTGAATTTTAGTTTATTCTCACATACTTTGAAAAAAATTTTTTTTTTAAGATAATAAAAATGTACATTGAGAGCATTTTTAAAACTTTAATAATGCAAACTCAAATTAAACATTTAGTCTACTTCAATCAGTTAAGTGCCATACATAATAATACATTCTTGGGGGATTATGTCTCTTTAGTCTTTTTTGATTCATGACTGACTAGGAATAAAATTTTCCTACAGTAGGCTGTTGTTTCTTCCTGCAGTAGACTGGTTTGCCAACCTAGTCTGTCCTGTTATTCATCCCATATAAGGGGAAGAGATGGATTCATACCATTTCCAAAGGTATTCGTAATAAACCCAACTGGAATTCAAACTTATCTCTCCAATTTCATATTGCAAACCGATATCCATTACATTACAACATACATTAGTGTAGCTATTACAGTGGAAATATTTATTTTTGTGACATGAACTATTGCATTTAAACTCTTTTTCTTTCATAAAAAGAACAGTTAATGTTCTTTAAATGTTCACTACATCAATAATTTCCTAATTTTCAAAATTATATTAATTTCTTAAATTGTATAAAATGAAATACAAAAAAAAAAAAAACACAGATGGAACTTTTACCCTGGCTTTTATTTTCAGTCTTCTAATATGAAAATATTTCTTTTTATTTATCAGGTGAAAATGAGAATTTTCAGATGAGCTTAACAAATTAATTTCCGTAGTTTTTTATATGACAAAAGAATACAATGTACTTCTGTGCTTTTTTAAACTTATATTTAACAAAGTAATAATTAATCATTTTTATCTAATCGAGAAATGAAAGTTGTCTTCAATGGCCACTCTTCTAGATCTTTTTGAATTAATGTGGGTGTCTTCCAGGGTTATATCTTTTCACCTATTTTGTTACTAATTTTTATGATTGACCTCAATGTCATCAGCTCTCAACTTGGTATCTATGCTGATGACACCTATTTACTTCTGTCTTAACACTAAGCCTAATAGGTACAATAGGGTCAAATTTACAGCTGATCTCAAAAATGACCTTCAATCTGTTGTTCTAGGGACAAGAAATGGATTATTAATATTAACACCTCCAAAATGAAACTGCCCTTTTTTTTTTAATCATCTCATAGATTCTTTTTTTGTCTTCCATCAGCATGGCTAATGCAACCCTCCAGGAGAGTGACACACTGTGCCTTCTCAAGCTATTTTCCACCAACATGATATGGAATGGTTATATTGAACTAGCAGTATAGCCTGGTGTTGCTCGGGTGTAATGAAACCTTTAAAACTAATCCATCGTCCCGGAGCTCAGACTCAGCCTAAAGAATATTTGTGTGATGTTTGGTGAGAATTGGATAAAAATTGTGGATTTGTATAAAGGACATACAGACAGATAAACAGACACATGCACAAACATCTTGCCTTTTTTATATATATATATATATATATATATATATATATATATATATATTATCGATTTTCTGCACTATTGTAAAAACTGCAACTGTGAAAGTTCTGAATATCATTTCTTATGTCTTTGTCTATGAGTGTATCAAATTTGATTAAAATTGGACCACTTCTTCTATAACCTGATTTTTTTGATTATCAATTTTCAATATTTATCGGGGGTACCTCAACACAAAACCTAGCTAAGAACACTCGCAGACGCTTATAGTACGACTGTGTAAATTTTCAAGAAAATCGGTTCAGCCGTTTCGGAGTCTATAGGTAACAGATACACACACACACACACACAGACAAAGTTCCATTTATAAATAAGTTTAGATCAGTTGATCTGCTAAGAAAATTATCAGTCTTCACCTGGCATCACAGCTTCAGTCATTTTCCTGCTTCTGTAATGCAGCTTTTCTGTGTCTTTTCTATAAATACTTTTTTGGTAAATTTTCTGATTAATTTTCATTTATAGTATGCAGACTTTATGCATTTAGAGATTCTTGATAAAATCCAAAGAAGAATCTTCATTGTTATAGGTCCTGACTTGGCACCTTAGTTTCAGTCACCTTCCCAATGCTGTACTGCATCTTTCTCTGTACTTTTTCTATATTTAACATTCTGATGAACTTTTTTATTTGGTACCTCAACTTTGCAGATTTCAGTGCAGTACTAGATTGGCAGCTAGGTCTTATATTTTTACAGTTGAAATAGCTAGATGCAACCATAACTTCTATGCTAACATTTGTTGTTTGTGGAATTTTTTTCCATCTACTTGATTTCTAATCAACTTTGCTCTTCAAAAATTTAAATGCAATGCCAGTTATCATCATACGTCTCCTTAATTATTGCTCTTTTATTATCCACTGTACCTAATTTTTTTTTTCTCAGATTCTTTCAAACTCAGTAACCCCTTGCATCTTAGTGGCTTTAATGCCTTGCTTAAAGTAAAATGATTTCAACCATTTTTACATTAATATCTTCTCAAGGTGATTAGTTCAAATGGATGTGTATGTGGTGTAATGAGAAATTAGAGAGTGAGTTTGAATTCCAGTTTGGTTCTTTACATTCACATATACACAAATACCCTTGGGAAAAGTAAGAATCTAGCTCCTCCCTCTAATTACGAGTTAAATAGTACTGTTTGTATCAGGATAACTAATTATCTCAAACATTCTTAATGCAGTATTCACTCTCAAAAAAAAGAATTCTTAGAAT
Source organism: Ascarosepion bandense (assembly GCA_037127315.1). NCBI lineage: Eukaryota > Metazoa > Mollusca > Cephalopoda > Sepiida > Sepiidae > Ascarosepion > Ascarosepion bandense. Next base: position 1,540,725 of record JBBBDQ010000322.1, on the reverse strand, counting down.
CAAAAATATGCTTCAGCTTTAAATAAGCCACAAAAAACAAATCAATCAATATTTCAACATTAATTCATTTATTTCACTTAGTATTAATTATTTCCTATAATAATATTTCTTTTCATTTTAATTTTTGTAGATGTCTGCTAAACCTTTTCTGACAGACTATGATGTGGTTGAAGGTGGTCACCCTGGGTTAGGTGGCCATATTATGAAAAACCTCCATGGTAAGTATGGCAGTCAAAGACGGCTTCAATATTGGGTAACTACAGAGAATGCCAAAAATGACTTTCCACCAGTTTGCCATTATAGAGTTCAAAAATTCTATAAGGTACTTTGAGGTAGGTGGATACAACATATAACTGTTGAAAAGAATTGTAAGGTGCTGGCCCATTCAACTAACCTCTCAAGCTGCCATTTGGGTCCTTCCAGCTCTACCACCTCTTGAATTGGGATAGCATTCAGTGCTTCTTCCTCTGATCCAATTGGCAGAGAGACTAGAGTGGAGAAGGAACTGACCATAATGGAAGCCAAATATTGAATATTGAATCAATAGTTCATGAGAAAGAAGAAAATTTGGCAGCATGTGTAATGTCTGAAGGAACAGCTAATAAAGGCTCCAAGAAAATTGAAGAATTCCCAATGTAAAGAAATAAGAGGACCAGGATGATGATGATGATCGTAGTGAAGACAATTCATTATAACTGTATCCTTAATGGATAACCTTCCACCAAGATTCCAAATCTAATAGACTTTCTTTTGCAGACCCTTAATATTGGGCAGTGATATGCTATGAGCCAGTTTTCCATGTAAACAAATGATGTAGAAGCTCTGTTTTGAGGCCTGACTATTCTACAGTTGATGCAGTTTTGAATTTTCCGAATGCTATATTCGAATTTGGTGCCACAATAGAAGATGGAATGCATATTAATTGCATTTTGCTTGCTATGCCAGTCTCTTCCCATTTTGTGTTCTTGGAGCATCTACCAGCAGGGATTGTATTTGGATAAAAACATGTTTGTAGCAGGATCATATATATATATATATATATATATATATATATATATATATAATAGAGATGTTATAGTGGTTCTAAGAGAAAAGTATATTTTAAATAAAAAGGAAAAAACGGAAATTCCTCTTTATATATATATATATATATATAATAGAGACGTTATAGTGGTTCCAAGAGAAAAGTGTATATTTTAAATAAAAAGAAAAACCGCAAGTTCCTCTTTATATATATATATATTATACAGTAATATTTTTATTATAAGTTTATAATAAGAACATAATTTACTGTAACACAAGAGTCATTGTGTTTCAGTACAGGCAAGGAAATATTTCTGTATATAATAATTCCTAACAGTAAAAAAATATTTCACTGTCTGATAAGGTGCTAATAAGATAGTATCGAAACACAATTGCTCTTGTGTTGCAGCAAAATATGTTTTATTATAAACTAATAAAAATATTACCATATATAATGCTCTACTAAGTATTGAGCACTCTTAATAAAGTAAATCACTACAAACAGTGGACTGTCAACCCATTAGTTTGTACTACTTCTAACATATATATATATATAGTCATCCGCCGACAGATCTGTTTCACTGTATCACAGCTCATCAGTATGGTTAGACATTCGATTGCTTTTAACCCAGGATTGAAATCTGACTGAATTGGCGCCATTCGGCAATTCTACCTCTAAGCTATGGGTGCTCAGAAGGAGGCAGACTTTTAGCATATGATGTAGTGTGGTCCAAAAGTAGGTGGAGAGTAGGTGGAATAGGTTTGTGTGTTGCTTATATTATTACAATGCATTGACAAAATTTAAGCGCTTTTGTATTGTAAACAACAAAATTTAATTGTCGATGTAATAATTGTATTAGTAAATGTAATCTCAAAATAGATGTTATCTTTCACATCCCACCTACTTTTGGATCACCCTATATATACTGTTATATAATTAAAAGTTGATAGAAAATATTTTCTAATTTAAAAAGAAAAAAAGAGATGTCCTTTCCAAATTTTAATGTCACTTGATTTATTTTTAACAGTTCATTAAAAAGGTTATTTCCACTAAACTAGATCAAATGTATTGTTTATTTTTATTATGTAAGCCCATGACCAGAGGAGTTAATTGCCATTTTTCTCTCTTATTGGTGGTAGGCATTGTGAAACATAAAAAGAATGCAATGCATATTGAAATGATTGGATATAAATAATCCTGTTCTTATTCACTCTCTGTATTATATATTAAGACACATTGAATCCTAGTCAGTCAGTTAAGTGCCATAAGTGATACACACTTGGGCGATCATGTCTCAAAAGAGACATGACTGACTAGGCAGAAGATTATCCTGCAGTAGGTTGCCATTGCTTTCTGCAGTAGACTGGTTGCCGAACAAGGCTACAGAACCCAATCTGTCCTGTTGTTTAATCCATAACTGGAGGGAAGAGACAGATTAATACCTTTTCCAAGAGTATTTGCACATAAGTGAATGCAAGGAATACTACTGGAATTCGAACTCGGCTTCTCGATTTAAATATCTATAAAAAAAATGAATATCTGCATTTTTAAAGAAAACTATCTTTGTTACAAATCAATTAGCATTATAGAAACAGATTTAGAAAATAAACACAACAAATTTTTTTGTCTAGAGACTGGATCAAATACCTTGGAATTCTCTTCATTTTATGGTAGTTCATAATGATAAAACAACAATCTAATGTATTGCTATTGGTTACTGACTGCCAGACACTAGATAAGCATGTGCCAGAAAAGTTATAAATGAATAAACTAAGTTCAAAGCCACAGTTAATAGAAAAATGTTCTCCACTTCACTATTCCTTTCTTCCATTCATTCATTGTTTTTGTCTGGTGGAATGTCGAATTGTCCATAGATAATGGTTTCCTCACAGTCAATAATTGTTAAAACTGTAAACAGCCAAACAATAGAGTTGGCTTCTTCCATTCCTGATAACTCATTAATTATGAATTGTCAAATAGAAAGATGCATAAGTTAACATTCATTATATATGTTGATGTTATGTACAAACTAAATTTTGAAGCTTAAATTTGTTGAAATGATTTTTATAACATTTTTATCATTATTTATCCCATAACAGTGTTAACCTTTGCAGCGTTCATTAGTCACATTTCCACCCGTACCTTTCTCTTTGCTATCTTTAATCTGGTCACCTCCTTTCTTTATCAATCTATCTTAGTCCAGGTCTGTTTGTTCATGCCTGTCTATCTGTTTATTCTCTCTGTTCCATGTCTCTGTCTGTCTGCCTGTCTGTCCACTGCCTGTCCATGTCTGTCTGTCCGTCTGTTTACTCCTTGTCCACTGCCTGTCCATGTCTGTCCGTTTGTTCACTGCCTGTCTGTCTGTCCGCTCCCTGTTCATGTTTGTCTGTTCATTTTCTGTTCATCCCTGAATTTTGAATTTACTTCTGGTTTAGATAAATATGGTGGCTGTACATCTTAATGAAACTAAGCAGTAAATAAAAATACCACAAAATCTGCCTACTTACCAAGCTCCTATTTTATTTGTATATTTGTAAAGTCTGCAACACTGACATTATATTTATATATTCCTGCCAAAATTTTTCTTCTGCTTTTTTCTGTCTCTTAAATAATCTACCAATTATATTAGTTTCTTTCAGAAAGAGCATGACCTTCTCATTTTATTGTTTACACTTGTTTTTCTTTTCTGGATTGTTTGCTTCATTCTTATTTTTATTTTTCTATTGCTTTCTCTCTTCTTTTCTTTCTTTAAATTCACTCTTCACTCCCGGTTTCTCTCTTGTTCATCTTTTTTTTTTTCTTTTTTTTTTTTTTTTTTGCTTATCTGCCCTTGGGTTATTTTGTGATTTTGGTTTCCTACCATTTTTTTTTCTTTGTGATGTGTGTGTGTGTGTGTGTGTGTACATGTAAAACTGGTAAACACTCACTGGTTCACTCTATATTTATCAATGTTAAAGACCCTTTGGCATCACAAACATGTTTTAGTGCATTAGGAAATTATAATTTTCTTTTCGTCCATTTTCCATTTTGTGTTTCATTCATTCATTCATTCATTCTCTCATTCATTCAATTTCTGTTTACTACTGCAAGTACCACAAACCCCTTCTCCCCGTCTGTGCGCACACACACACACACACACACATGCACTGTTGTAATTTCTTCTCTTTCTAGGTAAGCAGAATTTCTTAGATAACAGAAGAGGCATTGAGACATTCAGAATATTCTCACACTATAAATGTGAAAACATTTATGTTATCTGATGGTATATAAAGCTCCTCTTCTCCTATTTACATTTAATATTACAGTATTACAATGTCTGTGTAGACATTAGCCTACCAGGTAGATAGCTGAACTTCAAATATAAGACAATGGGAATACTTTTGATTTTTTTCTTTCCAACTGAGGATTTTACACACCATAAAGTACAATAGTTATAACAGAAATATAGGTAGTAAGACTTTTAAGCTGACAAAGGTTTGGTCAAAATTAACTTAACAAAAATTAGATTTTAGCTAAAGCTAGAATTATACATTTTTGAAAATTACTTTTTAATAATAGAATTAAAAATTGCTTTTAGTATTATTTACATTGTTTGAACTGTTGTCCCCATCTTTATCATATTCACAATGTTTTGGCTGATGCATGCTAGCCCTTCTTGTTTTTATGCTTTTAGTATAATATCAATAATAAATATTTTTTGTCTATGGAAATAACTCTTACTATATTTGATGGCATTTAATGCGTCAATCCAATTACATTTAATATTACAGTACTGCAGATGTCTTGAGTAAACATTAGCCTACCTGAAACCTCAGCTTCACCAATACAACTTTTTATTTAGTATTATCTATATTTCTGAGATGAGGTAGGATTTACAATATTTACATTATTCAGACTATTGTCCTCATCTTTGTTTGTTTGTTAAGGACACATGGCCCAGTGGATATAGACATTGGTTAGTTCCTGACTTGACTCTTAGATTTGTGAGTTCAATGCCAGGCTACAGCAGTGGTGAACAAGTAACTTGCAGAGTTAGAGGAAGATAACTCATGACTTCCAATCGTGGCATTACTACTATGCAAGGAATGAGAATGATATACCCCAGTGATTGTAATAAAGGGTTCTGTTAGAAATTCCTAATACCTGAAGAAGGCCAAAGCATACAACAGCCGAAACGTTGTACAAATGGCAACAAAGATGAGGACAATAGTCCGAATAATGTAAATACTGTAAACTTTTTATTTATGTTTAATATTACATTATCACTGAATTAGACGCTAAATGGGCTAAATAACAGGATAGATTGGGTTCTATAGCCTTGGCTGGCAACCAGTCTACCGCAGAAAGCAATGGCAACCTACTGCGGGATAATCTTCTGCCCAGTCAGTCATGTCTCTTTCAAGACATGATCGCCCAAGCGTGTTTCATGTATGGCACTTAACTGACTGACTGACTACTGTCAGTGGCAGATGTCAAATTGTTGAAACCATTAATATGGAATGTGTGGTTTGTATAATAGTTATTATTGGTGAACTGAGTACAAATTTCTGCATAGTCTGTTGTGTTCATTTTAACACACACACACTTTTAGAAAAGGCTTGAATTTCTCAGTTATGGATTAAATAATCTGTGTGGTTATCATTCTTAGAGAAGGGCCACTGTGGAGAAGACTATGGTAAATTACTTCAATATTTTTGCTACAAATGCATGGCATTTCACAGACAATAAAGATTAAGAATCTATGGTGGGTCATGTTTAGTTACATCTTGAAGAGACATGAGTTTAAAAACTAATAAAGACTGACTATTGTTGATGATGTTCTATTCTTTCCTTAATACATCTATTTTTTTAAAGTCATCTTTTTCTGTGAAAGCCCTCAATGCTCCATGACAAACCTTCAGTCCCATGTTGCAACACTCAAGTTATACATGGTATTAATTTGGTTCCATCGTATAACTTGTTCTGAAACCTGATTATTTTGCTCATAGTAATGGTTATACGAAATACGTTTTGATCCAAAACAAAGAAAACAAAATCATAATGAAGAATAGTGGGGAGAAGAGGAAAGAAAATTCTGATTGAAAATACAAGAATACTATATAAATCTCAATATCAAAAACATCTCACTATTAGAGAGGCACTATATATCAAACAATTCTCTTCTACCATCAACCTTACATTATTTAATAGGGGATATGGAATATTGAAAGTTTTTAAAAATAGAAAAATGTTTGCGTGATTTCTATTTACATGTGGCATGTGAAAGCTTCGTGTGAACACTTCATTTTCAAAAACAACACAAGATAAATGACTACATTACAGTCAAAATATGAGGATAAAATAACAACAGTGGAGACATCTATTGAAAATGGTCAGAGAAGTGACCGAAAGTGCTTAGGATAATAATTATGGAAAATTTTTATATTCCTTATCTCCAGAAAAATGAAAAAATCTGAGGATGCTGAAAAAAATTAAAATCCTCTTTGTCAGCCATGTTCGATGAAAGATGCTTGAAAGATCAACTTACCTTTCATTCACCTGATGAACATTCATGAATGTTCTCAAATTTACAAACCTTGATAAACCAATGACATAACCACCTCTGTGTATAAATACATGCAGCATAATAAATTCTACATTGCCTTGATAAAGTCCCTCAGAACAGAAGATGAAATGCAGGAGTTAAGTAGTTTTCCCTTTTGTCTTTTCTATTCATATTTATTCATATATATATATATATATATATATATATATATATATATATATATAAAATGAGAAAATCCACAGTCAATTGCTGATACCTACTAATGAGTGGACAGAACAATTGCAGAAAGGTTTGTTTACAAAACTTACAAAACTTCACTCAAGATGCTAAATACAGGGTAACCCAAAAGTCTAAACACAGGGAATCTCATTAACTACATTTTTTTTACCTCCACAGATTAAATATGGTTTTGATAAAAGAAGAAAGAACTGGCATTTTTTTTTCTGGGGTCTGCTAAAGGAGAAGGTGCACTAAATGAAAATCACAGATGCAACACACTTGAATACATAGAGTTAATGTGGAGTTATTACATCGAGTTCACATGAATCTTGCAAAGCGCATCAACTTTTGTATCACAAATAATGCAAATCATATTGAAGATATATGTTAATATTACAATTCAATAAAATGTTGAAAATATGCATTTTTGTATATGTGTCCAGATTTTAGGGACACCCTGCATAGCATCAATTCATTCAGCTAAGTTTTTTATTCATATTAAATGTGTGTGTATATATATATATATATATATATATATATATATAATACTAAAAGTTGTACTGGTCAGACTAGTAGATGGTTATTTAAAAAAGTGCTCAATACAAAATCCAAAGAACTGAACATGCAGATCAAACAATACATTAAGAAAACAAATATTCACTGCTCACTTGCTACGTAGGTTTCAACCATATAGGTTTCATCTCTTAAGCATTAAGAATTACAGTTTGCTCTTACAGACTGATGTAGTAGTCAGGAGCCATGCATCATGCCCATGTCTCTGTGTGTGTGTGTGTGTGTGTGTGTGTGTGTATACACATACACACATATATATATATACACACACACACACATACACATGTAATTTCTCATCACAATCAGTCCTAAAAGAAGAAAAATTGCAAGGAAAGAAAGAAATTTAAAAAAAAATACAAAATATTCCTTGTCTGTTATGTTTAACAAAACAGGTATAAAATGAAGATTGGTATCAGGATAGGCTATATATATATGTGTGTGTGAGTGTGTGTTTAAAATAGGGTATAGAAACCCAACAATGTTTTGAAGAAATATTACATGGAAAAATGTCTCATTGAAACTAGATTTGATCACGCATTTTGCCTTTCTAGGCTTCATCAGTTCAAAAAACAAAAAAAAAAATATTTGTACCTGTGTGCTTAAATAATAAATCATTAGTACCTTTTTTGCTAAGCTGACATTTCTTGTGATGAAAGAAAAGACTGAAAATGAGTGACTTTTAAAAAAGCCATTTATTCTATATCTTTTCTTTGTAATTCTTGTTTCATGTTAAAGTTATTAATATATTCTCCCAGTTTTTCTATATTGAATTTAAGATAAATCCTCATCTTACTTTTAGAATGGCTCAAAAGCAAAAGATTCATATAACCTTTTAAGGTAAATTTTTATCCAATTTTTCAGAATGCATTGAAAGTAAAAGATTTATGTTTTCTGTCCATGTATTTTCTGTATCAGCAATATGTGTATAAAACGGGATATAATATCCCAGCAAAGTTTTCATGAAATATGACAAATGGAAAATCATTTCATTGAAACCAAATTTGATTACATGTTTTGTCTTTCTAGGCTTCTTCAGATAAAAAAATTGAAAGAAAGAAATATGCATGTTTAAATAATACCTTTTTTAATATGTTCCATGTTATATCAAGGTCTTTGCCATTTTTTCTTTTAATTTCCACAGATGATTAGCTAGTTTGGTACAATTTTTAAGGCTTTCTAGCATGAATGTAGACTTATGATAATACCAATGATTTTTTAAATTTCTTTCAGTACATCCCAGGTATATTTTTCTCTGTCCATCTGTACTTGTACTTCTGATTTGTAAATAACTTCTTCTGTTTTACAAACTCCATCAAGTAGGCATTTGTTTTTTGTCTATGCAGTTACATTTTTCATTAATGATATTATGCTGCACATTATGTTTTTGAATTTTTGGCATTTTGCTTTTTTTATGTAATTTTCTAAATTGCACGTACAGCTGTAACTTAATTTGACTGTATTTTTATTGAATATTTTATGTAATTCCAAGTTTTTAGGAAAGTTTTTATTAGTTAATTTGGAAAATATTTGCCCTGCTTTGGATTTTACTTCTAAATTAAAAGGTGGCTTGAACCAAATAATGCTTTGTTTCTTCACATTATTTTCATTTTCTTGTTTATTTGTGATTCATATTCTAATTTATTTTTATGGCCATCTTCATTTAAAGCCCTTTCATAATCTTTTTTTCTTACATTGAAAATGGTTTTGTGAAAGGAATTTTTAGATAAGAGGTGTTCTACTCCTTTAGGGATATGTTTGATTATCTTAGCTAGATGGTTAGATCTAGTGTTCACATACCTAAAATTTGTATTTGGTTTCATATATAGGGAGACACTGCCAGTTTGCAGATTAAATTCTACATCTAAGTATTGGACAACTTTTTTATTCATTTTGATCGCTTTTTCAAAAATCGAGGCTCTTGAAGATTTTGAAAAGCATTTTTTTCATCTTGTCATTTGCTCTTCTGTTGTCCAGCACTATCATCAATCAATCATCTCAATATTACCTGTGGTTTGTTTATGTCGACTATTTCATTGATCTTATTTAGAATATACAGGCCTATTAGTTTGGAGACTTTGGCTCTGTCAAACAAAACTTGTGGTACAACAAATGTGTTTTTTTTTTTATTTTTTAATTCAGGCTTCCCCATTGTAGAATATACACACACAAGAAGCAGATCCAGGATTTTGGACAGGCTGGTTGCTAAATAGAAGAAAAAACTATGGTAGATACAAGTGATGATAAATATCTTAATGGAATTTTTTAATTTTAAGGTTAATTCATGAATTCTTGTTATAGTATGTGATTTTTATTTAGAAGTTCTTTCTTTATCTAGATATTTTTTTAAGAAATGCTAATTGTGTTTTGAGCAAGAGTAGTGGTCAGGAGCCATGCACCACCTCCATTGATATTTTTTAATTTTGTAAATGTATCCACACACACATAGTTTGGTTGATTTTGATTAGCGACATCAAGGGATTATTTAATGCTTACATTTAAATATTTTGAACAGAATTTAATGGATTCAGTTAAATATATTTTGAACACAATCATTCATATGCCTTCATCTAAAGATATTTAGCCCAGAATTTTATACTTTTAGAGTAAATATACGTTTTATGGATTGATATATATATATATATAGTTTGTTGATAATCTATTGTAGGTGTTATATGTTTTGGTATAAAGTTACCTCTTTAAAGTAAGACATTATGTTGACGGTTTCGGTATTTTCAATTAGTTTTCTCATGTTGATGTTGTTTTCTTTGTATTATTTGTGTCTTACAGGGACTAAGTGAGTAAATTCAGTTAAAATGTGTTTCAACACACACATATTTGAACAAAAAACTCTTAAAATGTTTCTGGAATATTTTAGTAGGCAGTTTTTCAGCACTTACGGCCATATCATGTTTAAACACTTGTTCAAGTTTGATCACTGTAGTTAAGCAACATTGAACTTGGTCAATACTCAGATGGGTAACCTTTAGTAGAATACCAGGTGCTGTAAGCTACATGGCTGATATAGCAAGTCAGCTATGACTGCAATCTTGCTACTTATGCCACAAAAAGACCTCGATATGTGGAGAGGCTTGTGGACTGTTCAGAAACTATCAATGATTGTGATATTGTGACCAACCTTGTTCAACTCATGCCAGATTTTGTACCCACACCCAGAAACTGCAACCAACGTCCACTAACCATAGTTGTAGTATAAATCCCAGATTAGCTATGTGGGTGTTGAAGAAACCTAAATATGCCAGAGCAGGTATCTACAACAGGAATTAGCTAGCCACGTTGGCAGATATAGATGTTTTATAATGATCTCTAAAGTGTAAAAACAACAAAAATAAAATTCTTCACTTTGTAGTACCTTGAATATAAACAATTTTTATATAAAAATGTTCTCAGACGATACAAAAACTATTTAGTTAAAATTAACAAGTTAAAGCTTTGATGCGTTTTAATCAATATCACATTGTTCTCAAAAGTGCGTGTTAATCGCGACTGACCAGCAAAAAAGAAATTTCAGATAAAAAATAGTTTATTCATAGTTACTTCCCTTGATTAATAATTCGACTGTATTAGCAAGATCCACAGGAATTCTTCAGTGGATCTTTGCAATTTAAAAATAAAACAAAGTAATCCATATTTTACTCCTTCAGAAAAAAATGATTTTAGATTTTTAATTCGTGGTTTTTTATCCAATTACATATTCCAAATATGATTAAAAGATTTTTTTAAATATATTCATTCTATTTCTGAAGAACTATGAAATACATGATTTATGAAAACTATTCTTTAACTTCTGCCTTGTTGTTTTTCTTTACTCAACTATATTATTTAGATTTTACAATTTTTTTTAAAAAGTGTGTTTTCATGTCTAAATGTGCATAGATTTTTCTTGTGGATACTTAACATCTTATCGCCACGGCTTAAAATTTCTTTTTACTTTATACCATAAAACAAAAAAGTGATGACATAATTTATCAAATACTTTATTTAATAAATACTTGCTTCTGTTAGAATGTTATTATATGTTAGTCTTTAAATACATTTTTTCCAATTTTTATTTACTTTTTCATAGAATCACTTTTAAAACAGTTTTCATTTTTGTGAGACAGTTCCCGTGTTTTTACTGAGTTTAAGAATTAAGTGGAAAATGGCCACTAGTTTTTGGGTGTCTGTCATACAGTCACTAAGTTTGAAAATATTGTATATCTAGAAAGCAATCCTTCTTTGATACATGTTTTGTTGAATGTGATATACAAGGAAAATTTTGTAAATTTTTATTCCATTTTTCTAATGTCCTTAACTTTTTTGTTTTATGAAGACTAAGAGTCTGTAGAAACTATATAATTACTAGCAGTATAGCCCGGCGTTGCTCGGGTGTAATGAAACCTTTAAAACTAATCCATGGTCCCAGAGCTCAGACTCAGCCTAAAGAATATTTGTGTGAAGTTTGATGAGAATCAGATAAAAAATTGTGGATTTGTATAGAAGGACATACAGACAGATAAACAGACACACACACAAACATCTTGCCTTTTATATATATATATATATATATATATATTATCGATTTTCTGCACTATTGTAAAAAGTGCAACCTTGAAACTTTTGAATATCATTTCTTATGTCTTTGTCTATGAGTGTATCAAATTTGATTCAAATCGGACCACTCCTTTTATAACCCAATTTTTTCTATTATCGATTTTCGATATTTATCGGGGGTACCTCAACACAAAACCTAGCTAAGAACACAGATGCTTATAGTACAACTGTGTAAATTTTCAAGAAAATTGGTTCAGCCGTTTCAGAGTCTATAGGTAATGGGGACACACACACACAAAATTCCATTTATAAATAAGTTTAGATTTAGATTGTTGTCTCAAGTGCTTTTAGTTAATTCTTTAGCCAGAGGTTCTAAACCAGAGGGTGAAGAATTCAGAGTTCCAGTGGTGGAGGGAAAACCTTTAACTTTTTCTTGTTTTTATTTACAAAATTTGATTATTGAATTACAATACCCTTGCATTCTATTAAACCTTTTTTTTATTGAAGTATGTTTTAGTTTATTTAATAATTAGTTATGAATTAAAACAAATTACTATACATGTATTCAAGATTAAAAATCTATCAACATTTTCTATTGCTATTAAATTTGTAAAAATTCTCTAAAAATAATCCATGTACATATACTGATATGGGAAGGAATGAAAATTTTCAATAATATTATTTGCAATTAACCTTTCACTTTGGAATATCTTGGAAAATGGGGAATGACAGATGGTGAAAAAGTTCATTGAGAAAAAAAAGGTTAATAATCACTGCCTTAGCAAGTTTCAAGGTGGAGTTTAATTTTTGTTGTTAGTACATTTTTGTATTTGTATTCTATGCTGTATTGTATAGGAGTTGTAGTAATACTCCACCTTTGAAATGACTGCAGTTTAGAAAATACATTTTGTGACATTCAGGTATTTGTAGATGAATGGCAAAATTAGAAGGAAAGAAAAGTTACATTAACCTATCAACAAAATAAATATGACACTATTTTTATTATACAGGTAAACAAGTATTATATAATGTATTATTTCTTATTACTATTGTTGTGTTCTCACTCCTAGGACTCACCATATTAAATGGACATACTGTTACTAAACTATCACTCTTTCTCTCTCTTTCTAAGTGGAACATTTATCTTCTTTCTCTGGCAACTTTATGAAATCAGCAGTCAAATTAACATAGGCTAGACACTGAGCCTTAGAAACAGAATTGGCTGATGGCTAAAAAATAGCACATCACACACAAGGAGTCACATGACCTAGTATGAATGAATGTTTGAGGAAAATATTTGAGAATCAGTTGGATAGTGGACTTAGAGGAATAAACACTCTTTTTTATGTTATCAACATATGAGGAGATCACTTATTAAAGAAACTTAACATTGTATCCAGCTCACTAACATTAATCCTATACCACATACAGACATTTACTTGATTGACTAAACAGTCATAAACCAAAAAGCAACAGTGAATTACTAAGTGTGTTAATCACTGAATGTAAAAATATGTGCGATTCTTCTAGTTGAGGAAAACTGAAAACGCATCTGTTCACTCAACATTAAATCTTTATTTTTAAGCTATGCTGTTGAGATTGTGAAAAAGAAACAAACATTGGCAAAAGAAGCTTGGAACTTTGAAAAACAGTAAAGAACTGAATTAAAAGAAAAGAAAGTACAAGTAAAATATAAAAGAGAGAGTGAGAGAAAAAAAAGAAAAAAAAGCATATATTTTTTATTTCAGACTAATGACAAAAATATTTTTTATCCTCGTATTGCATACACTGCAGATATTTTTCCACACAAACATGTTTCCCTGTATCATTGTTGTTTTATATTAAATTTTGTTAAATTGTAATCCTGACTTTTGTTGTTCATTTTTGTTGGTTATTTTCCATATCCACATATCTGACCCTGCATAAGAACCATCCACTATCATAATGGAAACCTTGGCCATACCTCTTGACAACCAGTGTAATAGTTTTTTTACTTTTCTTTTTATATTTTCTGCTGCAGCATTTAAGGTCATAATACTATAAATGTTATTTTAAGCTAAGCGTGCCTGACTAATTAGGCTACAGGAAGCTATCATGTCAAAGGAAGGTTCAATTATGATATGTAATAAATGCACATTTTTTGTTGGAACATTTTGAAAATATCTGCTAATTTGTGTTTTTGTACCTGAAAAACAAACCAAGTACTTTTTAAGTTGTTAATGGATTTTTTTCATTTAACATTACTGTAAATATTATGTCAGTGGGTTGAGCTGATTTGGAAGTTTTATAACTAGACGATTAAATAAATAGGTATGAATAGTATCACAAACCACTAGTTTGGATCTTTATAATTTAAACATCTTCACCATTCCTTCCAATACTTGAGACGGTAAAAATTAATCACTATCATCTTCATATGTAATGTGGCTGTGTACCAGAGGCTTCATAGCCTGTTGTTCTTTTTGTCAGGATTGATCCTGGTCTGAGAACAAGCTGTCAGCTCACCCTTGTTGGTCGTTGATGGCGTTGACACAGCAACTGTAATCTCTCTTACCATGTTGTGATTTTGATCTTAAGAGAGTTAAGCTGAATTATCACTGGGATATCTCAGCCAAGCTAAACAAAGTTGGATACGCACACAATTGTGGCAATAAAACGGCACCAATTTTGGAAATAAAATGGATGACACCTGAATAATCAGTAGATGTTATTTATATACAAAATATAAAAAAAATAATTACGGTTCTTCTTTTTCCCAACCCGTTCCTAATAATTGGCAATGGAACGAAATTTTGGCCAGTTTCTTTAAGATAGAGCAGACTTGATAATCAGGTAACTGGTAAATTCAAACACTATTGTTTGTACTTTGTGAAAATGTTTATCAGCATTTTTCTTATTATTATTATCATCAGTTTGGCACAATGTTTTTGTTGGAGATTTTCTCTTCTTCAGCAAATAGCTTTGGTTATTATTACTTCAAACTTTGGTTGGTTACTTCGGTTGGCAACTTCAAACTCCAACTGCAAAATCACTGGGAACTCCTCCTCACTTCATCTGCGAGCGGCGAAATGTAGTGAACAAAATAAGATCTAGATTTAAAATTTAAATGCTAAGTACTGACTCATTGATTTTGTTAGAAATAAAAAACTTGAATTTACAAACTTTGCTTAGCACACACGCAAAAGTAAATCCAAAATAAAACTTGTGAAATTTCACACCTTGATGCGAAATGTTTTTTGGCCAATAGAAAACTAGGAAACATCTAAAAACAAAATTCAAATAATCTTCAATTATCAGAAACAAATTCTTTCATGGATCTTTTTGTGAGTGGACACAAAGTTTGTCATCTAATGGAAAGGTCAGAATCACATCTGGGAGTGAATTCCCAAATGACCTTTTTGAGCCCCACAAACAAAATAAAAGATGGGCTAAGTTTGCCTGTTGCTAGGGAGAAGATGACAAGAATATTAACACATCCCTTGACAAATATCAGATGATCACTATTATTACCTCTCTCTCTTTCTCATGTTCTTCCTTTCACATTCACCCATTTGCCTCTTTTTATACTTGATAACTGAACGAAACCCTTTAAGATTGAGTTAATACTTTAAAGATATTCCTACCCAATGATAATACTCATACATACGTACATGTTCCTGCCTACATTCACACAACTTACTACTACAAACTCTTGATGCCCTTAATTTCTTAATACTGTTTCTCATTGAACTTTAACTTCTACCAATTCATGTCATTCTGTTCAATTAATAAATTTCTATTTAAACATACAAAAAGCATGCTTTTATTCTTTCACAAATCCACCTTCTGATAACCTTTTGATAATTCTGATGAAACTTTAAGTTGTGCGAATTGTTGGCTTTGTTTGTGACTTGGCCTTGTACCAGACATTGCTGACCATTTCAACTACCACAGAAAAAATGTTTTCCTAATGTTCTGTCAGATGAGTTTCAGTATTTCAAAGTCAACACAAAATTTCAAGTGAAAAGAGGGTTGATGCCAGCATTTAAACTGAAATATAGTGTACTGTTCACACCATTGAAGAGTTAGGCATTGAAAAAATTGACCATTCAAAATGAACAGTACCAGCAGTAATAAGTAAAGACAAAAGTAATAGAATTTGTGTTTGTGCTGATTTTTCGACTGAGTTAAACAAATGTTTAGAATCACATAACTACCCATTACCAAGTTCAGAGGAAATTTTTGTGAAATAAAACTGTGGAAAATTATTTTTTTGAAACTGGCTCTTTCTGAGGCGTATTTGCAGATACAGGTTGAAGAAGAATGTAAAAGAAAGACAAAAAGAAGGAAAAAGTATTGTGAAAGAAAAAATGGGAACACAAAAGGCATTGGAATCAGTTAAAGGATTTACTGAAGAAAGGACTGTAAGAATGGAAGTATCTATGCAAGTTCTGTATGATACCTTTGAAGTACCTACACCCTAAGAATTCATTGAACATCTAAACTTATTTATAAATGGAACTTTGTCTGTGTGTGTGTCCATTACCTATAGACTCCAAAACGGCTGAACTGATTTTCTTGAAAATTTACACAGTTGTACTATAAGCGTCTGCGAGTGTTCATAGCTAGGTTTTGTGTCAAGGTAAACCCAATAAATATCAAATCGATGATCGAAAAAATCGGGTTATAGAAGGAGTGGTCCGATTTTAATCAAATTTGATACACTCATAGACAAAAAAACTTATTTGATATCGATACCATGAAATCAAAATTTGACTTACATCCATTCATTTTTCTTTCAGTCTACGGTTTTGCTTTAACTGGAAACCACTATTGCTTTTTAGTCTTTCATACCAACATCCAAAGAGTCTGAGCTCCAGGACCATGGATTAGTTTTAAAGCTTTCATTACACTTGAGCAACGCTAGGCTATACTGCTAGTAAAAGTATGAGTACTAGAAAAAGGTAATTCACAGAAAAAATCCTGGTTAACCTAAAATGAAAGAATTAAAAGTTCAGTATGTGGTGAACTAACCAGAAAGAGGAGAGGGTGAATACTAAGAAAATAAATATTTAAGAAAATAAAAATTTCATAGGCTTGTGGGGATGCTGTGGAGTGAATAAAATAACCCCAGCAATATAAATGAACTCGGTAAGACGCTTTAAATAAAGAACTCAAAGAGAGTTCAGCATCAGAGTTTTAAGAGAGTACTGATAGAGTGTTATAACAGAAAGCAACATTCAACCTGGTCAGTACCTAGATGGGTGATCACTTGACCAAGTGCTGGATTTATAGGTGGGGTACTGGATAATGGCTCAAAATGTACGTGCTGTATGTCTCCCGTCGTTCACAGGCCATAACGGTTCGACGCTGTCACCACCTCCTCTGCTGCTGCATCTTCCATTCCTGCTTGAGTGCTGGCCCACCGCTGATAATCATCCCTGCATTCTGTCTGTCTCACGCAGTGGAAACTGGTTGTCAGACAACTAGCAAGGTAGTGTCATCCATCTTCCATTGTTTGCAGGTCATAACGGTTTGACGCCAATGCTGCTTCCTTTGCCGCCGCATCTACCGTAGTTGCTCTGCACTTCCCCGCCACTGATAATTGTCCACCGTTCTGTCCGTCTCACGCGGAAGCCGGTTGGGGACCACTAGCTGTGCCATGTCATGTCGTTCCTCTTCCATCATTAGCAGGCCATAAAGGTTAGACGCCAAATTCAGAGAGCTAGATTCCAATTCTAGTTGAATTTGTTCCATTCACTTATGCATAAATACCCTTGGGAAAGATAGGAATCCACCTTTTTCTCCCATTTTTTCCAGCTATGGGTAAATTAGTAAGGCTTTTATCATTAAATCATTATCTCCTAAAAGACAATCAAAAAATATTTCTGACTTTAGATAACTGGCAAAAGGTTGATAAGCTGTGGAAAATGAATGAATGCATCCATTAATTTACATTAAGTTTGATGTAGTTTTTTCCTGAATGTTTTTGTTTCAGATTTTGAGATGAGTTATTAATATTCAGTTATTCATTTTCAAACTGTTTTATTTGTCTTTCACTTTTGTTTTATGAGGTAGTTAAAACAGTTCCTCACGTGCCTTTGTTTTAAAGAATGCGTTAATTCAGAGATATTTTGATCTTATCCCACCTGTAATATAAACAATAACATAATTTATTTAACTTTTTTATTTATTTAAATTCTTGTTTGATCATCAAAGTTGAGCAATGTCAAACCCAGTCAGTACTTGAGAGACTGCTTGGAAATGCTGGGTACTGTAAACAAACTTCTAAAATCCAAAATATGTTTCACCGGCAAGAAGTTGATAAACTGTAAAAAAAAAAAAAAAATCAATCAATCATTTTATTTATACCAAAATATAAAAGTTTCTACTAGCTCTACAAAAAATTTGACAAAAAAGAAATAACTTTTTTTCAGTAAGAACATTTTATTGATATAACTAATTACAAAAATATATCTGTTTGAATTTTCTAGAATGAGGAGCTATAATAGATTATTGTCCTCGTCTTTGTTCTTATCAAAATGTGTCAGCCATTGTGCATTCCAGCCTTCTTCAGACGTCTATCATTCTAGTTTACCTTCAAGGAAATTAAACTGAACACTTTATTCAATTTATAGAGCAGATTGTTGACTAAATCTACTTCTGATTTAGTATTGCTCACTCTGTTTTTACTGAGTTTAAGTCTGCACTACTCCGTCCAGGGATTGAACTCACAATTAGTATGTCACCAAATTCACAAACCAAAACTTTGATCTACTAAGATGTTGTCCCTGGAACAAGTTCAAATTGCAACTAAAGCTGTTGTATTTGCTTTCACACCTTTGAAAAGGTATCAGTCCATCTCTCCCTTCTTAGCTAGTGGTTAATATCAGGGAAGACTGGATTCTTGAGCCTTGGATGGCAACCAGTCTAAAATAAGGAAAACACTGAATGCAAAACCAGAGATAGGCTCTTTCAAGATAACTTTCCTTGGACACACCCGTTATTACTATGGCTGCTGAACATGTTGTTCCTTAATGACTCCAAAGGGTTATGGGAGTCATGATGTGATATATCCTGTTGTCATGGATCTTTTTACTAACTAATTTTAAAATTATGTCACTTATATCTAAATTTGAAATGTAGCATTCCTAAAAATGCCATCCTTTAACTGTTGAGCTGCTTAGTGTTTCTTTTTAATATTGATAATGAAAGTGATAAAAAAGAAAAATAAACAAAATTACATTTATTTACCAATAAGCTTGTAGCTTGATGATTTAAAAAACAATAACTATACATATGTGTATATATGTATATATACAGTGAAGGCATTCTATCAGTTCATGTGAACTAATTCTTAAAATTTTAAAAGCCTAGCAAACCAGTTGTTGGATTATATGAAAATAATCTTATATATTAATAGCCAATATATTATAAAAAATATAATTATCACCATTGTTGTAATTTCTGCAGAGGCTGAAAGAAGATTTTCTGTAATGAACAAAATTTATTCTGACAAAAGAAATGACCTTGAAGTTAAAAATGTTGCAAATCTTCTAGTCATAAATTTGATAGTTCTGTGATAGTTTGAGACTGCAACAATTCAGTTTGAATGTGGCTAAGAAACTTGAGGTGACTCATTTACATAGGTAGTCATCAAGAGTAAAAATAACTACAGTTACTACCCATCAGGCAACTGAGTACTCACCACTTCCCATGAGTCATACTACACAACAATGCTAATATCTAAAAGAACCAAATGAACAATTATCACTTGATAATTACGAGTACATACAAGCATGGCTTAGGAGTCTAGCAGCTAAAATTAGAGCAAAAAAAGCTGAAGGATTTGAAATCAGTTGGAGGAAAAAACAGATAACTAATCTCTTCTTGGCAACTGCAGGTTGTGAAGCTATTACAAAAGTATCAGCAAAAGCACACCCAAGACAGTTGGAGGAAATGATGTTCAACAATATAAGTCAGCTAATAGTAAAAAACATAGCATCTAAGAAAAAGCTAGTGAAAAGCTAAGTTCATGAACATTTCTCAAAAAGTGAATGAGCCAGTCATGGGATATGTTCATTGTTTGAAACAGGCTGCCAAATATTGTGAGTTTGAAAAAGGTTAGAAAACCAGTCAACAGAAGAGGATTTGATTCAAATGAAATTGATAAATGGCCTTCAAAATAAGGAGTATCAACAAATGACTTTAATGCAGTTACAACTGGGAAAGTTGTCACCAGAATAGTGTGTCGAATTTGTTCAGCAACAAGAACTGATTCAAAAATTCCATTCACACAAACAAAAACCATATACATGGCCTAAAGAGTCTCAACATTGGAACAGAGTACACATGAATCATATTTATGTTAATGGAGTGAGATTATTAATAACTAGCAGTATAGCCCAGCGTTGCTCAGGTGTAATGAAAGCTTTAAAACTAATCCATGGTCCTGGAGCTCAGACTCTTTGGACGTTAGCACGAAAGACTAAAAAGCAATAGTTGTTTTCAGTTAAAGTGAAAGTGTAGACTGAAAGAAAAATGAATGGATGTAAGTGAAATTTTGAATTCCTGGTATCGATATCAAATAAGTGTTTTTTTATCGTAAACTGAATTTTGAAGGCTAAATAAGTCCTCTGAGTAAATGGTATCATGGCTGAGACTAAGAACTACAATTATACCTACTTAGAACCAAACCCGAAGCAAAAACTAAAATAAAAGGGCTGAAAAAAATACAGACATACAGGCAGATAAACAGACACACACACAAATGTCTTGCCTTTTATATATATATATATATATATATATATATATATATATATATATATATATATATTATCAATTTTCTGCATTATTGTAAGAACTGCAACCTTGAAACTTCTAAATATCATTTCTTATGTCTTTGTCTATGAGTGTATCAAATTTGATTAAAATCGGACCACTCCTTCTATAACCCAATTTTTTCGATTATCAATTTTCGATAATTATCAGGGGTACCTCGACACAAAACCTAGCTAAGAACACTTGCAGACGCTGTGTTCAACTGTGTAAATTTTCATGAAAATCAGTTCAGCCATTTCGGAGTCTATAGGTAATGGACACACACACAGAGACAAAGTTCCATTTATAAATGAGTTTAGATTAGATACTGGTAGACACCTATTCTGGTTGGCTAAAAGTAATACAGGTCTCCAACAAAAGAAGTTTGACTATGAAACAAACGATATGGTTCATATTTTCAAAAAATAGAATTCTGAAGACAACAACCCAGAATTCTGTGACAAGGAACTATGCCAATAGTTGAATAAAATTGCATGCAAGCCATATAAAATTCCAACGTACCATCCACATTCAAACAGATTAGTAAAAAGGATGGTGCAAATTGTTCAAAATGAACTGAAAATGTGTCTACAGTGGAAAGAAAAAATAGAAACATTTCTTCCTAGATTGTTTCTAATCTATAGGACAGTACCATATGCTGGAAGATTGAAAAGACCGTCTGTCCTTAAAGCCCCACTGACCATGTTTTATGCCACTGATGAAAAACTGTGGTATAAAAAGAATAGTGAACCTAATCTACAAGAGGCAAGATTCATAATGTAAATTGGACAGAACACTAATGTTCTGTCCACTTAGTCTGTCCTAATATTTCATATTCATTTTTTCTATTATAACAGAAAAAATGGAAATGGATATTAGCACAGTCAGACCAAATTAGATCACAACATGATAGCAATGAAGAAATGTACAGTGATCCTGAAAGTAACGAAAACAAAAGTATCATGTCAACACAAGACAAACATGACAGTGAAATTGAGAGCAGTATAGAATCTGAAAATGGACATTTGTTGGAGAGAAACAATCTTATAAAACAAGAAAAAGCTGATGATCTATTTCTAGAGAATCTTTTATGGAGAGGGAAGAAGAAAGTGAGGAGACAAAAGTTCCTAGAAGTACCTGGGATAAAACTTCTTCAGTACAAGAAGATGTGGTGACTCATTTACATAGGAAGTCACCAAGCTATAAATAGCTACAGCCTTTACCCATGAGGCAATTGAGTGCTTACTACTTTCTGTGAGTCAGTAACACAGCTGATGACACTAGAGCCAAAAAGCATCATACTTTTGAACAGAAATATGAGGACAGAATTTCAATTTGGAAATATCATAATAAGTAAATGTTTCCTATTAAATTGTCAAAATGGTTTAATTCTTTCTGATAATATAAAGTACTTTATTTTCATTTTTAGATTGAAAAAAAAAGAATAGGTTCCTAAAGATTACTTGGCTTTATAGAACCAGTTCCTGAAAATTTAAGATGCCATTATATATATAGTTATTATTATTGTTATAATAACATCATTTGGGACTGCAACTCAAAATCTTTCATGTTTCAGTTCTCATGCACTATCATCAGGTAATGAAATATTTAGTTAGAGTGTAGCAGAGAGAAATTAATTAAAATCAACCTTCTTCACTTTTACAAAAATTCACAATGACATGTGAAATCCTGGTTTTTCCCAAATAGAAAAGGGATTGACCATGTGCTTAATGAAAAAGTCTGTGAAACCAGATTTCGCAAGTAGGTGTTAAAATGATTTTTGACCAAGACTAAAAAGGATAAGATCAGATTGCACCTTGTTCTCTTTCTCCTTATCTCTTTCAATAATTACTACTATGAACATTTTCTACATCACTTGACACCCTTAACTCAACTTTATTATTGAACACGAACTCTAACCTTAACTTCTTAATAATGTTTATAATTGCACATTAACTTCTACAACTTGTGTTATTCCTCCTTTCAATAAATTTCTATTTTAAAAATGCAAATTGTATATTTTATTCTTACACTATTCCACACAATTCCACATATTTCAATCTGCCGACAACCAACCTTCTAATAATTCTGATGGTGATAATTCTGCCTAAAACCTGTAAGCTGTAGGAAGTTCAGTTAAGTCTGACACAAGGCCAAATCAAAGAAACATTAACCATATCCCTACACTACAAGAGTGTCATATATATAGTGATATGGAAATTCAAATTCAAAATCAAAATCAGCAGATTTCAACAATCCCATAGTAATGATGAATAGTTCCTTGGAATTTTTCTTAATATATACGACTCCATAACTGAACCATATTTCACTGCCTGATGATGGTGCACAAGCACTGAAACTTGAAAGCTTTTAAATTGCAGTCCAATATGCTATTATCATAGCAATAATAATAACTATAAATGCTCGACATCTGTGTTGAGCACTTTATAAAAAGTAAATATTAAACTGTGGAATAATATATCCATTAGTTTAAACCACTTATATATATCTTTATGGAGATTTAAAGTTATATTTAATCTTCACAAAGTTGTATATACAAGTGTAAGTAGACACACCGGTTGATAGGCTAAAAGACATATGATTACCAGAATACAAGAGCATGTGTCTAATCTTGGCCAACCTATCAACTTTTCAGCCAACACTGGCATATATCACTCTTTCACTCACTCAACTACTGTGCACTCTAAATGTGGAGTATGGGACCATATCTTTAATACTGTTACAAAATGTTGCACTACAGGTCAGAAGACACTGTGGGTGCGGAATTATGACAATGAAGGACTGCCTTTGTTTAAGTTTATAATATAAGACCAAAATGGCATGATAATCAGATGCTCATTGAAAATCAAGGTAGGTAACTCATCTAGCCTTAATGTCACCTTTATGATGAAATAAGATAAAAATAAAACTATTTCGAAAAATGCAAATAAAATCCATTTAATAAACTTTTTATTGCATGAATAATAAAATGAATTAAAGTGATGCCAATTTTAGAAAAAATGTATATTTGTTTTTGATGTTATTAACAATTTAAAATTAAAAAATAAATAAATAAATTTTATATAATTGCTTGTGCACTCAAAGTGTTTTGTCAAGGTGAAGGCCGGTTACCATCGTTTCTATAGCGCCCTACATCATGCCGCTCCAAGTAATTTGATGTAAGTACCAAAAGACAGTGTTTTTTTTCTTCTTCAAAGTTTTAATACAAAGTGGAAATCCTTAAAATATTTTTCTTGTGGTAGTGTCTCCAGACCTAACCATCTACTTAGTTTCGCTCAACGATTTAAACAAATACGCTTCACATCATTTATCATTTATTTTTGAAAAAGTAGCCAAGGTTAAACTATTTTATACCCCGTATCCCTTTTCTTTTGTATAAAACTAAAAGACTAAAAATATGATTACAACTTTTTACGAGTAAGAATAGTGAACGTATAAGCGATTGGAATTGAAATATTTAGATATTTTTTCTTTTTTTTTTTTTTATTAAATTTTAAATGTCGTTGCAAACAAACTCATCTTTTCTACTACTCGCTCTCTCTGTCTTTCCCTTTTTTTATCCCATTGATTTTTCTACATCCCTCTGCATAAGTTAGTGGAACACCTGAACACATAGCTTTTAAAATGAACTCTGCTTTATTTAGAAATTATATTTTGATTTCAGAAGTAAAGTGTTTAGAAATTAATAAGGAGAATGCAACAACTTACAATGACATTTAATGAATGACAATGTCCTATTCGAAGGAAGAAATATTGACATCAAATTACGCAATTGTCCTCAAAATGACCCACTGATGAATTCTGTCAGAATTTGGTTATTTGAAGAAAAAAGATTTTTTAGTTTTATGTCGTCGTAGTTTAACCGGTGAACACAGCTGAAAATAAATAAAAAGCATTTTTTCTTCGTATCTCTCTGTAGTTTGAGAGTGTGGTCAGCTATTATTATTGTTCATTATTTCAATTTTAAAAATAAGTAAATAAAAATCATTATTTGCTCTTCTAGTTTTATTTTTTCATTTTCTTTTTTACCGATATCCTTTGTTCATTGAAAAGCTTAACTTAGCCACAAGGATAGGGCACTTAGTGGTGATCGAACGCACTACTTGCCACTATGGTATGGTCAACCAGACTTCATTAGCAATTTAATACCTAGTTTGTAAAAGCGCTTATAGTGATTTTCTAAACGCAGCTTAGATGTGGCATAAGGCCGAAAGTATGGGGTACCCAGTGAGGATCGAACTCGTCACTCAATAATTGTAGTGATTCTAGCAAGAGAAGCTTGATAACCATTTTACACCAAGTCGAGGTGCCTCCGAAACCAGTTAGTTTTCTGTTCTCCCACTTCAGCATACACATTCATTATCGTTTTAGTTTGAAAATAAAAGCCCTGAAACATCAGGCTACTGACTAGTAATTTTAGTTTTAATAAAAATTTTAAAAAAAAATGAATAGCGATTTTTTTTTTTTTTTTGGTCTTAAGAGAAAGAATAAAAAATAAATTGTTAAATGTTGTAATGTTAGGAATGTTATTGTTAAATTTTGAAATGTTTGCTTAGCAATCCAGGTGTTTAAATGTAGGGTCAATAGACACCTATCACACTAACTCCCAACTATTCTCACAACACTCTCATCTACCCAACCCTCATTCTCGGTATCCTCACCCGCCTATCACCCACCCTCTGTTATTTCCTATATTTAACCAGCCTTTCTCCACTCTACGTAGCCCCCTGCACAGTAGTGGCAGTAACATGCCTTGCTCGGGGTGAAACGCTTATAAAAAAAAAAAAAAAAAAAAAAAAATCTGGTTTCTTGAGTATTTTTTTAAAGACCGGTAAAGTTTTATTGTGAAAGTTCATAATTCGGAATTGACTGGTAAACAATTTTATTCAGCTACAATTAAGTAACTACAATATATAGTTATTCTGTAATTTTATTTGAAATTGATAAGATCAACTGAATTTATTTCTTTATTTTTTTACAAAACATTCTCTAAGGTATTCTTTTCATTAATGAGAACCATTAGACTAGCAGTATAGCCCAGCGTTGCTCGTGTGTAATGAAAACTTTTATATATATATTATCAATATATTATCAAAACTGCAACCTTGAAACTTCTGAATATCGTTTCTTATGTCTTGGTCTATGAGTGTATCAAATTTGATTAAAATCGGACCACTCCTTCTATAACCTGATTTTTTTCGATTATCGATTTTCGATATTTATCGGGGGTACCTCGACACAAAACCTAGCTAAGAACATTCGCAGACGCTTATAGTACAACTGTGTAAATTTTCGAGAAAATCGGTTCAGCCGTTTCAGAGTCTATAGGTAACGGACACACACACACACACACACACACAGAGACAAAGTTCCATTTATAAATAAGTTTAGATTTAGATTAGATTTATATATATATATATATATATATATAGTCATCCGCAGACAGATCTGTTTTGCTGTATCGCAGCTCATCAGTACGGTTAGACTCTGATTGCTTTTTAACCCAGGATTGAAACTCGATCGAATTGGTGTCAGTCAGCAATATATATATATATATATATATATATATATATTTTCCATTTTTAAACAAGTTATTTCGCTACACAGGTTTCTATCATGAGTGGTGTCTTCAGGTGATTTTTAATAAACAATCTATATATATATATATATATATATATATATAAAATGCATTTAAGGGTAGCAACTCCAACTGACATCAAATTGGTTAAGTTTTGATCCTGGTCAGAGACAAGTGGATGTGTCTCTAGCCACACTGATGAGTTGTCATACAGTGAAACAAGCTTGTATGTGGATGACTAATATATATAAACATGATTATATATAGTTATACTTGTCTCAAAAACCTTCCTCCGAAGAAAAAAAATGGTTTTAAAAATAAAAAAAGAAAGAGCTTAGGACATGAAAGTCTATCAAAAGTGTTCGGACAGAAATCAGCACGAAGCCCAAAGAAAAAACCCGCTACGAGTAGCCATCGAACAAAAAAGCGCTCAATACACAGGTAGAGTGAACTTAATAGAACCTAATGAGCCAGACTATATATATATATATATATAGTGTATCGAGGCAGCAAATAATTTTCTAAACATATACTGTTAAATATAAGAGACAATGAATGTCTATTATGTTTAATCATGAGCCATTCTAAATGTATTTTGGCTTTAATTTCAGTTGAAAATAAACACAAAAATTCTCTAACATTTGGATAATTTTTTATTAATTTGTTTCTAAGCTTTCGGCTCACATGAGCCATCTTCAGAGAGGTTATTTAGATGGTAATACAATAACATCCACCATCACCGACGATTTTATTTTGTGTTGACATAAAACTCGTCGGTGATGGTGGATGTTATTGTATTACCATCTAAATAACCTCTCTGAAGATGGCTAATGTGAGCCAAAAGCTTAGAAGCAAATTAATAAAAATTATCCAAATGTTGAAGAATTTTTGTCTTTATTTTCAACTGAAATTAAAGCCAGAATATGATGTTTAGAACGGCTCATGATTAAACATAATAGACATTCATTGTCTCTTATATTTTTAACAGTATATGTTTAGAAAATATATATTTCCCTCCTGTCATGCTCATTGAAAGAGAGAGACAATAATGAGGCAGTGTTGGCTCAGTTCATTCTCTTTACTGCCAGTTATTAAACTTTATTACTAATTATGAAAGCTCTTGTCACATGTTTGCACTTTAACAGTGTCTTATTTTATTTTTTGCAATAATTATGTCATCAAATAGTGAAGAATATATATATATATTCCTTCTATCATGCTCAGCGGTTAGGATTATTTTTTTTTTTCTTATGTCTTGAATGTAAGATACTCAGTTGTAAGTACATATATGTGTTGCCATCATTTTAGATAGCATAGTGATATAAATATTTTTCCATCATTTTTGATGGCATGATCCCACTCGTATTATGTAATATCCAAGTTGCTAATGTGTGTACTACTGTTGTGAATTAGTTGCCTTCCAGACTAAGTTGCCGATTTTATGATGCACGCCACCACAAAATAAAAAAATAAGTTTTCAGAGTTTTTAAAAGATTTTTTTTTTTTTAACTGATCTTATAAATAAAAAGGTGATCATTTTTAGAGATTTTATTCTGCTGTAAACATTTTTTAAAAATCTTAAGTACAGATTTTTTTTTCTTTTCTCTTGCACTTATTTTCAGGAATAAATTTTTTTCTAGATAAACTCATAGGTACTGTTATGCACTTTTGACAAAAACATCAATATATAATGAAAAAAAAAATCTCTCAATTTCTATAAAATTTTATCTTTTTTCTCATGTTTTGTTATTAGCAAGAAGGAATGAGGAAAAATTGTCATATAGAAAATAAATTTTAGCAGTGTTTAACCTTCATGTCCCCACAAATGGTTTGTCAAAAGGACAATTATTCCTTTGATACTGCTTATACAGCAATGTTTATTTACAAGATTATAAAGAAAAATATATGAACCAAGTACAATGCAATATTTACTTTACCCACCATAGGCAAATTTTCTTGCCTACTATCAAAATGGATGAAGCTAGTCTCCTAGAGAGCAACATGACTTCAAACGGAATCAAAACTGTAGCTGCATCTACTGCTAGGAAGGTTGGGTTACTGCGTCAGGCCAGGAAGTTTTTCTCATAAAAATTCATTTTACACATTTATAAATCTTCCATTCTTCTGTGCATTGAATACTGTTGCCATATCTGGTTGGGTGCTCTTGCTATTCATCTTGAGGTTCTCGTCAAAATGCAAAGAAAGATCTGCAATATAATCGATCCAGACTTAGCATCTCACCTTCAGTCACTTTCTCACTGATGTGATGTGGCTTCCCTCTGTCTTTTCTACAAGTATTTTCATGGAAACTGACAAGCTTTTCTCCCTGGTTCCCTGACCACATGCATTTACTTGTGCTACTAAATTGGCATAAAGGTCCCACCCTTTTACTGTTGAAATAGCTAAATGTAACTGCCACTTCTACTCTAAGTTTCGGTGGACCTGAAGGAGACTACCACTACCTTTTAAATTTGTTGTTTTTCATTTTTTTTTTTTACTTTGTTTCAGTGCAATATTATTGATTACGCCCTAAATTCTCCAATTGACAAAAAAAAATTTGGAAAAATTTCAATATTTAAATATTTTTATGCAACCTTATAGTAAATAGATCTTGTGCAATTAACTTTTTTGCTTGCACATATTCAACAACTAAATCCTTTGCGAAATTTTTGAATAAAGCCATTCTTGGAGTTTCCAAGGAGATGTCATCATAAGAACTGAAAAAAAACTTGAAAAAGACAAAAACACAAGCAACAACTCGTCCCGAAAAGAAAACAAAGCGACCCCAACGCGAGTGGTTCCAAAATGCAGGATCAATTTACTATAATGTTGTATAAGAAACTGAGACCCCGCTAAAATTGTTTAAATATTGAAATTTTTCTTAAAAAAAAAAAAAAGAGAGAAACAACAAATTTAAAGGTAGTGGTAGTCTCCTTCAGGTCCACCTAAGTTTCTTTTCTTGTACTTTCCGTTTGTGGAACTCCCTTCCGTTTACTTGCTTCCCTGATAGCTACAATCTCCAAAAGTTTAAATGCAACATCAATTGCCATCTTCTATCTCCATGATTCTCATACCTCTATTATCCTTTCTTTGACATCCCTGTACCTTGTTTTTTCTCTCACTGTAACCCCCTGTGCATCAGTGGCAGTCCTGCCTTGCTTAGGGTTAAATAATTATAAAAAAAAAAAAAATTTATAAAGATTTATCATCAAAATTTGATTAAGTAGATGTGGTTCAAAAAAAGAAAATAAAAAAGCTTCTCCCAGCATCTCTCTCATCCTTCCTTACTCTTCTTAAATTCTGCGTCTTCCTCTCTTGCAACTTTTTTCATATCAAACGAACAAAATTGCTGACTCCTATTTTCAGTCAAAATTGATATAACTTTTATTAATTGATATAATATCTTTCTATAATAGAAATAACTGCCTCTCACTGCTTCTTTTTTTCTCCCCTACCATGAGGTAAGAGGATATTCCATTTTATCTATTTCCTTCATTCAAACAACAGGCCCCCATGATCCTAAAAGATCATTTCACACTTGTGTCCAGGTCAGTGCTTTGCTCTCTCTGAGGTCTTTGCGTTGGTGCCATTTCATTTCTATCTCCTCCATGTTCAGCATTCACATCATCATCTGCAAGGACCACTCACATTAAATCTAAGATAAGCAGTGGCATGCCATCAATGATCAGG
The DNA here is from genome assembly GCA_037127315.1 of Ascarosepion bandense. Lineage (NCBI taxonomy): Eukaryota > Metazoa > Mollusca > Cephalopoda > Sepiida > Sepiidae > Ascarosepion > Ascarosepion bandense. Next base: position 1,510,725 of record JBBBDQ010000322.1, on the reverse strand, counting down.
TTGTTAGGTGAATGCACTCCAGTCACCACTTTTTTACTACATTGGGCTGTGCACTGTGTTTCGTAGTTTCACCCAAACCTTTTCCCCCCATTTGGATTTTGGCCAGCACTTCCTCATCAGTATTTGGGGAAATATCTATTGGGTACCTACACTGAGAGTGCACTCACCTAACAACCTGGGGGCATACCTGTCAATGCTTGACTGTAGACCTGGACAACTAGCAATATGGAGAGAATTGCATGCAAAGTAATGTTTTGGTACAACATTGCACCTACAGAATTGACCTTTGTGGTATTGTCTCCTTTCTCTGTTTAACTTTAGGTATAATGTAGTACCAAAACATTACTTTGACAGGCAATATCTCTCCTTTTTTTGATTATTGCTGTCACTCCACCATTCCATTTCCCCCTGTCCTGTAAACATTTCTATAGTACCTTATTTTTAATTTTGCAAGCATTGCTTCAAGGAGTTCTGAGTGGAAAAATCATTCCATTGTCCATTACCTCCTCCACTATTGGACCTTGTTCAAGACTCACCTTCTCCAGTTCTTCTGCAACCACAGCTTCAATTTTTGCATGCAATTCCATCCATATCACCAGTTGTCCAGGTCTACAGTCAATCACCAGCACCCCTGTGATAATGTGTTATAGCAACAGCTAACCTCATCCAATCTCACTAGGATCATGCATGTTCAGTGCAGGGTCAATCGATTGACATCTGATGTATTTTCTGACCACTCTCCAGACTTTCTTCCTTTTTATGAGCAGGTCAGCATTTCACACCAAATATAGAGTCCTGTCCATATGATGTATACTGTGTTACTGTTCTAGTTCTCTGGTCTTTAGATAGCATACTGGAGCCTCTTCCTGCTCATTGATCATCTGCCACTTTTTAATTAAGTTAATGCATCCGCATTATTTCTTTCCAAAGGCACAAACACTGCTTTCTTTCATAATCCAAATTCAGATATCAACTCTTCCAGCATTCCTAATCTCTGCTTTACTCCAGCACCTTTCATTCGTATTCTCCTGCTCTCCTCTACAGTAGAGCACACCCAACTTAGTATTGTGGCTGAATCAGTCCTTATTTCCACTTCTTTTAACCTCCACTTTAAAGCCAAATTAATGCCTTTTAGCACAGCATCTAATTCAGCCACATCGATGTGGTTATAGTTGTCCTTTTTGCTCAGCCATGTTGCATCTTCCACCACTAAACCACTGGTCTTTACAAATCCACCTGTAGCAATCTAAACTTATTTATAAATGAAACTTTGTCTGTCTTTGTGTGTCTGTGTGTGTGTGTGTATCCGTTACCTATAGACTCCGAAACAGCTGAACCGATTTTCTTGAAAATTTACACAGTTGTACTATAAGCATCTGCGAGTGTTCTTAGCTAGGTTTTGTGTCGAGGTACCCCCCATAAATATTGAAAATCGATAATCGAAAAAATCAAGTTATAGAAGGAGTGGTCCGATTTTAATCAAATTTGATACACTCATAGACAAAGACATAAGAAATGATATTCAGAAGTTTCAAGGTTGCAGTTCTTACAATAGTGCAGAAAATCGATTATATAAAAGGCAAGATGTTTGTGTGTGTGTCTGTTTGTCTGTATGTCCCTTATACAAATCCACAATTTTTATCTGATTCTCACCAAACTTCACACAAATATTCTTTCGGCAGAGTCTGAACTCCAGGACCATGGATTAGTTTTAAAGCTTTCATTACACCCGAGCAACGCCGGGCTATACTGCTAGTACAGCTATAATCACACCATACTACTACTATTTTCATTTTAGGCATATTCCAAGTCCTGGTCATGGGGTCCTCTTTCCTCAGCTAAGATTTGTATCACATTGAGAGTTTCATCATCAATTTTACATTCCTAGTCTATCTTGCTTGCTCTTCTTGTCACATAGCTGCATGAAGGCCGCAGCCATTCAACAACAGGGTATCATGATGTCATCAGTGTATGAATCATTGACTTCTTTTATCTTATTGCTCTTCACAGTTTTTAAGACTGCTGCCATAATTTTCAGTGTAGCATTAAGTCCAAACCCCAACCAAGTCAGGAAGTAAGTTTTCCTCTTATAGTGTACCAGCTGGTACTGCCATAGTTTTTCTGCAATGTGTAACTGTTGGTTGGCTAACTTAAGGTCTACAATCGTAGTTTCTCCTGACAACTGACTCCACTTTCTCATCTTTTTATCAAATCAAGTATTTGTCATATACTTGATTATGTTGCTGCTAGTACCCTACATAACGGTTTAATTCCTGAAAGTCTAATACTGGCCTGACTTATTTTTTTGTAGCTTGGATAGCTGCCATCATCAATAACACTCCTTTTATTTCACTTTTCCACAATAAGAGAATACCCTACGTAATCCATCTTTCCACCTCTTTCTCAAACTCTATTTTTTTTTCTTCTTTAAGGAATTCTTGTATTACTTCACCTTGTTCTTATCCAATTCCATTCCAATGTTCACTTCTTATCATCAAAATCTGCTATGAAGCCCTTGTCTTCAATTTTACAAGAGTTCGAAACTTGAGCAGCTACAGTACAATGTACCCCCTCCAAACTTCACCTCATCATTTTTTTACAGTCTTCTCAACTTATTGATCACTTCTATTCCAACAACAATGTTGATCTCGTTGATGATGCGATCAACGATAATTGCCTCCATTTTTATCCTTGTTCCACCTACTTTTATCTCCAGTTGCCGAGTTACTTTACATTTTATCTCCCTTCTGTCAACTGCTTTCACAGTGCCACTCCCACTCTATCCGCTCACAAGCTTGGGATTAAGTAAAGTGCTTGTGCAGCCAGTATCAACAAGAGTTGCTGCTGTCACACCACCCACTGACACTTTTATGATTAGTAGTGGTTGGTACTGCGCCTTTGTTCTTTTGACTAGGTAGCTACTGATGCAGAAGCTCCCTCTTGCTCATTTCCCTGAGGTTGAGGGCAATACCCCACAATATATCCCAATCTCTCGCAATTGTAGCACATAATCCCCTGACTACTATTTTCAGTTGAGCATTATAGCTTTTCTTCCTTCGTATAATTTGTCTCTTTCAGCAATATCTTTCTATGAAAGAAATCGCCACCTGTCACCACTTCTTCTTCCTCACCACTAGGTAAGCGACATTCCATTTTCTCTTCTTCCTTCATTCAAACTATAGTTGACATTACTAAGCTAACTTACTTAAAAATAAAATTGTAAAAAATGTAAAAATTACATTTCAAAGAGGTGTAAATTATTTTTAAGATCGGGATTTCATTTTTTTTAAATAATAAATGAAATCCATCCATCATTATGCAATCAAAGCTTTTTAGTGAGAGGAAAAAAAAAGTAAACAAATCCTAAAATCACTTTGAAAGCAAATTTAAAAACCAGAAATATTTTTTTTTTTTATTTTTCTTCTTAATGTTATGTCAGTTTCTTTAAAAACTGAAATGTCAAGGAAATATGTATTTTGCAAAGTTTTGCCTTTCAAAAGTGCATGACTGTACCAGATATAAAAGTTTTAGAAACTTGTTTCGGAAAAAAAAATCAACATTAGAATGAATTTTTCTGATTTATTTTGACAATGATTTTATATATAGGTACAACTTAGCTCAATAGCATCTTCGTAGATCGAGACCACTGTCTTCTGTTCAGTTCTGGGTTCCAGGAAAAAGTAAATGGGGAAGTGAAGTACTTCATCCAGCAAAGCAACATTGATGATTACATAACTTATTTAATTAAATAATTCTTAGTTTGGCTTTTCTAGTTGAAAATGTTTTTGAGAACTTAATGCATCACCAACAGGCTTACCTAGTAATCTTGTCTCTGTTTGGTTAATTCAAAAGTTTAAAAATGTTTTTATATTTAATTTTTTTTATATAAATATTTTATTCATATAAAAATTTCTAGGATCATTTCACACTCCTCAAAGTATTTGCCCTTTTTCTTCAATCTTATGTTGTCTTTCCGGTAAATTGGGTATTCTTTTATAAAAGAATGAATTATCTGATTAGTTACACTATTTACATTCAGACTATTGTCTCCATTGTGGTTATTATCATGTTTCAGTTGTTGAGCCCTCTGGCTTTCATCAGGTGTATATTGATTTGTTTTTTTGTTTTTTTTCTCCAATTATACAATAAATTCTTGTTCTCTTAAGTGCTTCTTACAGCATTTGTAAACCACAAGTTAATAATATATATATATATATATATATATACTCTTCAGTAATGAAGAGTTCTTTTGGTGACTGGTGTGTGTATACACCGCATATATATAACACACTAAAATTTCCTCCTCTCTCATCCCATGCGCCGATGGCTTAGGGAGTAGGAACTCTGACTGACACCAGATCGGTCAAGTTTCGATCCCTGCTGGAAGCAAGTGGATGCCTAACCATGCTGATGAGCTGTGATACAATGAAAAAGGCTTGTATGTGGATGACTAAAATATATATAAAACCTACCCATTGAATGGCCAATGTATGTCCAAAAATATTGTTTAAAGAGCTTGAATTCATTTAGATGATAATGTTAAATTTTACTTTGGAAGTACTTCTCGCAGATGGAAGATAAGATTTAGCAACCACATGTCTTTAAACAACAGTAAATACAGCAAAATTACTGCTTTATCCATACATTATTGGAAATATAAAAACAACAAGGACCCAATTATTACCTGGAATATCGTAGCTAAAACCAAACATTACAGTGGCAAAGAGATAAATGTAATCTATGCCTTTTAGAAAAACTTGTCATCTTAAACCATATAAATAATTCTAATTTGCTTAAAAAAAGAAGTGATTTAATGACCACATGCTGTCATAGAAAAAAATACATAAATTCTTAGACCTAGATTGATATAGATTTTTCTATATGTTTGCCTCTTTCTTTCCCCCGCAATATTACTTTATTTTTGCTCCTTACTTTGTTTAATTCTTAATTCTAAATTTTAATTTTTCTTTTCATTTTATTTTATTTAAAATTTTTAGTTTTAGCTACATTTTTTATGTACATGTAATATTTGAATATTTAAATTTTTAAGACACATGATTTACGCCCTTTTGATTTCTTATCCCTGCATTTTATTATTATTTTTTATTTTGTAATTTTATTTTAAATTTTCACATTTTAAATTTAAATTTTTATTTATCTGTAACCATAGAATATTTAAATGTTTAATCTTGTTATTAAAAAAAGCAGCAATTTAACTTTATAAGATTTAATTTCCATGAACATAAAGTGGACTTAAATTCAAATTTATTAAACTGTCAGTTTGAAATATGCACCTGATGATTGCATAACACATGAAACTCCAAGTCATACCATAGACATAGGATAATGCATATTTATTAATATACATAATCATATAATTATGGATTAATTGTACATTGTGACAGTTATATGTTTCGAAATAGATTCTCTTCATCAGGCAATGCTGGATGTTGGTTGTGCAAATGATTTACATTTAAATACAAAGAATCTTCGGTTTGCTGTTTATGTATGTGGGAAGACCTAATTTATTAATATATATATAATACACCTCTGTTCATACATTGAACACTCTTATTTACATCTGAATAATAATACTATATATATATATGTACACCCTCCTGATATTTATTTTTATTAATTTAACGTCACTATGTGTGTGTGTGTGTGTGTATGTATATATATATGTGTGTGTGTGTGTAAAAATATACTCAGTTATAATCTGAGATTAAGGACAGAATGGTTAAATAAAATAAAGACAAGAGGAAAATGGACTAACATACGAAATAAACAGTTTAAAAAAAACAAAAATGGTCAAATTCCCTTCATTTTAATATCTCGTGACTTTGCACTACACATGAAGAAATTCTAAAAACTAAAATATTCTGTTAATCTTTTGAAATGATTTGTGAGTGTCTTTGTGGTTGCCAACACTGTTTGTTTATAGATACATAATTTAGAATAAAGCTCAGTTCGTCGTTTTGCCTTGATAAAGTCCATCATAGGATGAAACGCGTAGGCGATTTAAAATACAGTTTTTCCTCTTGTCTTTATTTTATTTAACCATATATATATATATATATATATATATATATATATATATACACTTTTTTTAAGGAAGATCTATATCTTTTGATCTACTGGTAATCAAAGAAAATCAGAAAGATGGTTGATTCAGCTATGTCTGTAGAAACTATGGTATTTTTTGATACTATTCTGAGGCAATATCATTAAAGAAATGTCAGCCTGTCTTGAAATGAACATTCACTGTTTTCTAGATAATAGAGATTTTATGGAGGCATTGGGTTCTTGAAAAAAAATGTAGATGGTAAAGGGTTGAGAATAGACTGTTGTAAATAACAATATGTTGGATAAAATAAGAGATAAATAAAGGCATGAGTGCTACAGATTGCTGATTGCTTAACGAAAAAAAACCTGTCCTTGGAAAAACTAAGTACTGCTGTCACTGAAAATGAACAGTAGCGCAGTTCTCTTAAGAAAAAAATACAGAACATATTTTCATTATCTCATCAGACTTAATATTTTTACCAACTAATTTATGTACTCATCAATCCATTTCAGGAATGAAATTGTTCACAATATTTATAACTTAAATTCATAAATAAATTCAGAAGTTTTGTAACACATTAGTATTGTAGGAACACCACATGTACTGCAGCCGTAGTAGCTGTGATGTGTCCTAGGCCAGATAGGCAGGTTTAAATTCAGTTTTCCTTCTTCTAGACTAACTAAGGCCATATGACCCAGTCTGTCCTGCTATTTACTCATAGCTTGGAGGGGGAAGGAGATGGTTTCATACTTTTGCCAAAGATATTAGCACATAAATGAATGTATTGAACTTGATTGGAATTCAAACCCAGCTCTCTGATTCCTCAATCTGAACTGCTGTCCACTATTCTACCATTTTTTACTATGTGCTATATTTAAAGAAAAGTATATTTCCAATATACTCTTCTTTAAATATATATCTTTAGATAGAATGTGCATTGTGATGCAGTGGATATCATTTGGAACGAGAAATCGGAGAGCCGAGTTCAAATTCCAGTTGAATTCATTGCATTCACTTGTGTACAAATACCCTTGGGAAAGGTATTAATTTGTTTCTTCTGCCTTCAGCTATTGATTAAATAGCAGGATAGATCAGGTTTTATAGCCTTGGTTGGCAACCAATCTACAGCAGAAAGTAATAAAGCACTAACTTAAATTTATGCTTAGATCCCTTTCGGCTTTGAGGGATGAGTTCATTCCCAGGGTTCCATCTCCAACAGAAAAACCTTGAGGAGCAGTTTTTATTTTTTTACCTATTGTCACATGTGCACAAAAGACTCCCACTTTGTGCTATATATTCTGTTTGAGTGGGTATGTAGATCTTTAGACTAAGATGTAAGTGAAGTATCTGTTCCTCTTTAGATGTGTTTCTGTTTTGGAGCAGAATATAGTGTTTTTCAAGTAGTGTATAGCAAAAAAAACAAAAAATGACCTGAGTCTTGGAGATTCACACTTTGAAACAACACCTTCCCATTACACAAGAACAGAGGGTTGAAATATTCTGATGTCTTTGGAACACTGCTCAAGCTGTGTAGGCAGTTTTTGCCTTGGTTCATATGTATCTGTATGAGACTCCATATTAAGCTGTTTATAAGTTGCATCCTATCTCTGCAGGAAAGGAGTCAAATTTAAGGTCAGAGTGTATATTGTAATTCCCCTTCTGATGCACTGGAATCAGTTCAGTTTTCTGTCCAAGAAACTTACATGATATTAAGCAGGAAGTAATTCAGAAAACTGAAGCAAAAAAGAGTGTAAAAATAGGAATAGTAGAAGACAAACAAATAGTCGACTCATTTTATCCCTCCAAGAAGTACCTGACTCCTTCTGCCACACTTCATCTTTATAAGAGTCAAATTAGACCGAAAATAGAATACTGCTGCAATGTCTGGATTGACGCTTCTCAGTTCCTTCAGTCATCTTCTTCTATATGCCATATCACTTCAGAACATAGGTGATCATGGTCCTCCACAACTTTCTATTTCATGTGGCTCTTAGCAGTTTTTCTCTCCTTGTAAGATCTCTCCCTCCCCAAGTCCATTCATACAACCTCATCAGGTAAATGGCTTACTGCCTTCCCCTATATCTCTTGCTCCATGAGGGTTTCAGTGTTCCAAGCCTTGTTTTCTCATTCTGATTCAGAGTAGAAGTGTTCTTTCTATTGCCATTTTTATAAGGCTTCCTTGTCACTTCCCCGTTTTGCCCATCAAATTTTGAGTATCCGTCTATACATTTCTGCAGCTTCTAGTTTTTTCCTCATCCTTAGAGAAATTGTCCAACATTCACTGCCATATAAGAGAATGGATATCACAAAACAGTCCAGCACTCTTTTCTTTGTTTTAAACAAAATATTTATTTCTCATCAATAGAATTCAAAATTGTTTACGTGGGTTTGTTGGTGATGACTTTTTCCATTCTGCAAGCTCTTTTCCTACAGATGCAGCACTGTAAGCCTGTCACTACTCTACTGCTATTTCCATGGCAAATATTCAAATGAGCTTCACTCTTGATTTTTATGAGTTCAGACCTTTATAACCAGGACACTTCCATGGTGTCAAATTATCCTCATTTCTTCTTTTGTTTCAATTGTAAGAGGATGTGCAGATGGTGCAATGGATATTGGCTTGAAATTAAAAATTGGAGAGCTAGGTTCAGATGTGTTACATTCATTTATGTGCAAATACCCTTGTGAATCTCTCATCACCAACTTATGGGTTAAATAGTAGGACTTGTATCTGGAAAATCATTGCTACTCTCAAAAAATTGTTAATGCAATATTCACTTGCCAAAAAAGAAAAAAAAAATTCTTACAATCTAAAATATCTTTCAACTTTAAATAACTCACAAAGGGTTGATAATCCATGGGAATAAAAATCAATCAGGGTTCCATCTCCAACTCTTAGCAGTTTTCTCCCCTTGCTAAGGTCTCTTCCTCCCCAAGTCCATTCACACAACCTCATCAGGTAAATGTCTCACTGCCTTCCCCTATATCTCTTGCTCTATGAGGATTTCAGTGTTCCAAGCCTTGTTTTCTCATTCTGCTTCCACTGAGATAGTTTTTTCCCAACAACTGTTACTTTGAGGAATAGATTCCCACATATTTGCTTTCCTGAACATTTCAATCTTGACCTCTTCAAGTTGAGGGTCAATTGCCATCTTCCCACCTTATTCTTATATAATTTTCATTTTTTATGATCATCTCCTCTAGTCATATCACACATGTTAATTGGTATTACCATTTTGTTGATTGTAGCCTCCTACCTTGATTGGCCTTATAGTGGGTGAACAATAAAAAAGTATGAAAAGAAAACTGAGTAAAAGGAAAATAAACATTTACATACGAGGTCTGATCTAAAAGTATCAGGACTGTTGCTATGGTAACGGGGCTAAATTACACAGTAAAGCTCTTTGGTACAGATTTACTTTTATAATGCTCTCGTTCACTGCCATTGTTTATAGCAGTGCTGGGAAGGAAAGTGTGTAGAATGTGGTCATCTCACCAAACCACAGAGATTCTGTCAGTGACCACGGCTTGTGCAGCAGTTTTAGGCCAAATACAACATTTCCCAGGTTCAACAACCACTTGATCTTGCTCCTAGTGCCCCTTCCATCTTGAAAAATCAAATCTCATTTGAAAGGAACAAGGTTTCAAAGCATCAAGGAAATAAAAGAAAATGGAACAAGGAAGCAGTGTGCTGTCACAAAAATAGGAGTTTCAGGAATGCTTCCATCAATGGAAATGATGCTGGATAAAACATGGTGTGAGAGAGACTACTTTGAAGGAGATTAAATGTCAAATAGATATGTGTTGCAGTTTTCTTTTTATAATACCAGTCACAATATTTTTTGATCAGACCTTGTATGTTCATTTTAACCTTGTTTAGTCCTATGCTTATGAGCTGTTTGGGTAGGAAAAGAGTTCAGTTTTCATCAGAGGCTACATCTTTACTTTGATTTCAAAGTTTTCATCAGAGGCTACATCTTTACTTTGATTTCAAGGTTTTCATCAGAGGCTACATCTTTACTTTGATTTCAAGGTTTTCATCAGAGGCTACATCTTTACTTTGATTTCAAGGTTTTCATCAGAGGCTACATCTTTACTTTGATTTCAAGGTTTTCATCAGAGGCTACATCTTTACTTTGATTTCAAGGTTTTCATCAGAGGCTACATCTTTACTTTGATTTCAAGGTTTTCATTTTCAGAGGCTACATCTTTACTTTGATTTCAAGGTTTTCATCAGAGGCTACATCTTTACTTTGATTTCAAGGTTTTCATCAGAGGCTACATCTTTACTTTGATTTCAAGGTTTTCATCAGAGGCTACATCTTTACTTTGATTTCAAGGTTTTCATCAGAGGCTACATCTTTACTTTGATTTCAAGGTTTTCATTTCAGAGGCTTTCATCTTTTCTTTGATTTCAAGGTTTTCATCAGAGGCTACATCTTTACTTTGATTTCAAGGTTTTCATCAGAGGCTACATCTTTACTTTGATTTCAAGGTTTTCATCAGAGGCTACATCTTTACTTTGATTTCAAGGTTTTCATCAGAGGCTACATCTTTACTTTGATTTCAAGGTTTTCATCAGAGGCTACATCTTTACTTTGATTTCAAGGTTTTCATCAGAGGCTACATCTTTACTTTGATTTCAAGGTTTTCATCAGAGGCTACATCTTTACTTTGATTTCAAGGTTTTCATCAGAGGCTACATCTTTACTTTGATTTCAAGGTTTTCATTTTCAGAGGCTACATCTTTACTTTGATTTCAAGGTTTTCATCAGAGGCTACATCTTTACTTTGATTTCAAGGTTTTCATCAGAGGCTACATCTTTACTTTGATTTCAAGGTTTAGAACTGTTGCTATAGTAACAGTGCTATACGTACACACTGAACTAAAATGTTCTTGCTCACTTCTGTTGTTCATAACAGTGCTTGGAAGGAAAGTGCGCAGAGTGTGGTTGTCTCACCACATTACAGTGGTTCCATCAGTGACCATGGCTTGTGCAGCAGTTTTTGGCTAAGAACAGCATTCCCCATATTTGGCAACCATCATATTCCCCATAATCTTTACAAAAATTTTCTCTTCCAAATTCAAATGCCACTTAAGAGAGATAAAAAATGCAAGATGTCGAGGAAATCCAGGAGAATACAATGAGATAGCTGCTCACTATTCCCTCCCCCCAAAAAAACAAGTCCCAGGAATGCTTCTATCAGTGGAAATGACACTGAATATGTTTGGATTCAGAAGGGGATTAATTCAAAGAAGAGTAAATACCAAATTGATAGATGCTGCAGTTTTAGTTTTATTGTACCAGTTTTGGTACTTTTTGATCAAACCTTGTATGAAGAGGTGGGGGAAGGAATTGCCAAGGAAGACCTTACAGGAACTATGACAAATAGGGAATCCTGGAAGGGTGTAGTGAGTTCTATCTCGTCCGAGGCCGCAGAATGATGATGATGATGATGGGGGAAGGAATAGACATGAAAAGTAAAAATAGATATAGATTTATTTAGATGCATACAAAAGATTGAAATGCAGTGAGTAAGCAAAGGTGTCAAAACTGTGACTCATTAAATATTTATAGAGAGATCGCACAAAAAGAGGAAACAAGAGAAAATATATTTTGTATTCTTTCCTGAGTTTTCCCTTGTGAAACTAACCTGTAGTTTTATAAAATTTAGATGAAAAATATGAGTGAACAATGAAGCTTTGTATGGATAAAAGAAAGAATGAGAAGATACAGGTAAAAGCAAGTGCAGAGGCATAAGATAATGGATAATTTTAATTGTATTGGGAAAGATGAAGGAGAGAATGAGAAGATATGGATAAAAGTAAGTGAAGAATAGAGGCATAAGGTAATTGATAATCTTAGATTTATTGGAAGGTATAAGGAAGAGAATGAGAAGATACAGTAAAAAGTAACAGCAGAAACATGAGATCTAAATCTAATCTATCTAAACTTATTTATAACTGAAACTTTGTGTGTCTGTGTGTGTGTATCCGTTATCTATAGACTCCGAAATGGCTGAACCGATTTTCTTGAAAATTTACACAGTTGTACTATAAGCATCCACGAGTGTTATTAGCTAGGTATTGTGTCAAGGTACCCCCGATAAATATTGAAAATTGATAATCGAAAAAATCTGGTTGTAGAAGGAGTGGTCCGATTTTAATCAAATTTGATACACTCATAGACAAAGACATAAGAAACGATATTCAGAAGTTTCAAGGTTGCAGTTCTTACAATAGTACAGGAAACAACTATTGCTTTTTAGTCTTTCGTGTGAATGTCCAAAGAGTCTGAGCTCCAGGACCATGGATTAGTTTTAAAGCTTTCATTACACCAGAGCAACGCCGGGCTATACTGCTAGTTTATTTATTAATGGAATTTTGTGTGTATGTGTGTGTGTATGTCTGTTACCTATAGACTCTGAAACGACTGAACTGATTTTCTTGAAAATTTACACAGTTGTACTATAAGCATCTGTGAGTGTTCTTAGCTAGATTTTGTGTCAAGGTACCCCCGATAAATATCGAAAAAATCGGGTTATAAAAGGAGTGGTCCGATTTTAATCAAATTTGATACACTCATAGACAAAGACATAAGAAACGATATTCAGATGTTTCAAGGTTGCAGTTCTTACAATAGCGCAGAAAATCGATAATATATATATATATATATATATATATATATATATATATAAAACCTTTCATTACACCCTAGCAACGCCGGGCTATACTGCTAGTAATGGATAATCTTAGAAAACAATATCTATGAAATTTCTATGGGTTCAGTTAGTTGTCTTGTAAATAAAGATTGTATTTAACTGTAAACAAAAATAGATATTAAAAGAATTTTTTTTTTTTTTTACTAATGGAAATGAAATCTGCAAATAAATATTTGTTTGATAGTACAGTCTTTTAATCTAAGGTTACATTTAAATAGCTTATGGAAAAAAAACTTGCACAGTATCTTGCAAGACTACTGTAATCTTATGTGTATAGATATTTTTTTTATCCCAAACTAGCAGTGTAGCCCGGCATTGCTCGGGTGTAATGAAAGCTTTAAAACTAATCCGTGGTCCTGGAGATTCTTTGGGCGTTGACACGAAAGACTAAAAAGCAGTAGTTGTTTCCAGTTAAAGCGAAATCATAGACTGAAAGAAAAATGAATGGATGTAAGTGAAATTTTGAATTCCTGGTATCGATATCAAATAAGTTTTTTTCGTCGTAAACTGAATTCTGAAGGCTAAATAAGTCCTCTGAGTAAATGGTATCATGGCTGAGACTAAGAACTACAATTATACCTACTTAGAGCCAAACCCGAAGCAAAAACTAAAATAAAAGGGCTGAAAAAAATACAGACATACAGGCAGATAAACAGACACACACACAAACACCTTGTCTTATATATATATTATCGATTTTCTGCACTATTGTAAGAACTGCAACCTTGAAACTTTTGATTATTGTTTCTTGTGTCTTTGTCTATGAGTGTATCAAATTTGATTAAAATTGGACCACTCCTTCTATAACCCGATTTTTTTCGATTATCGATTTTCGATATTTATCGGGGGTACCTTGACACAAAACCTAGCTAAGAACACTCGCAGATGCTTATAGTACAACTGTGTAAAATTTCAAGAAAATCAGTTCAGCTGTTTCGGAGTCTATAGGTAATGGACACCCACCCACACACACAGACAAAGTTCCAATTATAAATAAATTTAGATTAGATATTAGCTGAAGGCCCCTTAGATTTTAAGGATAAATCCAGCACTGGCTGAATGTATGGAGCACCCAGTGAGGATGAAACTTACTTAGTCATAATTGATAAAGCAGGATAAACTTGTCAAGTATTACACCATGTTGAAGTATCCAGGCTACAAACTGTGTCTAGTGTATTTTGATACTATAAATTAAAACAGTAGATAAAAAAATTAGTTTCAGTGCAGTGGTTAACCCTCCTCTCAGCACTATTTACTGTAGATTCACTTACCCATGATTAACTCAGAAATAAGAAATTCATTTTTTATTTAATAACGGTTTTCAGTAAGTATGAGTAATAGTAATGCTAGCAATTCAGCTATGCCAAAAAGAAACCATAGGCATCCTTAGATAAAAAAAAAAGTTCTCAATAAAGACAAAACAATTCTACTGAGGTTGCTAAGAATGAATCGTCTATCAGTCACATAACTTATTCCAATATTATAATTATTCTATTTCATTAATATTGCTGTTAATTTCAGTCACTTTCTCACTGACATGACGTGGCTTCCCTCTGTCTTTTCTACAAATATTTTCATGGTAACTGATCTGACGAGCCTTTTTTCTGATGTCCTAATAACATGAATTTAAGCGTGCTACTAGGTTAGTAGTTGTGCGTTGTGGTTCAGTGGCTATCATCTCGGAACGAGAAATCGGGGAGCCGAGTTCGAATTCCAGTTGAATCCATTGCATTCACTTACGTGCAAATACCCTTGGGAAAGGTATTAATTCATCTCTTCCTCCCAGTTATGAGTTAAATAACAGGATGGATTGGGTTTTATAGCCTTGGCTGGCAACCAGTCTACCGCAGAAAGCAATGGCAACCTACTGCGAGATAATATTCTGCCCAGTCAGTCATGTCTCTTTCGAGAAATGATTGCCTAAGCGTGTTTCATGTATGGCACTTAACTGACTGACTGACTGAATAGGTTAGCATCTAGGTCCCACTCTTTTATTGTTGAAATAGTTAAATGTAACTGCTACTTCTACTCAAACAGTTTCTTTATCAATAGGTATATCTTGGACAAAAATGTTTGGTACTATTTGCAGTTTCAGCAGACCCATTGCCTGAGAGTACTGTACTCTCTTTAGAAAATCATTTGTCACCCCACTCTGGTAAAAATGATATGAACTAATTTTAGTGTGCAAATTCGTATTGAAGGCCTCTTTTATTTACTTCCCCCTCCCCAAAAAACACATTGGCAACAGGCTTATGTTTCAGGCATCAGCTGAGGTGAGTCTTGAAATATATCCCTGCCTTGTGGATCAGAGTTGGATTACTATGAATTATTATTTACCTTCTTTCTTTCTTTTTTTTTTTTTAAAAAACAATTATATTTATGCAGGAACAACTCAAGGTTGAGGGTTACAGAGTAAAAAGTGGTTTTGTTAGCGGCATATCAACTCCTCATGAGTCATTCGATATCAAAATTTTATTTTCTTGTGAGCTTTGGTAAATCCGTCCATCACCCCCATCCCACTCTCCCCCAAAAATGTATTGCTTGTAATTTTTTCCAGTGTATTTTTGTATTTATATGTTTTGACTCCTGTTTGGGTGTTTACTATTTGCCTATAGCTGGGACCCTAACAGGTGCTACTATCCTGGGTCAGGGTGAAACTGGAAACAACACCAATTAAGAGGTGATTCCATGCTTCTCAAAATCAGAGGCCTTGTTGCTGGTTGTAGTTTAATGTCATACCCAGGACAAAACAGAATAAGAGGTACAGTTTATGTAAATATGTGGAGAAGATTGAATAATTTATTTTTATTTTTACTCTATTTGAAAACAGTTTTTGGACCCTTGCATTGTTTTGCGAGATCAGTTACACTTGAGTAGTGAGTTCAATCTTCACTGAGCGCTCCATACTTGCTACCTTGTATGATGCTTAGTAAATCACTATTTACACTGTTCGGATTGTTGTCCTCATCCATGTTGATGAAATTTCGGTCATTGTACACTCCAGCATTCTTCAGGTGCTAGGAATTTTGAACCAGCCTCTTTAATTTGATTACAGGGTTCAGTTCAAAATTCCTAGCACCTGAAGAAGGCTGGTGCATGCAATGGCCAAAATGTCGTAAACATGGCAATAAAGATGAGGATGACATTCGGAACAGTGTAAATAATGTAAATACTACCTTATCTCAGAAGTATAGACAAATACTTAGTAAATTGTTGTTTGAAACCAGTATTTTTTTTTTCTTGCAGTAGGAATATTTGATTCATAATTTCATCTATGAAACAATTTGCAAAGTGCTAATTTGGACTTATTATGTCATGTGTCAGTTTATTTCTTTTTTATATACTTTTTTTTTTTTTTTTTTAACATTTTTTTAAAAAGCTATTTCACTTTGCTTTTGTTTTCCTGTAACAGACTCTATTTTTTTTTTTCACTATATTTAAATCATTGTCCCTGACCCAAATCAACAACATTGTAATGCTTGAGTGAATCAAACTATATTAACAGTTAACTATTTCTCTTCCCTCAAATCAATTGTTATTTCATTTTATTTTTGTTTGAGAAGTTTTCAGACTAGGTAAGCTAGAATAGAAGCAAAGATGATTAGTATACATTCTATGGTAAAGAGATTTTCATTTCTGTATATTTATTAGAATAATTCTTGTGTGTAGTAAAACAGATGTCAGATTCAAAATAATGGTTGAAAATTTTGATCTTCTAAGATTAAATTTTTTTTCTCCATGATTCCTATTTGGTATGTAAAAACCAAAACTTACCTTTCTGTAAAGTTAAAATATTATTTTATGTGGTTCTAGGCACTTAAAAAAAGATCATATTGAGTTTTGTTCCTTATTGGCCGTATGACACCTATAGCATAGTAATCTGAGCTCAGTAAAGAAATTTGCAATGTACCTTGTAGTTGAGACATCAATGTCAGAAGTTGATACTGAAAGCTTGGTAAAAAGTGATGTCGATCTTCTCGGCAGATAGACCTTCCGGCTCTCTCACTTAACGGACTGGCCTCTCACATTTTAGACTTGTACACAGCAAAGGTTAACTTAGTAAATAAATAAAAGTAAAAAGATAAGTCAGTTAAGTGCCATACGTGAAACACGCTTGAGCGATCATTTCTCGAAAGAGACATGACTGACTGGGCAGAAGATTATCCCGCAGTAGGTTGCCATTGCTTTCTGTGGTAAACTGGTTGCCGACCAAGGCTATAGAACCCAATCTGTCCTGTTATTTAACCCATAACTGGAAGGAATAGACGGATTAATACCTTTCCCAAGGGTATTTGCGCATAAGTGAATGCAATGAATTCAGCTGGAATTTGAACTTGGCTCCCCGATTTCTCGTTCCGAGCCGATATCTAATGCACCACAACGCACAGATAAACATTACCTAATTTTCTTGTACTCACTAAAAAAACAAAATGTAAATGAGACTTTTAAAAAATGCTTGATGGCTGAATTTGATAATGAAGTGAAAAAAGACCTATCACTTAGGGTATTGAGGGTAAATCCATATGAAATAACTTAAGATAATTTTACTCCCCTTCCACAAGTTTTTTTCCACGTTTTTCGCCCTCAAAATGGAATTGTAAAGACAAGATGTTAGTGTTAAAAAAAAAATGGTAAAATTATTGATTGAGTTACTTCAAAAGTAAATATCCATTTGCTATGGAATTTCAAAGGCTGTGTATTTGGTGTATATTTTAGTTCTGGTGTGTGTTCATATGTAACCTATTAAAAAAATTAGGGTTTCTACCATGGGTCATTTATAATACTTCTTTATATATTTATATAAACTGTAGTTAAACAAAATTCTCAGTGTATCTTGGGTATGTCTGTTTTCTTTTTGATCTTAGGAATTAGGGCAGTTGTTTGTAAATGGTGTGGTGCGCTCTCACAGATACAACGGAAGAGGACAGCATGTGAGGCACAATGATTGAAAAACAATCAAAGCTTTACAAACAGCTTCAAAAAATTCATATGCCAAAAATAAAGGATTTCAAAATTTAAAATATTACTAAAGACTAACTGTAATTGCATGTGTGAGTCCTGGTATAATTAGTTATAGATAATTATTGACCAGTTTTATCATGTGATAATTTTGTATTATATCAAGTATTAAGAATATAGTAATTAGGGTCTGCAAATAGGAGAAGAGAGTTATCAATGATAATGTTCCAACTGCAAATCTGTGGTTATCTCCCTTTAATCCCTCTCTGGTTTTTTTCCTTTTTCAAATGCACTTTTTATCACATAAAACTTCGTGTACGCAAGCAAATTTTTCTCCCAAAAATGCAGCCCAAAGAAAAAAAAGTTTGGGAACCACTGAGTTAAGTAAGGATAAGCATCATTGTAATTGTTGAGCTCAAGTCAGCTATGTGCTGAGTTGGAATAACAAAAAAGAAAAAGTTGATTTACTTCGGAGGAGGTGATGTTTGGAAAACACCTGTGGACGTCATGCTTTGGAAAGTGTAAAAGAGATTTCAGTTGTTAGTGGGTAATGAACGTACACCCAGCAAGTCTGGCCTTTTTCCATCTTGATGCAAGGTGAAGAAAGAGTCTTTAGCCACATGCCCAAGTCACAACAGTGACAACACCAACTGACACAAGTTTAAAGAAGGAGAAAGAGATTGAGGCAAGAAAATGTTTATTTTTTTACACACTTCAACAGCACCCCCTAATGGGTGTTTGATGAAGCCAAGTGGGTAACAAAATTTTCAGTTTCTTTGTTACTATCATCTTGGGAATATATATAACAACATAAGACAGAGTTTAAAAATGAAAGTATCATGTGTAAGACTAGGGATAAAAATTGCCCAAGCTATTTTGACATTTTCCATTTTGTTTGAGGATGCCATAGACCCCACCCATAGGAAAGAGCGTTCTCTATCAAAGCTCATAAAAATGATTATGACGATGAGTTAACCTTAATGTGGGTTAGGTAAGTGTGTTGAAGGTAGAATCCAAACAAAAAACTTTAAATGCCATAGACCACATATGTGACTTCTGTCGTCAAAATAAAATATTTTAATTTTATGGGTATTTACGATAAATGTAGCGGTTTTTACTAGCCATAAAGGATTCGAATTCCAGTTGAATTCCTTGCATTCATTTACGCACAAATACCCTTTGGAAAGGTAATCCGTCTCTTCCCTCCAGTTATGGGTTAAATAATAGGGTAGACTGGGTTCTATAACATTGGCTGGCAACCAGTCCGCTGCAGAAAGCAATGTCAACCTACTACGGGATAATCTTCTTCCCAAGCGTGTATCACGTATGGCACTTAACTGACTGAAGTGAAAAGCTAAAAGATGTGTTTTTTTTCTGTGACTTCTCCGATCACGCAAAACGGCAAAAAAATAAAGGCTCATTTTTCCTTTTTTATATCTCTTCCCTATTTTAAAAACCCGAAATTGAAAAACTTTTTCTTTTTTTTTTTTTTTTTTTTTTTTGCTATATAATTTTTTGAGTAGCCAGTGAATCACTGAATATCTTTTTTTTGTTTTTTGTTTGGGAGAAAAAATTACTTTTAAGGTTGATTTCTAACTATGCTTCTTCTGCTATCTCGTTAGCAAATTACCATTTTTTAAATTTTAATTTTTAAAAGCATCTTTTTTTTTTCTTTTTTTTTTTTTTTAAAGCAGAATTATTTTTTTCACCTTATTGTAATGTAAAAAAATCCAACATAAAATGAAACTGCAACTTCCATTGGTTAAATAAATGTTTAATTTCTATCATGGGATTTTTTTTTCCCTATGTCGAAAAATTGTTTTGTTCACTGTAAGTGTAAAAAAGTGTTTACTCAGTGACCGATCTACTTCCCTAAAAAAAGAAAAAAAAATACCAAATTTTATTTATTTCATTTTTATTTTTTCAATGACTTCTTGGACGGTCCGGAAAACTTTTCAGTCCTTAGTCATATGAGATCACTTTAACGTCGTTAATGTCCCTGTTTATTTTAAAATTTTAAATGTAACATTTCAACTCCTTGCCGAAACTTCCCTAAGCAAACCGGAAGTGCACCGGCTTATGTTTGTCATTGGAATATTTCCTGACTGACACGTGGGACGGTAATTTTAAAAACTTCTTTTCAGTCGAGCTATGGACAGCGTAGCGTTGGCAACAAGTCATTAAAAAAGAAAAAAAAACCGCCTGTGACTTTACTTGGAATATTTCTACTTTGATTTATTGGTTTAACGTATGTATAAAATATTTCTTTATTTTCACTAAATTTATTTAAAAAATTGTAGAGATTTCTCCACTTTCATGTTCATGTTTTCTCTATTCTCTCTTAAAAAGCTAAGCCTTTTTCAAACGGTTTCACTTTTTTTAATTATGCAAGTAGTAAAAAAAGAAAAAAAAAACAAACTTAAGTCCTATAATAAACAACAAATATTTTTAACTTATTTTTCTTTTAGTGCCACATTAACGTTATTCGTACAAGAGAATATTAGTGAAAAAAATGTATGAAAAAAAAAATATTCATGATCTGAATGTTTCCGGCAACGTTTGAAATTGAAAATCTCGGAATTCGAAAGTAATTCAGGAATTAAAATTAAATTATTTCTTAATTTATAATTTTTTAAAGAATCCTGCCATCGAGTAGATTTTAAATGATTATATTTTTTTTAAACTGAAACCGTATTTTAAAAATGCCTTTTTGAATTAAATTAAAATTACTTATTGAAATTATGAATATACTTTTAGTTTTAAATTTTTTTTATTTCATTTTTTTTTTTATTTTTACATTTTGTTTGTACTGAGGGATGTCTTCTAGGCTTGTTAGCTCATTTTATCGCCCGTTTTTAATCTACCTCGTGTTGACCTTCTATTGATTTCACGTTTATTGTATTTCAATTATAAGTAAAAAAAAATTATATAGTAAACCGGCTAAGTAGTAAGTTGAACTGTAGGAGGATTATGCGAGAGAAAAGAAAGGTTACTTTTTTTTTTAACCTAGAGCTTGTGGCATTAAAAAAAAAAGTATTTGCTTTTAAATTTTAAAAATTTAATGGTGCTGCATCATGTATTTAAACGGAATTTTTAAAATACTCTGACACGTGTTTGTAAAAATAAAAAATTAATGGCTAAAGAAAGAGTAAAAGACTAAAAAATGTTTTAGCTTCGGCTTAACCCGCAACGAATATATATTTTTTTAAAAGCATTGTTGTAATTTCGTAGATGTTCAGCAGAAGTTGTCTTCTACATCTTTAATTTATATTTTATCTTTTTTTCTTTTTTGTGAGAAGGTAAATCAAGGTGTGCATTTTGTAACTTTGTCAATCTTCTTGATTCTTGATTTTTCGTTTTGAGTTTTTAGTTTTTCAATGTTTGTTTTTCGTGAACTATTTCTTTTTTTTTTTCCATTTATTTATCGTTTGAAATGTTTACTTCATTTGCGGTACAAATGTTTTTTATTGCTTATCCTGCCACTTACGGTGACTGCTGATCCCTGACAGTGTTTGAATATAGTAATTTTGTAGAGGGGCTAAGAAGTCCCTCAAACAAATAATAAAAATAAAAATGCACTACAAATAAAGTAAAATAAACGTTTGTTTATTTTCGTAAAAAGAAATAAAAATTATTTTTTTTGTACAAAATATGAGATTGTCCGTACTGCTGTAAAAAAAAAAAAAAAAAAAAAAAAGAGAGAAAGAAAGGAACTGGGAATGTGAGAGGGAAAGGTAGGACGATGTGTAGCGAGCGAGATGAGAGAAAGAGAGGGTGAAAGAAGGTTCACTGATACGGATTCTGCCTGTTGTGTGAACTGCTGGATTCTCTCTGTGTCTATGCTCGAATCTGTCCGCGTGCCCTTTGATGTCAGCTTGTCGCTGGTCCTCCTCTGGTTTGATGAGAGTTTCTCCCGTATATCTGAATGGTAAGGCTCCGGAGAGATCAAAAAATAGGTTTATGTCGAGCCCTGATTGGTCAATAAATCATATTTTTGACCACGTGGTGTGCTTTCCACTACGTCCGAACTTTTGTGTGCGCCGTCCATGTTTTTGACCCCACAGGGTATGGAAAGGGGTGAATTCCCGCGCAATTGTATTTTTTAGATACACGTGTGTGAATTAATTTTTATTGCGCGTGTGTGTGGAAAATAAAATAAGAAACAGCACAGTTTGTAACTTAACCCCACTTTTTTTCATGATAATTCGCGATACCTAAGTTTTATGAATTTTGATTTTTGATTAATAGTTTTCCTGAAGCTTTCTTAGCTTTAGTTGAAAGGAAAGCTAAATTTAATATTTCCTGTAAGCAAAAATAAAATACTCTCTGAGTCTCTAGTGATGTATTTCAAACAGAAATTATATTGATTAGAAGCTAAAATTTTGAAATCTAAAAAAAATTTTCGGCCATTTTTTTGAGTGATCGACATATTTGTAAAGAAGTTAATTCTCGGCTTTTAAAATCTTGAAAAAATAAAATCAACATCTGTGGCATGTTGTTTTTGAAAAATTAGCAAATTTAAAGTTAAATTAATCTGATTTACACAAGCATTGCCTTGTATTGAAATTTAGATTCAATAGAAGTATTTCTTAATCACAGAGCATTGATCTTTCTTACTTTTTGAGTGTTGTGTGATGACAGCCAGATGTGGAGATAAGCTAATTGCCCAAATTTTTTTTCCTGTAAGAGGAAGAAACTGTGAAACATATGACCTTTTCATGTAACACAAAAAATACCATACTTGAAAAAAAAAAAAAAAATGAGAAATTATTTAAAGAAATCTATTGGCTCAATGATTTGTATTAAACTTTGCAATTTTCGATTCATAAATATAGTCTTTACTTAATATCCAAATAATCAAATAATGTAACTGCAACAAGGTTTTGCAGAACTTAAAATATATTAAAACTTTATAAATTAAAAAAAAAAGAACTTTTGCAAAAATTTATTATTCATTGAAAATGTTTTTCTTCAGACAATGTCTTTATCTATCTATCTATATAATTCCATGTCAAAACAACAGCAAAAGGTTGAAATCTGAACCTACTGACACCAAATTACTTGAAATGGGGTATAATTTGTGGCAGATAGGAAATTAAGAATTAAAATCAACTTTCCTCTTCACATTTATAAAAATTCACTATGACTTGTGAAATTCTGGTTTTGCCAGAAAAGGGATTGACCTTGTGCTTACAGAAAAGGTCAGTTAGTAGCTGTTAAATTGATTTTCTGACCAATCGCGATCCAGTGCGAAAAATCTAAAGGACTATATAACATTGTCCTCTTTCTCCTTCTTTCACATGTGCTGATTCCTTTTACTTCTTCTCTATTCAGAGACACTCCTACCAAATAAACACTGATACATACACATAAACTCTTTCCAACAAATTACGACTACAAATTTTTTACAACTCTTGATATCCTTAATTTTTTCATTGAACATTAACTACTACCTATTTTTGATATTCTTTTCTTTTAATAAATTTCTATTTTAACATGAAAAATGTATATTTTATTCTTCCACTATTCCACACAAATTCCGCAATCTCCAACCTTCTGCTGCCAACCAGCCTTCTCATAATTCTGAATAAAACTTGTAAGTTACAGGGAGTTTGGTTATGTATGACACAAGGCCAAATTAACAGACATAACCATCTTCCTATAGCTTCAAATTTTCCTATAGTATTTTGTCTCTAAATTAAGGCAGTGCTGTGTTGCAGAATGTCAAGTGGTTTTTTTGTTTTTTTTAATTTTCTAAAATACTTCCATACATTCAATATTTCTGTAATTTGGTATGCAGGAGAAATAAGGACTAGAATCCAAATATTCAACTGTTTTAACTTTATACCTGGTCAAAAATTTCTATTTTACTCACCAAAATGCATGACTTCAAAATCAACAACTTTTCACCTATGTCGCTTATAATCATAAATAAAATTTAAAAAAAAACACAAACAGAAAAAATTTCTTTCAACTTCATATGTTTAGTGCTATTTACTAATATTCTATGCACTGTTGATTATCATACATGAGGCAATGTTTACCATTTACTAAGGATGATCTCTCAATACAAAAAGCAGTATCTGCAAAATATATATAACTAGCAGTATAGCCCGGCATTGCTCGGGTGTAATGAAAGCTTTAAAACTAATCCATGATCCTGGAGCTCAGACTCTTTGGACATTGGCACGAAAGACTAAAAAGCAATAGTTGTTTCCAGTTAAAGTGAAACCGTAGACTGAAAGAAAAATGAATAGATGTAAATCGAATTTTGGTTTCTTAGTATCGATATCAAATTTTCTGCACTATTGTAAGAACTGCAACCTTGAAACTTCTGAATATCGTTTCTTATGTCTTTGTCTATGAGTGTATCAAATTTGATTAAAATCGAACCACTCCTTCTATAACCTGATTTTTTTCGATTTTTGATATTTATCGGGAGTACCTCCAACACAAAACCTAGCTAAGAATACTCGCAGACGCTTATAGTACAACTGTGTAAATTTTCAAGAAAATTGGTTCAGCCATTTCGGAGTCTATAGGTAATGGATACACACACACACACACACACACACACACACACACACACAGAGACAAAGTTCCATTTATAAATAAGTTTAGATTTATTTATTTTTTAATTAATAAAAACAATCTTATTGAATAGTTTAAGAAGTCATGGAGCATTAGGATGATTGACTTTAATTATAATCAAACTGTGCCAGAAAATCTATTTTCTTTATTAAGAATTCTTGACTGCACAGGCAGATATAATAGACACTGTTTTAAAAATAAAAAGGGGCATCTATTTCAAAAACAAGTATCCACTAAAAATGATGTTTGTCGTAAGACGTATATTTAGAGAGGATATGTCCATTCAAACATGTTTCATTGAATAACATAGACATATTATGTCTAATTATTTTATGATAATCCTTTCTACTTTTCAACTTATCAGTTTCTTGATGTTAAGATGAAATTTATTAAGGAAGCTGCCATAGTTTTTTTTTTTTTTTTTCTATGCAAGTACTTGTAACTGTGATCATGATTTTTTAAAAACACATGAATATTCTGTTATAATTATTTAAAAACATTTTAATTTACTTGTTGTAGCTGTGGAATCTTTAGAAAAATAAATATAACATAATTATAATAAAGAATTCATCAAAGTTTTCTTTTCTGTCATATTGACAAAAAATGTTTTTTATATTATTTTTTATTCTGTTCTGGGTGAGCGATTATTTATTTATTCTTTTTTTTTTTTTTTTTTTTTTTTTTTTTTATCTTTTGTTCGTTTTGCCTAATTTTTGCCTGATTTTAAAACTTTTCATGCTTAATTGAAGGATTGATTTTGTTTTCTTAGACATTTCATTGCCTGGAATTTCCTTTTTTATATTTTATTTTTATTTTTATTTTATTTTTTTTTTTTCAATTGGAGTAGATAGACTAAACTATCGCCCGGTTCACACTCCACCCACATCTATTGAACAGGTGAAGAGGCTCATCCCTTGTTTCAGTGGCGCTACCGCCTTGCTTGGGGTGATATGATAAAAAAAAAATATATATATATATTATTGTAATATTTTTATTATAAGTAGTTGTAATAAAAACATTTTGCATTGCTAAGCAAAAGCTGTCATGTTTCAATACTATTAACTGTTATTTGTCAGGTGATGGTTGGTTGCTAGTGAAACAGCTTTTGTGTAAGGATGTAAAATGTTTTATTCTAACTTCTTATAATTTTACAATAATAATATTGATCTACTTTTTGTCAAGCACTTTTAAAAAGTAAATGCTATGAATTGTGGGTTGTTACTTCATTTACTGTATCCTTATATATATATATATATATATATATATATATATATATATATAGAATAAAAAGTGTGAGAAGCCGTGAACGTTTTCTTTAAAGTGTATATTTATTGTTTTTGTAATTATACATGTTATGAAGCATTAACTGTCCATGACGCTACACGTGTTTTGAGTCTAAAATTGCCTCTTCAGGCAAATAAATTTGTGGTTTTTACGTTTGATTTTCTTCGAATATCTGATCGAGTTTGTTGTTTTTATGATAAAAACAACAAACTCGCTTTGTTGTTTTTATCATAAAAACTCTTTGTGCTCTTTGGCTTTCATTATTGTTGATCCAAGTAACTTTCAGGGAATTTTGAGATGAACCCTTTATTTAATCTATGGAGGTAGATTGTTCTCTTCTGCTGACCATGTTTCTATGTTAGGCCTACTAACAAGATCCTCATAGCCTACCATACGGATGATACTCCAGTGTCTCTGTCTAGTATTTTTACTTTGTTCTATTGGGGTTGGTTATTATCTTTCTTCCATCATACATGATCAACCATTCCTGATTTCATCTTGCCATTAATTATATCTTTTTAATGTTCCTTCAACCTATTTTTAGGGACATCTGGTTTCATCTTTATATTCTTTGTCACAAAGATGGACTACAGTTTTTGGTAATAATCTTCTGTATTAGACTTGACTCAACAGAGATTTCTCTGTAGAAAGTAGCTGCTTCTGAATATTGTCACTGATGTTGTCCAGATTGTGAATCTTTTGAATCATTTCTAATGAGCCCATTATTTAGATACAGACTGTGTTAGTTATATGGTTTTTGGGGTTTTGTTTGAGTTTGTTCTGACAGTAGTGTCCCTGACACACACACACACACACAATTACAAACACACATTACCATCTGACACTCACTTAAACATGCAAGAACTCTTGCAAACTGGTATACAGAAAATGCATGTAATATATATCTAACCAATGAGAACTGACCCAAACAAAATAAAAAAAAATATACCAGAATTTGTTACTTTATTTCATTTCTCTCTCTCTCTGACAGAGCTTTAATAAGTGAAACATGTTAGATTGAGATATATATATATATATATATATTTCTTTTTCTTTTTTTTTTTTTTTTTTTTTTTTTTTTTTAATCATCTTGTTGGATTCTGATCAGTATTCAACCTACATTTTGAGCTTTAACTTCCATAAAATTATACAAACATACATATACTAACAAAATGTTAAAACTTTGTTTCAATTTTTTAAAGTTTTATTTTTTCTTAACCAATGCATCTTGTATTGCTGATACCTACATGTCTTTTTTTTTCTTTTTTGCATTCACTTATGCACAAATACCCTTAGAAAAGGTATTAATCTCTTTAGCTATAGGTTAAATAGCAAGACAGATTAGGTTCTATAGCCTGGGTTGGCAACCAGTCTACCACAGAAAGTAATGGCAACCTACTGCAAGAAAATCTTCTACTCAGTTTATCATGTCTCTTTTGATACTTGTTTGCCTAGGCGTGTATCACATATAACACTTAACTGACTCTATCGATAGTGATCTTTAATAAACTAGTACCAATTGTGAAAATAGAAGAAATATTACAAATTTGTCAGTCAACCAAGTACTAAAACTGATTGCTGTATAGTATCAGCTAAACTAAGTTTCCTTGTCTACAAAATTGTTATATAATGCAACTCACTAACCTGTCATTTATCAACTTTGTCAGCAAATGCACACTATAGTAAAGTTCATCTCTTTGATATTCAGTCAGGTGTCACAGTTTGTTGGACAAAGCATTGATTTACCTACTCTAATTCTTTTATTATTTGCTTGTAATCCAAATTTGATATCTTGTGTACACTTTGTTGAGATTAGTATATGTTAACAAGAATTATGTTTAACGTCATTCGTTAGTGATTTTCTACTAAGGTTTTCTGTAGAATGACATTGGCTCTTGTGCTTACTATATTTGTTTCTTATCAATGTACTTAGTAAGATTTAATAAAAAATCTATTGTATTTAACCTTTTGGGTTGATGTTTTCAGTACTTAGCAAAGCAGCCTATTACAAATTTTCTCGTACTTTGAAACTGTTAGGAAAATAAATACTTGTCTATATTTCTGAGATGAAGTATTGTTGTTATTTACATTATTTACATCATTGTCATTATCTTGATTGTTATAGTCATGATGTTTCAGCCATTGTCTGCTTCCACTGTCTTCTGGCTGCTTGATCAATGAATGGTGAATGTTTCTTTATAAGGAAACGACTAATATTACCATTACCATTTATCAGATACATTTCTGACTAGAAAATATCTTTCTCATACATCTATATTATAATTCTGCTTGTTCCTTCCTTCCTTTGTCTGTTATGCCACTTACTCTCTACACAAGCTTTTCCTTCCCCTCTATCTCTCCTCAGCCTTTCTCTTACCTTTGCCAAATGGAAGGGTAGTAAAGAGTGAGAAAGTAGGAGGAGAGAGTCTATAGCATTACCATATCAGTAGTAGCTTAAGTAATTGTGCGTGTGTGTGTACTGTACAATATAGTAAAAATAGGTAGGTTTGTTGTTGTATCCCACAAACTAATAACAAAATTTCTGACCTCTACACCCTTGGCCATTACTCAGTTGGTCTTTACAATGTACAAAGGAGCCATGATTTTTCAGTAATTAAAAAAAAAAAAATTTCTCTCACAAAATAGTGTACAGTATTTTGGTTATGGTCTGTACATACACCACTTAATATAAGATTACAGTAAAGTAGCTTCTCTGGGCATTATTTTTATAGATATTTTAATAAAATTACACTTTGTGTTATCGTTATTTTATTATCCAATACCTTTGTTTGAAAACGTTACTATAATTTGTAGTATGACAAAGTAAAAATTTTCCAGGAAATCATAATTATTCTTCCGTGGAAATTCCACGTGTTCCATTAGTTATTATTAATTTGTGTTCGACTTGCATCATTTATTATATGATGTATCTACCATATGATTCTCAACCGGGTTCTGAATTGAATTAAATGTCAATAAGGAGTTGATATGTTGTAACTCCAGTATGTAATGGGCTCATTGTGAGAGATGCCAAAGTAGGCTTTTTGCTCAATATTTTACCAGAGCATCAAAGGTGTCATATGCATCAGTATTGACCTGGCAGGTGAGCTTATAGCCATTAAGTGCAGATTTGCACCTCAAAAAATGTCATTGGCTGCTCTTGGTATGTAAACAGATGGCTGACTCAGCTAAGCTTAGGATGTGCATATATAGGACAGCCAGATGACAGGAAGTTATATAAATGCCCCACACGAGAGGGGGAAAAACAGAGGTTCTCGCATCTTATCAAGAACAAAATCAGTGTTCAAAGAAAGTCCCCAAGGCTACACACCATTATGTCAACATTGACAAGGTCCAGAAGTAAATAAAAAAATCTTATATGTATAAGTCTTGCATTCTTATTTTAAGTTTTCTCTGCCACAGACTTCCTTTTTTTCCCTCTGAGCTATGACTGGCATTTTGAAAAATCTTTTCTGAAAAATTAATGCAGTATTCACTCTCAAAAAAAAAAAAAAAAATTTTTTTTTTCTTACAAACAAAAATGTTTCTAGTTTAAATAACCCAGAAAGGGTTGATAATGTATTCAAATAAACCAAAAAAAAAAAACAATGGTAAATCTGCTCCAGGCCTTGATTTTATCAGTGTTGTGTGAAAAGTTAAACAAAAAAAAAATACTAAGATAAGTGTTTTAACAATGAAGTAATCATTTCTTTTTTGGAAAGGATATTTTTTCAAATTAAAGCTTTGAATTCTAGTTGAAAATTGTTTCTGAAGATTAGAATATTTTACAGTATAACCCAGATATAAGAGAGATATTCTCTGGTCCCATATTAGAGCCTGTGGTAATGTATATAAAGTAGACCAAACCCGGATATAAGATAACTTTTATCCAATCCCGACAACTCTCTTATATCAGGGTTACACTGTATAACTTTGTTTATACTTTAGAATGTGTAATTCGACCATTAATCAATCTGCCCGCAATAGATCTGAGCCTCTTGACACTTTTATTGATAATGATAATAATTAATGATTTAATAGTATTAGATCAGAAATGCTACTTTTGTAGATAGTCATCTTTGGTCAATCAAGCTGAAATGCTTTTTTAGTAACAGCAGACCAAATCCCAATGTTTATATTAGCTTTTATGTTTGTACTAAATATATCTTCTCATCTAAGAACTATAACAATTTGAATTGAGTGATACGTTCGTTATCATAAGACAATAGGGTGTCTGACTGTTATTTGCAGAATGCTCAATCATGTTACTGGAAGTCTATATAAAGCAATGAAAGTCCCTTTCTCTTATCAGTCTCCATAATAGAAATATAAAACTTGTACAGGTTTATCAAAGCTGATATTTACCCAGTTTTGCTTAGTCTATCATACAGGCCATGGGTTGCTTGTGTGAGTAGTATAATGGTTATCTGCATGGAAAGTGGAGTTTGTGAACCAAGTTCAAATTCTGGCTTAGGGTGTTGCATTCTCTTTCACATTAATTCCCCGGGAAAGATATGAATCCATCTCTGATCTCCCGGCTATGGGTTAAATAGCTTGTGCACCATTTCATTTGCAGATATTGTGTGCCAACCAGTCTAAGAAAAATAAAATTCTGAATTCCAAGTTATGGAGAAGGCAACAGGAAATCACTCCACTATCTTTCCTAAGAATGCATGGAAATTCATAGATAATAAAGGGACTTTAAGAAGAGATATGATTGTCCTCTTCCTGAAGAGACATTATATTAAAGAATGGCCGCATCACACTGATAATTTGTCAGGAACCAGTGTTTTCAGAGTGACTTGACCATAAGCCTCCTGAGTTCATAGTAGTAAAAGCTAGGAATTTTTTTTTTTTTTTTTTATGAACATGTTGGTTGGATGCTAACTTGAATTTTTATTTTTTCCCACTTTCTTTCATCATAATTTTAGTTGCTTTTCATTGTAACAACTTATTCTATCAATATGTAGCAAATGTTGCTTTCCAGAGGCAAAACAAAGTATTAGAGAGATTGGAAAATTTCATTAGAAACAAAAAAAAAAAGAAAGAATGCTGAACTGCTATGTAATATATATTCTCCCATATAGCAGTGAATGCTGAACAATTCCGTGCAGATGGCTAAGCAATTTGAGTTAATAGAAATGTGGTTCTACAGAAAGATGTTGAGAATACCATGGACAAAACATGTGAGCAATGAAGAAAATGGGAAGGAAAAGGACACTTGGAAAAATGGTTGAAATTCCTGGGAGACAGAAACAAAGGCTTGTTGAATTTTACACTCATAGAACATATCGAAGGAAAGAAGAGCGAAGAGAAACAGTGAATAATTTATGAGTTTGGAAGGGATGGTAAAAAATGAAATGTCTAGAGTTACAAAGGAAAAGAAGTTGTGGAGAGCCATTTTATTAGTATTTAATTTCATCCATCCTAGTTTTAGTTGCTTTTCATTGTAACCTATTAGTAAATAGGATAAATTGTGAATGAAGAATATCCTTGTTATGATGTTCCAAGCAGGGATTGCAGTTGTGTGCTGTCAGTATTTGTTCTACAGTCTAAAACTAGTGCCACTACCTTACATAACTATTGGAGATATACTAATTAGTAGTAGCACTAACCAAATACTATTGCAAAACTTGAACTCTAATTTCTTGTCTTGAGAAACTTTTTTTTTTTTTCCAATTGCATGCCTTAATATTTGAAGTAAAAAAAAGATGTAAGTTTGAATCTTGCTGAGAATTTATATTTCCAATCTATGCTGTTTGTTAACGGCTGTAGACTTGATGGCCTTGAATAGTTGCAATGAAAAGCAACTCTAATGAAGACTTAAGAAATACTAGTTGAAACTGTATAAGGTAAATGAGATAATTTTTTTTAAAAATTTTCCTTTTAAGAACAACATTTTTAAGTTGGATTATTTTTTTGATTCTTTTAAAAAAATAAAACTTTCAGATAATTGATAAAAACTTGACATGTTCTTTTTTTTTTTTTTTTTTTTTTTTTTTTTTATGTGTTAGTTCCAACTTGAGTGTTGCTCAATATTTTTTTATAATTATCTCCCCCTTCCCAAATGTCTTAACCATTTTGACCTATTTGACGAAAACTAAATTATACACTAAACTTTAACCCAGACAACTTCACCTATAGACAAACTATACAACCAGTTTTCAATCATACTTCACAATAATTTGTGAAAACTTCCTAAAATAATATCAAATAAAAAATATGATTTTCAGCATTAAATGACCCGTGAGGCTTGATGTGCTGATAAAACAACCAAACCAAATGTATTCATACAAAAAACTTACTCTTCTATTAAACAGCTGCTTTATAATAAAATTAAGATATTCAAATCCTTGGGTTCTCAACTGGTGGCATGTTTTTTTATGACAGGACAAAATGTTCATTTCTTGGTTAATATTTTGAGTGTATTAATAGCCAAAGAAAATTAATACAATATTTAGATGAAATTATACAAGAAAATTTAAATGCAGTTTTAAAAAGAAAGATCATTAACCCATTTACAAACTGCTCAAATCAACCAATATACACCCCCCACCAAAAAAAAAAAACATGGCTGAATCTTAAAGACTAAGTTGTGTGCTACATGCACGCAGTTATTTTTAGTATTAAATAACCCACAAGAGACAGGGGTAAGTATGCTACTAAAAAAATATAACCTTCACAGCTAAAACCAGTCATGATATGTGCACTGGGACAAGTCATCCCCATCCCCATTCCCTTTGTATTTCATTAATAAGAAGTTATTTTTGGACTGCTTTTTCCCAAGAACCATGACTTTGTGAGACAAACTTGTGAGAGGATACTTACCCCTGTTCATTACAATTTCAACCTCTTCAAGTTAAGTCAACTGTTATCTTTCTTACATATCCTCATATACTGCACTTGTTTCTTTCTCTTACATTTATACAACCTCATTCAGTAGCCCTCTACCTGGAGTGATTCTTAGGCCTTGTATTGGAGGGAAACAATTAGTAAAAAAAAAAAAGACAAAATTCACCAAAGCCAGACATCACTGGCAGAAAGTACTGTTAAAGTTTTCGCAACAGTTTTCACTAGACTATGATGAGTCACGTTTGAATAACTGTTTTGTGTTTTAGATTGATCATAAATTTAATAAAGCGATTAAAAAGTTAATTAATAGTAAGGATGAGTCATGGTGAAAAGTAATTTTGAGTTCAAATATTTCTAAAAGTATCTAACATGAGATATTGTATTTCAATTCTATAAATTGAAATTGACATAAATGTCCATCTATCTGATCGTAATACAATATTTCATGTTATATATACACACAAACATGATTACTTCTGTATTTATTTATACTTGGTGGCTATTGCAGAACTTACAAGTTTAAATATGTAGTCTGATCAAAAAGTACTGAGACTGTTGCTATGATAACAGCTAAAGTATGCAAGGTGAAGTTGCTGGGCAAAGTTTGAACTCTACTACATACATACATTTTATGAGAGAAGTGAGTGAGAATGTTACAACCTCTCACTTATTTTTGTTATTTATAGTAGCGCTTTAAAGGAGAAATCTGTAGAGTGTGGCCGTCTCATCATACTACAGGTCTTGTCACTAGATATGGCTTGTGCAGCATAGTTTGAACAAGCACATTTCCCAGGACCAACAACCACTGTATTCACCAGATCTTGTCCCTTGCAACTTTTCACCTTCAAAAATCAAATCCCACTTAGAAGGAACATAATTTCAAAACGTTGCGGCAGTTCAAGAGAATGTGATAAGGTAACTGCTCACTATCCCAAAAAAGGAGTTCCAGGAATGCTTCCATCAATGGAAATGGTGCTGGTTAAAGTGTATTGTTTCAGAAGGAGACTTCTTTGAAGGAGATTAAATACCAGTTGTAGTTTATCTTTTTTTTTATAGTACCAATATCTTTTACAATAATTTTTTTTTTTACTATAGATTTGTAATGAATTTTAACCAACACAGTCAGTTAAGTGCCATACGTGAAACACGCCTGGGTGATCATGTCTCAAAAGAGACATGACTGACTGGGCAGAAGATTATCCCACAGTAGGTTGCTATTGCTTTCTGCAGTAGACTGGTTGCCTGCCAAAGCTATAGAACCCAATCTGTCCTGTTATTTAACCCATAACTGGAAGGAAGAGACTGATTAATACCTTTCCCAAGGGTATTTGTGCATAAGTGAATGCAATGAATTCAACTGGAATTTGAACTTGACTCCCTGATTTCTCGTTCCAAGCCAATATTCACTGCACCACAACGCACATCTTAACCAACACAATAGTTAGGACAAAAATTCTAAACTTGTCACTCTTTTATTCTGCCACTGTGTTATTCCCATTATATTATTCTTAATGTGCATATAAAATAAAATCTCAATTGAGAACAATAGGCTGTTATGTAGATTTAATAAAGGCAGGTTGAATTCTCAAAAGATTAATACTTACCACTGTGTGTGTTTTTAGCTACTTTTGTTTTTTTAGGTTGAAGAGAGAATGATTAATATTGAGGTCAAGGAAGTAATTCCTTTCACTTGCTTTGGTTATAACTTTTACAAAATTATCTTTTAATGTCTTTTCTGTATATAAAAAAACAAGTCTATTCTTGTTTATACAACTGATTGCAACCAATTTCATATCAGAGTACATGTATACATAATTGTGGCTATATGTTGTGTCAAGAGGATATTTTCACAAATCCATCCTGTTTAAGTTGGATTAATGTAAGAGGTGTAGGCTATTTTGAGAAGAAAGTACTAAATGAAAAAAGATTTAGTAAACCTAATCTTAGTTTTTATGATATACATAAAATAGTAAAAATCTGAGAGAAAAAGTGTACATTTACTACAATTTAAGCATTTACTCAGTAAACATATGTGTATTGGATCTCTTTTTCTTTCTTTTTTTTTAAATTTTTTTCTGTCTTGTCAAACCTTCAATCTTTGCAAAGCTGAGCTTCACTGTAAGTACTGTGTGACTTGCTTCTGGTTTAAAATTTCCCAAATGATTTCATTAAGATTAAGGTCAGGATATTAAAAAGGCCAGTTAGACTTTGAAATGTTTGCCAGCAAGAAATGCCTTTTTACTTGTAGTGCATGCTTGGGATTATTGTTGTGTTGTAAAAGAAAAATACACATCCTCTTAAACAGTTCCTCCATACTTTTTAATGTGTTTTGCAAGCTGTCCAATTATTGTTTTGTTTTCAAAGTGCCAAGTATTTTGTAGATCCTTCCAAAGCTAGTTGCAGACATGCATTTTCATACCATTGTTTTACTCTGCCATGCACATAACAATGCCATACATGTATTTATGATCAAAATGTTGTGGCAGATAAGAAATTAATTATAATCAACTCTCTTCTTCACTTTTATAAAAATTTACAACGATGTGTGAAATCCTGGTTTTCCCAAATAGAAAAAGGATTGACCATGTACTTAACATTAAACCAGATTTCACAATGATTTTTACCCAATGGGAGAGACTTGTAAGACTTAAATGGACTTATGACTTTCAGCATCAGAGACTGAGAGATGGGAGCATCAAAAGAGACAAACATCTAAAATGTAACTTCAATCAACCACAAACATTGTCTTCTTTCTCTTTCTCCTTATCTCTTTTAACAATTACTACTACAAACATTTTGTATAAACTCTACCCTTAACCTCTTAATAATGTTTCTAATTGCACATTAAATCCTACAACTTATGTTAGTCTTTTCCTTTAATAAATTTCTATTTTAAAATGCAAAATGTATATTTTATTATACCACTATTCTACACTAATCCACACATTCCAACTGACAATCAACCTTCTGATAATGATGATGAAAAACCTGATGATTATAATTCTGCATAAAACTTGTAAGCTGTAGGGAGTTCAGTTAAGTCTGACACAAGGCACAAAGCTTGTCTCCACAGTCTAATTTTCTTTTTCCAAATTACATAGTTTATTTTGTATCTTATAAAATGGAAATTATTATTCACATCAGCTTATATCAGTATTTAATAAAATAGTAGAGAGGGTTTCTTTTTTCTTTCCAGTTTTCCATATTGTTTACAATGAAATGCTTCATTTTGAAAATTTGAACAACTTATGACTATAAATATTCATATTTGATCATATTTTCATTGGACGTACTTCTTGCCATTGTACAATTCAGTAAAGACTTTGCAAGTTGTTATGAAGCAATCACACACTTGACATAATTTAAATACCTTGTCAAAGCCAACTTCCTTAGTTGGCCATATTCTATACCAGTCTTAGTTGGCCATATTCTATACCAGTCTTAGTTGGCCATATTCTATACCAGTCTTCCTGTTGCTTTGATATGATTTTTCAGGCAGTAAAATTGTTTTAAATTTAGTATTAAAAACCAATTGATCAGATTGAGACATTTTGACAATATGCTCATTTGTTACAGTGGTCAGTTCTTTCATATTGATCATTTTGACTAAATCTATAAAATATCAATTAACAGCATGATAAAGACCTGATTTTAAGTACTTTCTATACTTAAAGCAATACTAGGCTTGAGAAGATGTGTGTATTTCATGTAACAGCTTAGATAGAAATGTTTGCAACTTGATATGTTTCATTGCAAATGCAATCACCAAAATGTAAAATAGGTACCTTAATTTTATGCTCAGAGCACAGGAACAAAATCTTTAATGTTTAAATAAAAGTTAAAAGCATTAATTTTCCTAGAAAGGGTATCACTTTTGGCTAACAAACTTATTTTTCTTGCCACCTCAAAGCAATTCATTAGCAATTTTCACTAAATTTTTTTTGGTTTTAAGGATAGGCTTTTTAAGTATAAAGTAATCTAATGTTCCTTTCTATTTACAATAACAATTTAAAATAAGTTCAATAAGTACATACATGATATTGTAGAAACATCTCCCACATAATAAGACATTAGCTAGGTGAAAACACCATTGACACTAATTGCCTTAGGGAGGTATTTCTGCTACACCCTGTATATAATTTTTTTTAATTTAAAATAAGTTCCAATATTGATGCACAGTAAATGATGGTGATAATGCCAATTATAGAATAATATAGGATCAGATCATTCTTCACAATTGTGACATCAGTGCTAATAGTAATGATTAGGTTAGCTGTTTCCATACAGGAAGCATTAGGCATTTATTGACTGAGTTGGTTAGCATTAATGTCAGTTGAAATTCATAAAATATTTCTTAAAACAGTTTTCCAGGAAAATAAATTTCTTTTTTTAGCATTGAATTTTCTTCCTGACCTAAGTGGATGTATGGCTAGTGTAATGGATGGTGGCTTGGAATGAGAAATCAGTTGATTTTGAATTCTGGTTGGGTTCATTACAATCATTTACATGCAAATACCCTTGCAAAAAGTATGAATCCATCTTCCCCCTCCCCGGCTATAGGTCAAATAGTAAGATTTGTATCTAGAAAAATCATTCTTATTCTCAAAAAAATTATTAATGTAATATTCACTTAGAAGGAAAAAAAATAACACTTTCAGTCCAGTTTTAAATAAACCACCAAGGGTTGATAAGCCATAAAAAAAACAAATCAATCAATTCCTAACATGAACATGGCAGAAAATGTTTATTTTTGTTTTATTTTTGACTTTTTCTTTTTATTTGTAGTTTTTACCAAAACCAAACATCTAGAATTGTAAAGACTGGAAGCCTTTTTCTCTCCTACTAGAAACACAATTTGTGATGTTCCCAGATTAAATTTGATCTTAGAGAATCAAAATATTGTATATTTTTAGTTGTTTTCTAGATAAGAACCAGGTTTTTGCAGCTTTGTGTTGCGAAGTGGATATTAGAGAGCCAAGTTCAATTTGAATTTGTTGCATTCACATATGCGCAAATACCCTTGGAAAAGGTATGAATCTGTCACTTCTCCCTCTAGTTATGGGTTAAATAGCAGGACAGATTGGGTTCTATATCCTTGGTTGGCAACCAGTTTACCACAGAAAGTAATGGCAACCTAGTGTGGGGAAAATCTGCCCAGTCAGTCATGTTTCTTTCAAGAAATGATTGCCCAAGCGTGTATCACATATGCCATTTAACTGACTGATTAACGTGAAAAGGTTAATGCCTTTAATTTTAATTTTAGGTTCTAATACATAAAAATCTAATGACGTTAAATGACATCAAGAAAAAGACCCACTTTTACTAGTCAGTCAGTTAAGTGCCATACGTGATACATGCTTGGGCGATCATGTCTCGAAAGAGACATGACTGACTGGGCAAAAGATTATCCCACAGTAGGTTGCCATTGTGGTAGACTAGTTGCCGACCAAGGCTATAGAACCCAAGCTGTCCTGTTATTTAACCCATAACTGGAAAGAAGAGACGGATTAATACCTTTCCCAAGGGTATTTGCGCGTAAGCGAATGCAATGAATTCGTCTGGAATTTGAACTCGGCTCCCCGATTTCTCATTCCGAGCCGATATCCAATGCACCACAACGCACATCCTTTTACTAGTACAATGGCCTAAAAAAGTCTTTAGCCTGGAGAAATAAACTACATCCAATTTCAAAATTTGATCAAGTTATCAACAATAGTCTGATCCATATTTTACCATTTCTTCAGCAATGTTTCTTTAGGGGTTGCCACTGATGTGATTTTGTTTGCATGCTCTCAAAGTTTTCAGTCAAGGTGCGCCCAAACGTGTTCTATTGGATTCATGTCAGGACTTGGGCTACCCATGGCAGTGACTTGATTCCTTCCAGGCTTTTGCTACTTTGCTCATATGACGTGGTGCTCAATCTTCTTGAAAAAGGTAGACATTCTTGTCAATCTGATTAGTTTCAACTCGTGGAAATAGTTCTTTCTCAAATATTTGGCAGTATTTTGGTCCATTCAACCACTCATCAACAAGAATAAGCTCAGATTTCCCTCCAAACCCGACAATGCCCCACACATTGCTCCAATTTTTCCATGTTTCACGGTCAGCTACACTCATTCAGTGTTTCAAGTCTCATTCTGATTTCTCCAAACATAAACCTATCTCAAATTTGAATATTGGCAGAATTTACTTTCAACTGACCAAATTACAGACTGTCACATTCATAATCTTTGCTCATGAATTCTCTTGCCCAGTCTATATGCCTGTTCTTGTTAATTTCTGAAATCAAGGGCTTCTTTCTTGCAACTTTTTTTTTTTTTATAGCCTAGCTCTTTCAGAGTCTTTATCAAATATGGTGATATTTCCATGCTGTTGGTGACATCTTTGATGCCCTGACGATGGTTTCTGATGACTTCTTTCTTCAGCACCCTTTTTATTCATTCAGACATGATACTTGGTCTTCTCGAACGTTATTCCACATGACAATGGCCTTCTTCATTAAATTTCTTGACAATATTATTAACCGTTTGATGATTAATCTGGAAAAATTTAGCAATTTCTCTTTTTCAATTGCCACACTGATGCCATCCTATTATTTGATCTCGTTGAAATTCACCAATTTCCTTACTTCCGCAAATTTTCATTGCAAAATATAGGTCAACTATCATTCATAGATGAGTAGCTTGATACTGACATGGTATTGTCTGGAAAGAAAAGAGACGTTATTACACAAGCCAAAATTGCTGTAATCAATGGTGGCCAAAAACTTATAGCCCACTGTATATTAAATACAAAAAGAAATTTACTAGAATGTACCAAGAAATAAATATTCAGTTGTGAGGCTTTTGTGGTGGTACCATATCAAAGTAGTAAAAAAAAAAAATTTGTGTACATAAAAAAAAAAAAAAAAAATGACCATTTTCAAAAATTCTGGTAACAGTTGATCCTAAAAAAAATTGGATTATGTAAGGAACTACAGGAAATGATAAATATTTTGAGGTTCATTTTTGTCATTTTTATTTCTCTCCCACTTAGTCTTTCATACAAGTTTGTGAAATTACTCTGCATATATTGTTACACGGAAATTCAGTCAGGTAAGTGCCATACACGATTCATGCTTGGGCAGTTATTTCTTTTTCAAGACATGATTGACTAGGCAGAAAATTTTCCCACAGTAGGTTGTCATTTCTTTCTGTGGTAGACCGATTGCCAACTAAGACTATAGAACCCAATCTGTCCTGCTGTTCAACCCATAGCTGAAGGGAGAATAGATGGATTAATACCTTTTTCCAAAGGTATTTGCATATAAGTGAATGCTAGGAATTCAACTGGAATTTTAACTCAGGTCTCCAATTTTCCCTTCTGAGCTGATATCCATTGTACCACGATGCACGCATAAATTAGGTATCGGTTATTAGGTTTTTGGCAGGTTGAATGTGAAAACTGACTGAGCAAAACAAATTAGTTTATTGCACTGCTAATTATATATATTTTATCATTTTGGAACATTAGCCTCAGATTATACAGGCTATTCTATAATCTACTTAACACACTTGAAACCAAAAGTAAAATTGTAGTATAATTTTCAGAATCATATAAGATATTTTATTAAATCTTTCTAGCTTTGAACCAGCACCCAATTGATTGATTTGTTACTGGTCAACTGTTGTGTCAATTGCTCATTTTATATATATATATATATATATATATATATATATATATATATATATATAAAAAATACAGGTTAATTTTTTTTCCTCTTAGGCTAGGGAGCAACAAATTTATGACAAGTGTACATTTCAAGCAGTGTTAAGATCCTAAATATACAAGCTGCTTAAAATAAGCTTTGTTGGAGAAGGTTGACATATCTTTGTCCAAAGTGCTGTGTACTATTACTTGATATGGATAAAACTGAAGAATGCTGATTATATACTTGGTCTATAATTAACAATAAAGATTTTTTTTTTCTTGCATACCATTTTGTTTACTCTATTTTTTAGAATTAGATAATGTCCTATTAACATGTTTACAGCTACACAATGCATGCATGCATATTGTGGTATGCTGCGTATTGCCTCAGATGCACATGTATTCATTCCATGGTTTTATATATTATTTTAGTAATATAAATTTCTCTGAAAATGCAGGTACCTCTTTCTTTTTTTTACTTTTGATTTTTACAGTTTTTTTAATCGTATCACCCCGAGCAAGGTGGTAATGCCACTGATGTGCAGGGGGCTATGTAAGAGTGAAGAGATTGGAAAAGAGAAAACTGGAAACCACATCCTAAACAGGGAACAAGGGATGAGCCTCTTCACCTGTTCAATAGATGTGGGTGGAGTGTGAACCGAGTGATAGTTTAGTCTATCTACTCCAATTGAAAAAAAGAAAAAGGAGTGCTCTTTACATAAAAACTAAAAAGAACAATGATGTACAACTAAGTTCTATGGCTGTCATGTAAAAGAAATATAAACGCTGATGCATGTGGTTGAACATTGATCACCAGATGAAGAATAATACTAGAAAAATGGATTATTCCACTGGCGATCAGGTAACCATTAAAATAACTATGGGATACCTAAGTCTGGAGGACAAGCCCATAGCGAATAATCGTTGAGCAATAGTGAGTAATTGAATCTATCAAGTGACCCAACTGTGACTCTACCATGGATCAATTGTATTACGAGTAACTAACTGGATATACCAAGATATACAACCGTGTGATACCAACACTTTGGTAGCATCAAAGGCTACAACACTAGTACAATAGGGAACAATGTCAGTACTGAGGCATTAGTGTCATTTTTTATAGATGACTAATTTAAGGATGTGTGTTGTGGAGCATTGGATATCGGCTTGGAACGAGAAATCGGGGAGCCGAGTTCAAATTCCAGACGAATTCATTGCATTCACTTATGCACAAATACCCTTGGGAAAGGTATTAATCCATCTATTCCTTCCAGTTATGGGTTAAATAACAGGACAGCTTGGGTTCTATAGCCTTGGTCGGCAACTAGTCTACCACAGAAAGCAATGGCAACCTACTGTGGGATAATCTTTTGCCCAGTCAGTCATGTCTCTTTCGAGACATGATTGCCCAAGCGTGTATCACGTATGGCGGCACTTAAAAATGAATGATGAATTTTATTTATCAAAAATAAAGTATAATTAGTCTTATGTAGTATTT
Organism: Ascarosepion bandense; assembly: GCA_037127315.1. Lineage (NCBI taxonomy): Eukaryota > Metazoa > Mollusca > Cephalopoda > Sepiida > Sepiidae > Ascarosepion > Ascarosepion bandense. The sequence continues at coordinate 1,469,062 of JBBBDQ010000322.1, read as the reverse complement.
ATAATGGTTAACTTTATAAATGGCATTATGGTAAATATATAACCATTTGGAAAACTTGTTTTGAATTGTTTCACTGATCAGTGTTGTCGGCAAAACAGATTTTACTTGAACAAATATTTTAATATTTTATTTCAACAAAATCTACATTAGCAAAGTAAATCTGTTTTTCTAATGACATTCGTTGGTGAAACATCAAAAGAACTTTTCTTATATATTTAACAATATATCAGATTTCCAGCTAAATCTAAATATGGCATTATGTAACAGTTTGAATATCAATGGTAGCAGTCAATGTTAACTGTTATGAAAAATAGTAAAGTTTTTTTTTTTCCTACAAAACCTTTTATAAACCAAAATGGAGTAAAGAAATTTTGGTAAGGGTGTTTTTCCCCTCCAATAATTTATTCCCAAAAACCATTACTTTGTGGAATAGGCTCCTATATTGACACTTACCCGGACTCTACAATCAAGTCTAGGGTCAATCATTTCCTATTTGACATATTCTCATAATTTTCACATCTTATTCAGTAAAAGCCTACCTTAAGTGGCTCTTGATTATATATTGGTCGAACTGTCATTTAAAAAAATCTTTCATAACTGCAAAAAACTCATCCCTTGTTCCCTGTTTAGGATGTGGTTTCTGGCTTTCTCTTTTCCAATCTTTTCACTCTTACGTAGCCCCCTGCCCATCAGTGGCGTTACCGCCTTGCTTGGGGTGATATGATTAAAAAAAAAAAAATGGTATAAAGCAAACTTTTGAAAAGTGGAGGATACTTGTGCATGAATTTGGTTATTTATTCAAATTTTCAGAATGTGAATTTGGTTGCTTAATTGCTTATTAATAAAGAATGCAGACTTGTAAATATGAAAAATAAAAATAGAGATTGTGAGTTGTAATCTTGTATATAATATTATGTTCTATTGTTAATGTTACAACCTTCTGATAGCATCATGAACAGATTAGATGTCATTTTAAGATTGACGTAATGGAACTTGACAAACCTGAAATACTTCTAGTTTCTGGGTTTTATATGGAATGTTGGGGGATGAGAAATGGCAGTATGTTTTCACAAAATATGACTAAAAGAAATTGTATAGTGAAGAAAGAATTTGTGTTTAGAGTGCTGCAAAGTAAATATTTATAGTTATTTCTTTTTTAGTTTTATTTTTGCATGATATAAAGAAGCACTATATTTATTTTGTATAAATCCGATACTAATTTTAACCTGTGAAAATTTCACTTTTAAAAAATTTTTTTTGTTTCTGTTTTAACCCTTTGTTGCATATTGGTTACAATTGTAACCAATATGCAACAAAGGAAAGGGGTAATATTCTGATGAATCTTAATATTTTTGCATAATATAAAGAAGTACTGTAGAATTATTGGGTGTTTTGATTATCATTTTTTTTTTCTAATATTTTATTATTTCCTTGCCACCAATCCTATAAGGATTTATAAAAAAAAGAACCAAGATGACAAATGCTATACCTAACAGGTTTGTTTTTTGTGACATAAAGATCAGGTGTATAATATATGAGCTTTGTGGTTTGTCTTCTAAATGTACTAATAAAGAATGTTACTGTGTAGTATAAGAACTACTTGGTATCTAATATTGCAACATATTTATTATTGTGGGAGAATTGTTATTTCTTGATTTTCAAAAATTGCTCTTTTTTTTTTTTTTTTTTTTTTTTTTTTTATAACTATATGGTGTGTTTCTTCAGGACATAGGTGATCATGACTCTCCTTTGATAAAGAGAAAGTATCTAAGAGTCACACCATACATTATTTATTTATTTATTAGTTTGACTTTTGAAATTTCATGGTTTTCTTATTTTAATATTCTGATGAATCTTAATTCTTCAGTTAATGATTGAATAAACGCATTGCAAATTCCATGACAATAAAATATCCATAGAAATTCCCCTATTGCATCATTAAATATTTGAACTGAACAACTTTAACAAAATATTGCAATAACAATCATAAATATGAAGTTCTCTCACTTATAGTTCATATCATTGATCCCTGCTTGCATTCGTTCTCTATTATGTTTGTTTATGAATTGCTTGTCTCTCTTCTGCTCATAATCATTCTCATCTTCTTCTCTGCCATTCTCTTGTTGCCTCTCTTTGGTATCTTATTCTTTCTACCATTACAATGATTTTCTCCGGAAATATAATGCTTTTACAAAATACCTTTAATTTTATTCATTACAGCACAAGCGTGGTACATGTAGGTACCTCGGTAGGTATTACTGTAAGACTATAACTTGCTATGTTGTTCACAACAAGAATTAAAGGGCTGATTGGATAATTTAAGTAAAAATAAATGAAACTAATGAAAAGTATTTTTCTTATTTGAAAGAGAATCAAGATGAAGATAGCAAAAGAAAAACTGGAAATTTTTATCTAAAGCACAAAAATGCTATAAGTACAGTAATACTCTCTTTTTGGTTTTTATAATAGATGATATATATTTTAGAGTAATTCTTTTTTCATTTTATATTTCCTTTTCAATGTTTTCTTTCATTTATCGTGCGTTTGTGTGTATGTTCCAATGTTTAATCTTTTGTATCTGTGTGCGTTCATATCTCTTTCTAGAGTGTGACACACAGGTATTATAGTATTATAGATTTTTTTTTTTTTTAAGAAAACAACTAACAAAAAAGGTACCTGTAATCACTAATCTAGGTTGTTACCTAGAGTTTTAGTTTTTTTTTCTTCTTTTACTTGTATTTGAGAAATTCTCGTGAAGATACCTTATCAATGTAAAAGAAAAAGTTTTATTACATTTTTCTCAACGGAAGCAAGTAAAATTAATAAAAATTGAAATGTCTTTACTAAAATTATTCAATTTATTGCAAAAAGTTTATTTTGATGTACATTTTAAAAATTGACAATTTGGACCAAAGATTACTGAACATAACTTTATTTTTAATATGTGCATGTCTTGTTTAATTTTAGGAACAGTCTGTCAATTTTAGAGCTGAAAATGTTAAAATACACACACACACACACACACACACACACACATATATATATATATATATATATATTTTTTTTTTTTTTTTCTCTCCCTTAATATAAGCTGTAACTAACAGCTTCTCTTATACTTCTTGTTTGTAGAACTTCCTTCTGGTTTCTTGCTTCCAAGTCAACTTTGATCTTCAAAAATTTAAATGCAATGCCAATCATTATCTTCTGTTTCTTAATTCTTGTTCTTTTATTGTCCTTTCTCCTTAATAATAGTTTTTCTCATATTCTCTAACACTGTTAACTTTTTACATATAAGTCTACCATTCATCCTTGATTTGAATATTACTGCCATATCTGGTCTGCCATTCTTGCTATATATTTAAATATTCCTGATAAAATCCAAAGAAGGATCTATATTGGTATATGTTCTAATCTGGCATCTCAACTCCAGTCACTTTCCCACTGCTGTAATCTAGCTTCCTCGTACCTTTTCTACAAAGATTTTCATGGTGATTGTTCTGATGAACTTTCCTCTATAGTACAAGCACAGTACTTGATTGGTAGCAAAGTCTCATCATTTTATAGTTGAAATGGCTAGATGTAACCGTATTATCCATGCTAGCTAGTTTCTTCTTTTTCATTTCTCACTCTTCTGGCTTCTTGCTTTCCTGTCAACTTTGATTTTCAAAAATTTAAATACAATTTCAATTGTTGTCTTCTGTCTTAATTCCTATTTTATTGTTCTCTCTCCTTAATAATGGTTTTCTTTTTTTTTTTCCTCATATTATTTCATACTCAGTAATTCCAGCAGTCGTACTATTTACAACCGAGTTGCAGTGTTGAGTGTGATATTGCTATTTAGTCCTTGAGTAGATTACTCAGGAGCACTCCCAAGAGAGGATACTACATATTATCTGGGGGAGATATGCGAATAACTATCTTGCAAATAGTCAGTTAAGTGCCATACGTGAAACACGCTTGGGCGATCATGTCTCGAAAGAGACACGACTGACTGGGCAGAAGATTATCCCGCAGTAGGTTGCCATTGCTTTCTGCGGTAGACTGGTTGCCAGCCAAGGTTATAGAACCCAATCTGTCCTGTTATTTAACTCATAACTGGAATGAAGAGACAGATTAATACCTTTCCCAAGGGTATTTGCACGTAAGTGAATACAATGAATTCAACTGAAATTTGAACTCGGCTTCCTGATATCTTGTTCCGAGCCGATATCCACGGCACCACAATGCACATCCTAATAGTAAGATACCAGAAAATCACCTCGGAGTAATAACTATTACTACAAATCCACAAGTAACTGAAGTAATATACCATGACCGAAGACAATACAACCATGCGATACCACAACATATCAGTAATCTTTAAGGTCACAACAATAACCAACGGGGTTACAAATAAATCAGTAGGTGTTGGAAGAAAATTCAAGTGGTGCTACATGTTATACACGCTTGAGTGATCATGTCTTTTTCAGTCCATGACTGACTGGGCAGAAAATTTTCCTGCAATTGGTTGCCATTTCTTTGTGCAGTAGACTGGTTGCCAACCAAGGTTATAGAATCCAATCCATCCTGCTATTTAACTCCTAGCTGGAGGGAGATGAGATGGATTAATACCTTACCCAAGGGTATTTGCGCATAAGTGAATTGAATTGGAATTCAAACTCTGCTCTGTGATTTCTCATTCTGACCTGATATGGATTGCCCCACAATGCACATTCATATTTGAAAATCAGCATCTGGACTGAAGTGTCATTTAAGGCATAAACATAAAAAAATGAACCGACAAGACTGATCCCTCATCTGTCAAATTGATGGGAGAGTTCATCACTGGTCTTCTTCACAACCTGAAAATTTATGGCATCTGTGGACACATTTTTGAGCTGATCCAATCCTTTCCATTCAATTGTCTGGATTCTTTTGTACTAACATGCCATCTTTGATCCCATGCTGTTTTAAATTTTCATCAACAACCTCCCTGATGACATAAGATCTCAACTTAGCATCTACGCTGATGACACAACCTTTTACTCCTGCTTCGATAGTAAGTCTGACAAAGTCAAAATGGCAGCTGATGTCCAAAATGACCATAAGACTGTTGTTAACTAGGGCAAAAGATGGCTTGTCACTTTTAATGCATCCAAGACTAAACTTCTCTCCATTAATCACTTGACAGACCCCTATCTCCCTTCCATCAGTATGGCTGATGCTAACCCCCAGAAGAGTGACATGAAGTGGAAAGACTAAATTGAATCCATTGCTAGGTCAGCTGCTAAGAAAGTCTGTTTACTGTGTTTGGAGAGACAGATTCTAGAGAGCAAAATATTTTGCATATCGATAAAGCTACCATTCTTCCATGCTTAGAATATTGCTGCCACATATAGTCTGATGCCCCTGCTATTTACCTTGAGCTCCTTGATAAAATCCAAAGAAGAATCAGCAATATTGTTGGTCGTGATCTGGTGGCTTGGCTTCAGTCACTTACAGCTATAAGGTTGACTCTCTGTGCCTTTTTTATGAATACTTTTGTGGTAATTGTTGGGATGTGCTCTGGTACCTAGACTTTATGAATTTAAGTGCAATACTAGGCTGGCATCAAAATCTCATCAATTTGCTGTTGAGCTAGCTAGATGTAGCCGTAAGTTCTATGCTTACAGTTTCTTCTCTTGCACTTTTCTGCGCTTTCAAGTCAACTTTAATCTGCAAAAATTTAGATGCAGCTTTAATCACTATCTATTGTCCTTCTGATTACCTTTTCCTCTTCCCACTTACTATTAATGTTTGAGTTCATAATTCTTCCACAATCTGTAACATCTTGTGTGGTAGTGGCTTTACTGCCTTCCTTGGGTCAATACTGAGATATATAATCTATGAGCAGTCATTATAACTGATTCTTTTGTGTTTGTTCTTAGATTGAGAATATTGTTTGGCACACAACTGTTTAAGCAATTTCTTAATTTTTTTTTTTTAAATCTGTACCCACTGGTCTTGTAAACAATGCTTTTTGAAAATATTTATAAATATATATGGTTATAAAACTGAACCATAAACTCATGATACATTGCTGGGTTATGACAACTTGTTTTTTTTTTTTAACCTGATTTAAATTTCTCAAAGTTATTTACAAAAACTTTGTAATACATTGAATTTTGTTTTGTGAAAAACAGCTTAAATTTCTCTTTTCTCTCCAATTAAGCAATATATGTTATTAAGACCTTGAGTAAGTTCTTGCTGATTGTTCATAAAAAGTAATGTTTTATTTACTGCAATCAGTAAAAAACATGTCACTGAAAGTACTGCCTGTTGCTCGCCACTGCTTTTTCTCGTCTTTCTGGCAGCATTTTAATTCTACATCAGAAAAACGATATCTTTTGAGGCTAACCACAAGTTTACCCACCTATTTTGACATCTTCATTAGAATGAAAGTGCTGCCCAGCCAGGCCATGTGCCATTGATCAGAACAAGTGATAATTGGATGGGGAAATGTCTGAATACGATGGGTAGGGTAGGACTTTTCATTTAAGCATTTTCAAGTATGTTTTCACTTTTTTTTTTTTTGCAACATGTGGCCTAGTACTGTCATGTTGCAAAATTACTTTGTTGTGTCTCTTCTTGTATAGTGGCTGTTTTTACTTCAGTGCTTGACTCAAACACATCAGTTCTAGTTGATGGCGATCTCCCATGATGGTTTTGGTTGGTTTGAACAGCTCATAATAAACCCAGCAGATCCCACTAAATGCAGAGTAGAATCTTTGAACCATGGATATTTGGCTTTGCTGCTGATGTTGATGCATGGCTGGGTTTACCCACGATCATCTAAGCTTAGGGTTATTGTAGCATATCCACTTTTCATCCCTGGTCACAACACTATGCAGAAAAAAACTTTTCCTTTTCAGCCATTGAAGCAGCCGTTCATCTCTCAGTTTCAACTCATATGGCACCCAATGTCCTTGCTTTTAAATAATTTCTAATACTTTCAAACTTGTGTGATCAACTCCTAACAATTCTGCAAGCTCAGTTTGCGCCTGACATGAGTCTTCATGAAGTGATGCTTTTAATTCTTCATCTTTAAACTTTTTTGGTGTGCCAGACCATTTTTTATCTTCAATATCAAAATCATCATTTTTGTTGTTTTCGACAGTGCATGGTTGCCATAAGTCTCAACAAGAATTGTGTGTGCTTCAGCTGCAGATTTCTTTTAAACGAAATCTGAAATGTTTAATGCTATTAAAAACAAAGTTGTTTACACTTTGGCAATATGACATACACTGAATTTCAAACTTGCTTATAGTACCTCCTTATAGATGCTTTACCACTCGGCCTCAAATCATGTCACCCAATATCCTTGCTTTTGTACCATTCCCAACGCTTTCAAATATTTCAAAACTGTTGTGTGATCAACTCTGAATAATTCTGCAAGATCAGCTTGTGCCTGACTTTATGAAGTAAGGCCTCAATTCTTTATCTTCAAACTTTTTCAGTACACCAGACCGTTCTTTATGTTCAACATCAAAATCATTATTTTCCAAACATCTAAACCAATCTCTGTATGTTGTTTCTGACAGACCATAGTCACTGTAAGTCTCAACAAGAATTGGGTGTGCTTCAGCTGCAGATTTTTTAAATCATATCACCCCAAGCAAGGCGATAACGCCACTGATGCGCAGGGGGCTACGTAAGGGTAAAAAGAATGGAAAAGAGAAAGCCGGAAACCGCATCCTAAACAGGAAACAAGGGATGAGCCTCTTCACCTGTTCAATAGATGTGGGTGGAGTGTGAACCGGGCGATAGTTTAGTCTATCTACTCCAATTGAAACAAAAATAAAAGAGAGTGAAAAGATTGGAAAAGAGAAACCCTTTGAATAAAGTACTGCAGTTAAATTTTCTTGCAAATACTTTTTAGGCACAAAATTTGACATATTTAACGCTATGAAAAACAAAGTTATTTACACTTCTGCGGAATGACATAAACTGAATTTCAATCTTGTTTATAGTTCTTTCTTATAGATTTGTTACAGTCTGAAACTACACACATGCAGTTCTGAGAATGTCATCTGTTGGAAAATAGCAAGCTTATTCAAGGTCCTAATAATACATTGTCTTTCCATAAATTATAACTTACATTTTTGGTGACATATTTTTATTCTTACATTTGCAACTATATAAAATAATAAATAAAATATAAATTTTATAAAATAAACCAAGGAATACGATTTGAGTGAAATTTAGATTTAGGATATGATCAGCTCAAAAACAAAATCAAAAGAAGTACATAGGACGCTTTAATTTATCAGGTGAGTATTAAAATGTGTACAGTGGTTTTTGATTTAATGATTTAATCACTTTTTAATTTTGATTTCGAAAAATATATTTACATATCCTTTTTACTTCAGTATATACCCATCATTCATATACATTTTTTGCTTTTTGTATTATTTTTCTTTTCTGTTTTTTGTCTGTCAATTACTTTACCATTTGCTTTTTTGTCTTTTTGATTTTTGGTTTGCTTTCATGTTCATTCATTGTCATTCTAGCTTGCACCATGAACAAACAACAATTAGATGCTCTGAATAAAGTCCATGAGAAATGGGAGAAAAAGCCTGGCTATTTTAACCAGGGCCCTGATGCTGCTTCCAGCAGGCATTCTTCAAAATCTCATGACTCAAAGATCAACAAAAAGAACAGCAGCAACAACAATTTGACCAGGAAAACCGGCAACTACTACAACAACAACAACAATAATAATAATAGAAAAAATGGTGACATTGAGGTAGAAAGTGCGGAAGAATTAATAGAACAAGGCAAACAGCGCTGGAAAGAGAAATACGAGAAGTTGACATTTGCGCCAAAACAGTCTAAAAAGAAATCGCAAGCAAAAATTGATACAGTGAGTTTTTTTTTCTGCCCTTATCATTAACGAAATAAATTGATAAATTACCTGATTCCCTTATAAGTTATAAGTTTGCTATAAAATGGTGTATGTGTATGGGGGGTGAATGTATAATAGTATATGAAACAAAAGGGAAAATACATTGTTTATAGCTTTTACACTTTATTTCATTATCTCTAAGGGAGGAGTGTGAACTGAACTATAAATGAATCCATCTACTAGTACTGAGGGTTGAGAAAATAAATAGTAAATAAAATTTCAGTTTAGACAAATGTTAAAAGTAGAGTTGAAGGAACTGGAAACCCAATCCTAAAGTTAGACCTCTACTCCTGTTAAAAATAAAAACTGGGGAGGAGTGTGAACCGGACAATAGATTATTCCTATTATTATTTTACATTAACTTTTTGGCAACCAATGTATCCAGATAAATGACCTCGCCAACCTCATTCCATTTTCTAATGTTACATTTTTATTTTTATCACTATTGTTATAGATATCTTTCATTGTAACTTCAGCAGATTTGTTAGGAAAGTAAATATGTTGCATGTAGACTGCAGAAGTAAAATCTATGAATAAATCCATTATTGGTCTGAAGTCCTTTTGAAGCATGAAACACAATGTAGGATTTTTTTCTCCCCACTTTATTTCAGTTATCAACTATGAATCTGATATAAGGGGGAAATTCTTTATCATTCACACACACACACACACACATCACTTTGTGGTACAGTGGATATCGGCTCGGAACAAGAAACCGGGGAGCCGAGTTCGAATTCCAGTTGAATCCATTGTATTCACTTATGTGCAAATACCCTTGGGAAAGATATTAATCCATCTATTCCTTCCAGTTATGGGTTAAATAGCAGGACAGATTGGGTTCTATAGCTTTGGTCGGCAACCAGTCTACCGCAGAAAGCAATGGCAACCTACTGCTGGATAATCTTCTGCCCAGTCAGTCACGTCTCTTTTGAGACATGATCGCCCAAGCGTGTATCACGTATGGCACTTAACTGACTGACTGACCCATAGTTAAGTAGACACTCCATTTATTTTAAACAGTATATCTATTTTTGTCTACTGCCTGAATATTCAAGAAATCCTAAGCATGAAAAATATGTGCCCTCCAACAGAATTCAGATGTGTGTCCCCTTTGCTGGAGAAACCATTATTAGATCAGGCAGGCTTTCAACTGATTCAGCCACAAAGGGTGTTACCAATCAAGCAAAGTCAAATATAGCCTTTAAGCATAATCTTTATTGTTCCAGAGTCTAGAAAATTCATATCTACTCAGTTTCATAAACAAAGCAATTTCTAAAGTAATTGGGTATATGGTAACATGGGTACTTGCTAATTAGATTTTTCTCAAATTAAATGATATCTGGTTCATAAAAATACATTATGTACTTAAAAATTTTATATATATATGTGTGTGTGTGTGTGATTATAACTATACTTGTTGAAATACCTTCCACGAATCTACAAAGAAGGGAAAAAATGGTTTTAATAAAAAAGAAAGAGCTAAGTACATGAACTCACAGAGCTTTCCCTGATGATCCGTTAAGGTGAAACTTGGGTAGGTCTGTATGGCTCCTTTACTTATATAATGTGTGTGTATTAAGAGAAAAATAATATTGTCCCAGCTTTTCATACAAAAATGAACTTTGGAGAATTTCTAACAGAACTTCCTTTTTGCCTGAGAAGGATTATTAGTAATTGCAAAAAACAGTTGTTCAGTAAAATTGACCCACATGTCTGTTTTTAATATTTCCCTCATTTATTGTTCAGTTATACCTAAGTCTAAGTTAAATGAGAAGATTTGTGTTTGTTCTTAACATTATAAAACACGTTTTAATAGAGAAAATGGGATGTCATTGGAAGTTTTAATATGCTATAATCAATTTTAAATACAAAAATTTTCTTTTTCTCTATATTTCATTCTCTCATAAAGCTTTAATAAAAGTGAAACTTTTAAAAACATTTTCTATTTGTTCCTTACCATATATATATATATATATAATGAAAACCGTTTTTGTTTTTTTATACATTTCTTTCCTTGTTATTTCACTTTTTCATATTACATAGTTCAAACATTATATAGTGAGAATTTCAGATCAAAATTCAAAATTCAGCTAATAGCTGTTGGGCTATGGGTTTACTGATCTGCCTTCACATACATGCATTATAAGTTCATTGTACCGGTTTAAATCTGGTTTGTCATACCATCAAATACAAATTATTAAATTTTTGATTTACTCTTTAAGAACATTTATGTTGCAGGCTCGAATATTTTAATCCTGCTTGATAATTGTAACTCGGAAAAGTCCTTGTCTTGTAAGAATAGGAATGATCTTTATTCTTCCTGTCCAAATAAGGTTGACAAAACATTAGTCGTCAAGATAACAAATGATAAAAAACTGAGAAACTTGTAGTTCAGGTTTTTTTTTGTTTTTTTTGTTTTTTTTTCCTAACAACATTGAATATTTTTAAGACAACATTTTTGCTGATACCTGCCTCGGGCATATATTGCATTTGGTCTTTTAAAAGTCCTTTATTTATAAATTTGCACATGTTGTCAATATATAGTTAGGAGTCTAGTTAGAATCATATTTACTTATGTGCAAATACCTTTGAGATAGGTCTGAATCCACCTTTTCTCCTCCCGGCTATGGGTTAATTAGTAAGAATTGTATCACTAAATCATTAGTTAAAACAAAAAATCTTACGATCTAAAAATATTTTCTGGCTTTAAATAACCTGCAAAAGCTTGACAAGCCATACAAAATGAATCTCTCAAGCTGATTCTTGAAAAAAAATTGTTGTACTCCTGTATTTTGGGCAGTCGATACTCCTTGCCTTCTGGCTTTGTAAACATCTTCAGTGTGATGTCATGAAGATCCTGCTACCTAGCACTACCAGTGTAAGGGAAATAAATCTTTAACAAAAGTTACACATGGAAAAAAATTTATTATATATTTTATAAAGGAAAAAAAAATATTAAGCTGTTAGAGGCCGAATGGTCCAAGGAGACTGTTAGAGGCCGAATGGTCCAAGGAGACTGTTAGAGGCCGAATGGTCCAAGGAGACTGTTAGAGGCCGAATGGTCCAAGGAGACTGTTAGAGGCCGAATGGTCCAAGGAGACTGTTAGAGGCCGAATGGTCCAAGGAGACTGTTAGAGGCCGAATGGTCCAAGGAGACTGTTAGAGGCCGAATGGTCCAAATGTACAGAAAGTCTGAGGAATATATGGAATAAAGATGGTGCTAGTCCATAAGAATCAATTAAAAGAATGTTTTTTTTACCAAATAAAATATCCCAAATATTATACTAAGTGTTTTTTAAAATTTAACAAATTTTTACTTCTTTCCCAAGTTTTTATTTGACAATATTTTTTCCACTTTTAGATCATGAACATTTTTCTGTCTTCCAAGATTTATTCAGACTGTTGACTATATTATTGCTGATGTTATGTTTCAGCCAGTCTTGTGGTTAGATAAACAACATAAAGAATCAGCTGAACACATTCTAAATTGTTAGCAACTCTTTTCAGAATTATACACCTAATTTTCTTTTGCATTGTCTTTTAATAAATTCTACTTGCAAAGCTATTTCAATTTCTTAAACAATAACAAACTAAATTTTACCTCTTGGGGGGGGGGGGATTTTTTTTTTTTTTTTTTTTTTTTTTTTTAATGATGTTATGAGAAACTAGCAGTAAGTACCCAACATTTCATGGGGTGGGAAGAGTAAAAATTCCCATAGGCTATTTGTTTGTTTGTTTTTTTTTTTTTGGTTTTTGTTTGTTTTTGTTTTTTTTTCTGCGGCCCATATCTGCAGGTATTAAATACCAGAGATAATTCTTGTATTTTTTTTTTATTCTACATGTAAAAGTTACTGTATTGAATTCATCTTAAACAAAAAATTACTTGAAAATAAGAAATAAAAACAAAGATTAAACAGGCGTGCCACACACAATTTCTTTTTCTTGGTTACGTAGAATAATAAATTTGCAAGGGGTATGTAAGTCTTGAAACAAATTAGTTAAAAAATGTGGAAGTGTATGTTAATAGAAATCAATGAGGATAAACGCACACTGACACACATCTTCAGTTTTATTTATATAGATAATGATAGCACATTGTTTTCATCTCCAAAGAGTGTTGACAGGAAAAAATAAGTGGAAAACTCATCCCTGTGTCTTTTAGGTATAGACTTACTGCAGTTGAACTGGTACTGTTTGGAAACATCTTTTATTGACCACATGTAATCTCCCTTAGCCCATTGCTTCCAGTGGAGCACAGGTCATCAATGATCCCTCATCATCACACTCTGTTCTGGGCCGGTTCATTGTCATCAATGCTTCTGTAACTTATCTTTTTTTTACAAGTAACAGTGTTGACCTTGCTCAAAGTCCTTCATCATCTGGGCTGGTTTTGAATTCAGTTTTTTTCTTCTCCTAGATTAGTTGCTACCCAAGGCTATAGAACCCAGTCTGTCTTGCTGTTTATCCATAGCTGAGAGAAAAGATAGATAGATTCATAACTTAGCTTTCTAAATAACCATTTTCACTGTTTGTTTTAAAATATCATCCAAAGTGCAACAATGTTCTGAAACATGACATTTTTTGTAGTGATAAAATGTTTTTATAAACTATTGTAATAACAACATTACTTATATATATATATATATATATATATATATATATATAACAAATGAAGAAATGAAGAGAACCAACAGGTTTAGAATCCTGAGTCCTCTGGCATTTACATTTTTTTTTTTAAAGTGCGCAATATAACGTACATTGTAGAGCATAATAGAATTAAATTTGTTTTTATTTAAAATTAATTTAGTTTACATTGTGACACGTAATTTCTATGATCCGAGATTTATCTTGTTATCAGGCAATGTTCAGTAACTGGTGAAAATGATTCACATTTGAGTTTAGAAAAGATTGTTTTCTTATTGAACATTGCCTGATGACGAGATAAATCTCAAAACAAAAAATTTCTGTGTCACAATGTAAACTAAATTCATTTTAAATAAAAAAAACAAATTTAATTATATATATATATATATATATAGGGGATATTGAAGAAAGGATAAAAAAAAGAACGGATTCAAGGTAGAAGATGGGAATTGCTGTCGCATTTAAATTTTGGAGGTTGTAGCTATCAATGAAGCAAGTGAACAGAAGGGTGCCCCACAGGTGGGAAGTGCAAGAAAAGAAACTATTTGAGTAGAAGTTTGAGTTACATTTGACTATTTCATTGGTTAAAGGATGGGACTTAGATGACAATCTAATAGCAAGCTTAAATTCACATGGTCCTGGTAACAAAGAAAAAAAATCGCAGTTGCTATAAAAATATTTGTAGAAAAGGCAGAGAAAAGCTACATGATAATGGACAAAACTGTCTGAAGTTGACATGCCAAGTCAGGACCAATTCAGTCAGTTAAGTCATGTATGATACGTGCTTGGGAGATCATGTCTCAAAAGAGACAAGACTGACTGGGCAGAAGATTTTCCTGCAGTAGATTGCCATTACTTTTTGCAGTAGAGTGGTTGTCAACCAAAGCTATAGAACCCAATCAATCTGTCTTGCTATTTAACCCATAGCTGGAGGGAGAAGTGAAAGATTAATACTTTTTTCAAAGGTATTTGCATGTAAGTGAATGCAATGAATTCAACTGGAATTCAAACTTGGTTATCCGATTTCTTTTTCCTAGTCGTGGCTATTGGATTGGACTGAGAAATTGGAGAGCTAAACTCTAATTCCAGCAGAATTTATTGAATTCAACAAGACCAATTAAATTACAGAAGTGTGTTTGTGTGTGTTCTAATCTATAATCTGTGGAAATAATAATCTATTATAATCTAATCAGTCCTATCTTTTATCTCTCCCTAAGCCTTTCATCATTAAGTTCAAGGCAATTTGCCAAAGATTTTCCTTTGGGTTATTATTACACTCCACCTTCTGTGGTTAATCTCTTTCCCCCCCTCCCACGTTTACTTTTTTGGAGGTTTTTATAGACAGCCTTGAAACAGCCTTAACCCTTGACCTTTACAAAAATTTTGATGGAGGGCGGGGGACTAGTGATCTATTTTCTCTCTCTCTTCACTCACTGCAAAATTACTGAAAATAAACGAAAAAAAAGTTAAAGGATTGATGGTGGAAACTAGAAACCTATTTTCCAACTCAAAAGGTTTGCTCTTGGTACTTGGTGGCCGCTGTGGAACAGTTTTAGTAAATTAATTGCAATAAACATCCTTAGTGAGTTCAATTTTTACCACCCCTAACTTTTATTTTATTTTTATTTTTTTTTTTTGTCATTGTCAGTCAGTTAAGTGTTATACATGTTACACACTTGGGCAATCATGTCTTGAAAGATGCTTAACTGTCTTAACTGATTGTGCTTAAGAATGGAACAGACTGCCGGCACTGGGAATGTACCTACCTCTCTCTCTCTCTCTCTCTATATATATATATATATATATATATATATATATATATATATAAAATAATAATAATAACTATAGTAATTACAATACCGATAGTAACAGAACTCTGCCAAAACTAGTACTAATTAAGCTATAATTTAAATCGTCTTGAACAATCCACCGAGGACGAACTTGGAGAGGAAAAAAGGGGAAGTAAAAAAAGAAACAAACGAAGTATATGAACAAAAAGTCAAATACTCGTAGAAAAGAAAAAACCCCAAGACGAAAACCCTAACACTAAAGTGCTCAATATGAAAGTAGAGCAATAGACAGAAAATCTAAGCAAGAGCCAACAAACCTACCTAGGTTTCACCCTACGGCTCGTCAGGGTAAAATGGCTCTGTCTTATATATATATGTGCACACACGTGTGTGTGCGTATTCTGCAATTAATGAATTGTTGTCTAAATTATGCAAAAATGAAAATATCACTGATTTCCCATTTTAACAGATATTTATCAAAAATATCTCAAAATACTGAAAAGTAAATTCATTCAATAAAATCACTATTGACTTCAATGACAGCCTCCAGGCGACTTCGGAATCTCCAAGCATCTCTTTTTAGATAAGATAGTCTCCTTGTTTAAGTTGGTGAATGCTGCAATAATCTTTACCTTCATCTTTGGTGTTACAAAGAGTTTTGTTAATCTCTCCCTCAACTGTGTCCCACACATATTAATCAAGAGGATTGCACTCTGGGGAGTTAAGTGGCTAGATGTAAAGGGTGATGTGGTCACAGAAATTGTCTGACAGCCATGACTGGGTTCTTCTGCTTGTGTGGCATGGTGTATAGTTGTCATAGTGTCTTTCAACAGCTACCGTATTGAGCCAGGGCAGCACTGCCTATTCAAAGCACTATTATGTTGGCCTCTAAGTTGTGTCCCTGTGTGAAGATGAATAGAGGCATAACATCACCATCACTTGGGAACACTCCAAACACTTTTGTAATCACCATTAAACTCGTCCAACTCTTTCTTAATCCTTTGCACTGTCCTCAGATTGACACCCAAATACTCTGAAAAGTTCTTGGGGCTTCTGGGGCAAATGCCAAGTAGTAGAGCATGCTGTTTCCAAATTTCTGTCAGAATGAATTGTGTAATGGCCCTCTTTTTCTCACAGTGCCCAACTGACCCTGCTATACTATACCATTGACACAATCAAAAGCAAACAATGTGCATACATGAAATTAAAAATATAAAATAGTAACAATTTACCCATCGTACCGTCTTATTTTTTAAAAATGTCTGTATGTATGCAAATTTTAAAGCTCCTCTATCCAAACTTATTTTTCTTATTGTATAGTTGTAGCACAATTTGTAGAATTTTTACATGTGAGAAATCAGTTCAAAAAACAAGCTATTCATGTCAATTTCCTTTCTACAAATATTTAAGAAACTTTTTTTTCCTTTTTCTTTTTTTTTAATATAAATAATTGCACTTGTCTTGGGATGATATTTTAAATTGCTTCTTAAGATGAAATTTGAATTTGACGGTTTGTTCTATTTAACTGAAAATTATTGACAATATTAATTAAAATATGCATGTTGTATTTTCTGTTTTCCAGTTGAACATAGAAAGCATTGCTAATTTTAAGGTGTCTCCCATTATAAAACCAGAATCCCTTGTCTCTTACTGCACATATATGGGGTTTTGTTGTCCATGCTTTCCTCAGAGTCGGGTGAGTATTGATTTATGCACAATCTCAGTCTTGTAATTTTTCACATAGTCTGTACAAAACCTTGTAACTATAGCATTATTTAATGAGTTATCACTCTTACCACTGAATATCAAAACAAATTCATTTTAAAGAGAAAAAATAACTGGTAAAATGCATTACCTGAGGAACACTTGATAATCAACCAGGATATTTAAGCTATAAATTAAAAAGAAAAAGATTTTATTTATTATTTGTTTGTTAAATGCCATGCCCTTCGTGATGTCATCCTACCTCTCCACAAATTCCTTTTCTTTGTTATCTATAAATCTATAAATGTCTATGCTTAGGAAAGAATAGATTGTTTTCACATTGTCTTCGTCACCACTGTTTAAAATTTAAACTACCTGCCACTCAAGGCAAATGATCCTAGTCTACATTGTTTTTACCTCTAGCTGAGAGTGAGGAAAGAGATAAATTTATGCCTTCCCCACCTCAACAATATTTACATAAAAGTAAATGCCACAGTATAGGTAGGAATTTGAACTTGGCTTATTTCTATTTCTTTGAGAATTTACTACCTGAACATCATCACCCCCAAAATGGTTTCACTGCCTGAACATCCCCCCACCCCCGGTTTCACTGACTGAATATCATTTTTGCTGAAATGGTTTCACAGCCTGAACATCATCACCCCCCCCCCCCCAAATGGTTTCCCTGCCTGAACATCATTCCCCACCCCAAAAAATCGTTTCCCTGCCTGAGCATCATTCCCCACCCCAAAAAATCGTTTCCCTGCCTGAGCATCATTCCCCACCCCAAAAAATCGTTTCCCTGCCTGAGCATCATTCCCCACCCCAAAAAATCGTTTCCCTGCCTGAGCATCATTCCCCACCCCAAAAAATCGTTTCCCTGCCTGAGCATCATTCCCCAAAAATGAGGAATCTAATCTAAAAACAAATATGTTTGTGTCAAATTCTTGAATTTATTTGTTCTTTCTCTAAAATTTTGCATGAGCTATCACAAATATGAACCTCAAACTGTCATGATCAAATCTTTACTTGCAACAAATCTGCTATATTCTTTGTTGCTGTATCACGGCTGTAAATTTTGGATTTAACAGATTTTATCTCAGGTCTCCTATTGGGCTTAGCCGGCGTTTAAAAAATATTCAAACTTAAAATGAAATTGAAATTATTTATGAGAATATAGATTTTCATGATAGATTTTGGTTCACTGTCACAAAAAATAAGAACCACTGAACTGCTGTCAGAAATATAAATATTACTTATAAGTGTACTCCTGCTGTCAGAAATGACGCCAAAATGTTTGAGAGAACTATTAGCTGTTTCCTTCCAGGTTATTCTCCTTCTATGAGTGTGACGGGAGGGAATATAAATATATATGTTCTTCTCTACTCGATGACACTTCATTTTTTTTTTTTATTGGCAATAATCATAAGGCACTGTTAAAGAGCAAACACACAGCAAGAGCTTTCATAACGGGTAGTAAAGAGATTGAACTTAACCAACACTGCCTTGCCTCTCTGTCCATGAGCATGACAGGAAGGAAATATATATATATATATATATATATATATATATATACAGATTTTTTGTGATACAGAACTTGAGTATTGATTTAAAAGTTATAATTTTTACGTTACAGGGCATAATGAGTATAAAATATAAAAAAAGAGTAAACAACCAGTTTTTCTCCCACTTGTCAAAGCTTTTTAATTGGGAGAATTTAATGTAAAATGTAAGAGGTGTGAAAAATAAAATGGTCAATGATGAGAAAGGAGGAATGAACTGCTAAAGACTGATCACAGCAAGGCCCAGCAAACACTCTTGCTGTTTACAGTGAGGGCGTGCAAGATCTTATGTAAACAGACTCCAGCACCTTCAAATGAAAAAGTGAATCTGAATTGGCCAATATGGAAGACCAATGGAGTTTAATGTGGATTGTTTTTTTATATTGGTCAATTCACCTTCACTTTTTCATTTGAAGGTACTGTAGTCTGTTTACATCAGGTCTTGCACATCCTCGCTGTGTAAACATTGAGTGTGTTTGCTGGGCCTTGCTGTGATCAATCTCTAGCAGTTCCTTCCCTCTTTCCCATCATTGACCATTTTATTTTTCACACCTCTTACATTTTTTTTTTTTTAATCATATCACCCCAAGATTTCACATTAAATTCTCCCAATTAAAAAGCTTTGACAAGTGGGAGAAAAACCTGTTATTTTTTTTATTTTTTTTTCCTCATTATGTTCTGTAACATAGGAATTATAACTTTTAAAGAGATATATATATATATATATATATATATATATATATATATATATATATAGCTTTCTTCTACCGAGCGCCCATAGCCCAGAGGTAGAATCGCCGACTGACACCAATTCGGTCGGGTTTCAATCTTGGGTTAAAAAGCAATCGGAGTCTAACCGTACTGATGAGCTGTGATACAGCAAAACAGATGTCTGCGAATGACTATATATATATATATATATATATATATATACACACACACACACACACACACACACACACACACACACAATGGTCTTTATTATAAGAGAGGTTTCTATATTTAAATATAATATTATTCTGTATTATCTTTTAATATTTTTATTTTACATTTGGGCTTATGGCCACATCACATTGAAACACTGGTTTCCAGCACGATCACTGAAGTTAAGCAACATTGAGCTTCATCAGTACCTAGATGGGTGATCATTTGGGAATACCAGGTGCTGTAATCTTTGATATGCAGGTAGTGTAATGGATAATGGTTCGAAATTAATCAGAGAGCCGAGTTCCAATTCCCTTTGGGTTTGTTATATTCACTTATGTGCATATGCACTTGGGAAAAGTATGAATCCCCCCCCAAAGCTATAGGTAAAAGCTGTATCACTAAATCTTTATTATTATCTTTTCAAAAAAAATCTTAAAATCTAAGAAAATGTTTTCTGGCTGCATTGGGTTGATAAACTGTAAATGAATCAATCATTTTACATTTGAGAAGAAAAATGGCCTCCTAGAGTATATTCAGATCAATAACTTTTAGCATTAGTGGACACTCCTTCTTTCCTATTAAGCCATTAAATTGAGAGTTAAAAAGGATTGTTAATAACTTATTTCACCTTAGTGCTTGGAGTAGGGGGAGATGCAAAAAAAATCATTTAAACAATTGAGAACCTGATCTCAATTTTTCATATTGATTGTAGATTATCTAAAGAGTTAAGTTATTTGCTGAATGCATTTGAATTAATGTTGAATAATCAAGTATTAACTGCTTTTTTTGTTTTCTCTCTCTCTCATAGTTTATAAAAAAATTAATTATACATAAATGACTTTTGTTTAAATGTTTACCTTGCAGTCTTGTTTGCAGGAGGATAATAAAAAAAAGACTTAAATGATTTCAGAGGGAAAAAATGTTGGGAACAATGAGATACATTATGAACAAAAATACTGACCAACAGATGTTAAATATCGCCTATTGAATGATACAAGTTACAGTGTTAGTAAATGACACCTTGATGTTTTGATTTTTTTTTTTTTTTACATAGTATTTTCCATACAATTTTTACCATTTTAAAAGATAGTAATATCTTAATGTAAATATTTGGAATTGATTGTTAGTGTTCAAATGTTGGTCTTCTGATCTTCAGAGTTTGAATATCATGATGTATTCAATTTTATATTTATTTCTTTTTGCAGAGAGACTTAACCTCTGAGAATTTATCACAAGTTAGCTTACAGAATGTCCTGGATGCAAAATCAGAACTCAGGTAAGGTTATTTGTTTTTCATAACAATTTCATTATTATTGAAAATAAATATATATATATATATATAGAGAGAGAGAGAGAGAGCATGTGCATACACCATGTCTATAACATGTTAAAATCTCATCCTCTCACAACCATGCTCCAATAGCTTAGGAGTAGAATCTCTAACTGCTACCAAATCAGCTGAATTTAGATCCCGGATGGAAGCAATTGGATGTCTAGCTGCAATTTTGAGCTGTGATACAGTAGAACAGGCTTGTTTGAATGACTATGCAAGTTTCGTTAAAGACAACTAACAAGATGCTGTGGTTTTCTTTTCTTTTTATTGATATATATATATATATATATAACTATTCATGTGATCTAATAATTTTTTTTTTTTTTTTTGCTTTTCCAGGACATAAATGATATAAAAATTGTCTCTTTTATATATCAAAGTGTTTTCTGTCATACTTTTAAAGGATGAATTTTTCTTTATTTTTAACTGAATATAGATTGTTTTACATATGTATCTCCAATGATAGGAATGTTTTTTTACAAACATGCACATTGTAGCAGTGTTCATAGTTGATGTTATTGAATGTTGGCTTTTACTTTTTATTAATAATGCTTCCATTATTTTTAGCCTTTTTTACATGTGGCTGAAACTATTATGTTTGTATTGTCAATGAGCTTGTTACTTCTAGTATGGTAGGTCTCCATGTCTATTTAAATGAGACCTAATTGAGCTATGGTAAGAGAGAGATGTAACATGAGACTTCTTGTTAAGCATGTTCTAGTATATCTAATATAATTATTTATGAATCCAAATATAAAAAGAAAAAATTATAAGATCACATGAAAAATTATTATAACAAGAAATAGGGTTGTTCCAACAAAAGAAATTGGTATAGAATAAAAAGTGTGAGAGGCTGTGAACGTTTTGTTTAAAGTGTATATTTATTATTGTTGTTGTTATTATATACATGTTATTATACTTTAAGTGTCCATAATGGTATTTGTGACGCTACACTTGTTTCGAGTCTAAGATTGACTCTCTTCGGGTGAATAAACACTGTCAAAGCAATAAAAACAACCAACTGACTGATGAAAAGACAACTAGAAGATAATTTTAACTTACTAAGGAGGGAACCCCAGACCAAAATTGTTTCAAATTGGGGTAAGCACTTGATTCATTCATCTGTTTATCCATTTATATACGTGCTGATGTGAGAAAACACAGACTATTCAACATGCCAACATTTGATTTATTTTATCTTATTTTACTGATTTGATTTATTTTCTTCTTTTTTTTTTTTTTTTTTACTTACTTACTTATTTATAAACAACAATTTGACCATCAGAAACAAAAGTAACTCTGTGTAAAGCCACAAATTTATTCGCCTGAAGAGTCAATCTTAGACATGAAACACGTGTAGCGTCACAAATACCATTAAGGGCACTTAAAGTATCATAACATGTATAATAATAACAACAACAACAATAAATATACACTTTAAATAAAACATTCACGGCCTCTCACGCGTTTTCTTTATTTATATATATATATATATATATCGTGATTATAGATTTGAAGAATGATTTTATGAAAACACACCATCCTCATATTACAGTCAATTTTATTTATATCTTTTTGTTTTTTTATTTTGACCTTTCTTTTGACCTTTTCTAAATTGCATCATTAAATTTTCTGTTTAGAAATTTGTTCTCTCTAACCATTGACTTGTAGCCTTTGACTGCAAAATAACCCAAATTAAAAAAAAAAAAAGTTTTAGATGTTAGTTTAATTACATCGACATTTCCCCAGTGACCATTTTTCGGTGACCTCCCTGATCATTCACTAAGATGTCTATGGGTGCACGCTTGTATCTTAGAACCTTTGCACTAATTGCTTAAATAACCTTGTGTGCCTTTTGCAGTTAGTAGCTTTGAGTTGATATTTATGCCAAAATGTTGCCTAGAATTTACAAGTAGCTAAACTCCCACTTCCTAAAAATGTGCTTGTTCTTTTTAGTTCAATGCAAGGTGACTTTCAACTGATCTTAAAAGGGTCTTCATAAGTGTACATTAAGAATTTAATGAAAATAGTCTTATTGCAGATAAAAATACAATTGCAAATTAGACATTTTATGTCATTCGCACTTGTGTATTTTGTGTCCTCTAAGACACTTTCTTAATGTGTCGTGGAAATACTGAAAAAGTAAAATCGAGTGAAATTTTCTTGAGTCTGCTCTAGACCCCTTGAAAGGAAACTGATAAATCACAAACCTGACAGTCACCAAGTATGACACAGGGTTATTTTGAGAGAGAGATTTAGAAAAGGAAAAGGGAGTGATTCTTTTGTTGCAAAATACAATCTTTATTTTTGACTGCATTCCATCAAATAAATATTAAAATAAAATTTGGATAGGTTTCAAATCACATTTCATGAAGATGTCTTAACATAATTTATTTCTGCGATAGTGACTTTTGGCCACATCATATTGAAACACCATCAGTTCCTATATTTACATCAGTTAAGCAATGTCAAGCCTGTTTAGTACCTAGATGGATGGTCTCTTGGCCTATGTGTAGTCGTAGCTTGAGACAAACAAATTGGTGTAATAAGTTTTCTTTTTTTTTATGTTTGCACACAGCTTAACTTCAGATTGAACTTTTTATTTAAAGTCATTGTTTGCATGAAGGCCATTTAATGGTTGGATTTTAACATTTTACAAATAAAAAAAACAGTGCCGGTATAGTATGTGGCCTAAGAAATTCTGTCACCAGTATAGTATGTGGCTTAGCCTAAAAAAGCATATTATTAAGTATTATAACTGTTTGGTAACAAATAGTTACAGAAGTGCTGTTTTAGTATGTTTATTAGTCACAGGTAGTTATAGATGCTGTTTTAGTATGTTTAGTAACAAGTAGTTAAAGAACTGCTGGTAACAATTAAATTAAAATTAAATAGCTGAATATTTATGGCTATAAATATACTCTTCCTGAGATAAACTGTCAAATCGGGTAGGCCACATACTATATCAGGATCAAAGAGGTAGGCCACATACTATACCGGCACCTAAAAAACTTTGACTCTTCAAGCAATAAATACTGGAGTTTTGATAAACGATGACTTTCAAGATGTAATGGAAATGAGGACATCATGACAAGTGACCAACCCACAAATTAATTGAAGATAGGGAAATTCCCTGCAGATAACTAGACTACAATAAATGTCACCTATTAAATACGTGTTGATGAGTGTATTACGCCCCCTCATCCCTATATGAGTTGGGGGTGGGAGCAAAACCATTTAGATGGCATGACTGTATACTCTGCATTGTGTAGGCTTTTTAAAATATCTAGAAATTTAATGAAGATTTGTTCAATAACCACTACACTGTGATCTCTGCCCATTGTCTATCTGTTTTATTTTTATATTATTTAGTCAGTCAAGTGCCATACGTGATACATACTTGGGTGATCATGACTCAAAAGAGACATGACTGACTGTGCAGATGATTTTACTGCAGTAGACTGGTTGCCATTACTTTCTGCAGTAGACTGGTTGCCAACCAAGGCAACAGAACCCAATCTGCCCTGCTAACCCATAGCTGGATAGAGAAGCAACAGATTGATTCCTTTCTCCAGGGTATTTGCATGTAAGTGAATGCAACAAATTGGAATTTGAACTCAGCTCTTCAATTTCTCGTTCCAAGTCAATGTCTACTGCTCCATAACGCACATTCATCTTATTTAGTAGATATCTTAAAAATTACATATATGTACATTCCATTAGCTATATCATAATTATAGCGTATTATTTTTGCCTGTGATAGTTTGTGAATGTTTATTTTGGGTGGGTGGTGGTGGGGGTAAAGAGTTTGTCATTGTGAGATTTTATTTAAAGCAGATATGTTTCAATGAGTGGTTGCTGGAGAATGGGTATTTTTACCAAAACTCTGTCTCTAGATAGATTGCCAACCAAGGTAAAAGAGCTTCTATCTACTAGTTAGATAAGAACTTATGACTTCATGCTAGCACAGCCATCAATGGCTTCCAATTTCCCTTACAAGGTTTCCAGGCACTTTCCAATAGTACTACCCACTGAGGTTATCTCTCTAGGCTGAAATTATGAAGAAGTCACCTGCTTGACATGGCTAGATTTGAACTTGGTTTCATGGTCAGTATTTTAATATTGTAACTACCCAACCACCTACACACACACACACACATATAATTATTTCATAACATTTGGTGAAAAAAATGTAGGTGTTAATCTTTCAAAATTTCTTCTGAGAATATCCTTACACAGGAACACAAGTGAGCGAGGTGAAAAAATGGTAATTGGATTCTGTCATTTGGAGAGCAATTAACAAAAAGATCATAAAAAGAGGCCACCAGATGCAGCTACAGTGGGCAGGGCCTGTTTCCTAGAGGAATGACCAACACCTTGTGAACTCTCCACTGGACACCCTGACAGTGAGGCACCATAAAGAGATATAAAGATTTTCTAAAGAAATCCCTCAGCTCTTGTCACTTTGACTTTTCATCAGTGGTTTGACCAAACCGCAGTTTTGAGAGACCTAATGATTCACTGTTCAAGTCATCTGCTCAAAAATTAAACACAGGGTTGATATAGTGAACAATGGGAAAAGGAGTAAGAGTTACTTAAAACAACAAAAGACAGGAAATTGTGGAGAGCTATGTTGCTCAATATTCTGAAAGAATATGGCATATAAAAAAAGAATGCATATTTTAACTTCATGCATGCAAAAGGTAGCTTGTCTACTGATCTCGAAAGCTATTGTTAGTGAATGCTTTGACAATCTGCCAAAATTAACTTGTATATAGTCGTGTGCAGTTTGTAAGAGCTTGGAATTAATGCTCCCTTTCAAAAACAAAACAAGATAAATTACTATGTTACAGTCAAAACATAGGGTAAAAAATACAACAAAAACAAATGCCCTTGAAAATGGCTGTAGAAGTGGTCAAAAATGCTAGATAAAAATTATGGACAATCTTTATATTCCTTATCTCCAACAAAATGGGGAAAATGTTAAGAAGCTGGAAAAACTTAAAAAATTAAATCTTCCTTTTCAGCCATATTCTATGGAACATATTTGAAAGAAAGGTTCTGCCTCTGTGTGTGTGTGTATGAATAAATTATTTAATTTTTGGTCATAATTAAATTAGACCAGTACACAGTTGTATTAAAAAGTGATCAATACAATTGTATAACTTTTGATGAATATTTTTAATTTGTAAATGAGTTATTACGTGACCCAGGTTTCTACCCCTCGGTGTTTTCAGGCAAATTCAAGACACCAAGAGGTAGAAACTTGGATTGTGTAATAACTCTTTTACAAATGAAATGTGTGTGTGTTTTTATATATATATATATATATATATATATATAACAAACAGGAAATATTTATAAAACTATCATGGTTTGTTTTAATAATAATTCTAGTTAGTTTATGCAGGATTCAGATGACAATCTATATTTGTTTGTGTATGTATACGTTTAGTGGGTTTTCATGTTGATTTGGGGGATGTTATTGATCCCAATTCCTCTCTCTCTCTCTCTCTCTCTCACACACACATACACACATTTTTAATTTATTTGTTTAAACATTATTTTTATGGATACTCATATTTGAGTAAATACTGTTTTTTTTTTTTGTGATTAAACAGTATATTTATTTACATCTACTGGTCTGAATAATCAGGAAATAACAATTATGAAAAATCAAGAAAATGTGTGTTTAGAAGCAGTATTTCAAACTTTGTTTGACTGTAAGTCTCGTGGTTGAGTGGTCAAGACATGTCGGATCAATTGATGGCTTCCCATAGGGGACTCAGGTTTGAATCCTGCTGGAGGACACACATTTTCCTAACAAGATTTCTCAATTATTTGATGTTTAAAAAATTATGTCACACCTTGAATTGTACCTCATCCCTCCCAATCTATTGTTTGAGTTAAGACCTCAGCACCCCCAGGTATATTCAAGATTCCTCCCCTGTCCTAATATACAATTTGTGTGTGAATGAACCTAACAATCTTAATCATATTAAGTCCTCAAATTAATTGGACTTAGTGTTTCATTCTTGCACTCTAGTAAATTCTTTAGAAGAAGGATCATAACCAGCCTGCTTAAAATTCAAATCTTTTCACAAATATATCTTGTCTGTGACAAATATTAGTTTTGCAAAGGTGCTTTCAGACGAAAGAAATTAATACATAGTTGACTTTAGGACAAGCTAGTTCAGTCTATTAGTTGAAAGCAAGATGGTCACATTTGAAATCATAAATTGTTTATTCCTTTTAAAATACATTTATTAGACAGTATATTCAGTTTATGATGTGCATTGTGGTACAGTGGATATCGGCTCGAAACGAGAAACCGGGGAGCCGAGTTCGAATTCCAGTTGAATCCATTGCATTCACTTACGCACAAATACCTTTGGGAAAGGTATTAATCCGTCTCTTCCCTCCAGTTATGGGTCAAATAGCAGGACAGATTGGGTTCTACAGCCTTGGTCGGCAACCAGTCTACTGCAGAAAGCAATGGCAACCTACTGCGGGATATTCTTCTGTCCAGTCAGTCATGTCTCGAAAAAGACATGATCGTCCAAGTGTGTTTCATGTATGGCACTTAACTGACTGACTGATAATCAGTTTAACTATGGAAGTAATTTTTTTTATGGCTTCAAATGCTGGCTTGTACTGTTTTCCTGTTACCCAGAGATTGTTGTTGGACAGAAAGGGAGATTAAACCTAGAGACACAGCTGTTTATTTCAATTTCATTCAATTTGTGTATGCGTATTTGTGTTTGTGCAATGACAGACCTTAAAAATATTTTTTATAACATTTAAGAAGAAAAAAAGCTTAAAAAATATTTATCAAATAATTTCTAAAAGGTTTAATATATATTTATAATTGATTTTATTTATTTATTTATTTTTTTTTTTTTAAGAGATTGTCAATTTTGTGTTGCTTTGATCATGGTAGTGGGCTGTCTAGACTGAGTCAGAGAGGAATAGTTTATATTAAATGCCATAAGGACACTGAAGTCTTTTATGCATGACACACATACATTGTCCTGAGTATGATAAGCCACATCCACCAGCAATACCTCAGATCAGGAGATTGGAGGTTTTGAAGAGCATGGAACCACCTCTTAATTGCTGTTGTTCTAAGGTCCACCCAAACTTGGAGTGGTAGTACCTGCTAGGGTCCTAGCTATGGGCAAATAGTGACTCCTTCCCATTAAATAAAAATCAACAGTAAATTTTAAAAATAAATAGATCAACAGTAGATTTTTATAGAAAAATGACAATCAACACAACACCAAAAAAATAAGAAAAATTATAGTAAAATTGTCAACAATACCTTTCATCTATAAACTATATATTTAAAAAAAAAATGATTACCCTGAAAGTATAAAATTATGTACAAAATATGCAGATTTCAGCATTAAATAACCCATAGAGGTGTTGATATGCTGTTAAACAAAATCAACCAGCCAACACATACGCATATGCATTACATATGTACAATCACACACAATGTATGATGGACAATCTATAAGATTCTTCTCTGCTTTTATAATTTAAACATTTCTTCAATTTAATTTAACCTTTAAATGTAATCACTGTAATTTGCAAGTTTAAACGTTTTTGATGAAACTTTATTTTTTATTTTTAATAAAAGCTAATAGTTTTTTCTTCTCTAAATTATTAAAGCCTCATCAAATATTCCATTTAGGATTGGATGAGATTCAAATTTCACTTTGTTCTTGTTAATGCAGACAAAATTATCAGCAGTAGTGAAAGGTTGCCTCATTAAATGCAGACCTTGGCATTTATTTTAGATTGAATGTAATATTTTGACGTGTTCTCTTAGATGAAAAGATTCTTACATAGTTATTCAAATTAATTTTTGGCTTCCTGTCCTACATGGCATTTTTTTTCCGATGCATAATTTTCAGCACTTTTATCATACCACAGAATTGATGGTGGGTAGTTGATGGTTTTTGTACACAGGGTTAAATAATTAACTTTTCAGCCTTTTTTGGTATTCCTGACAAAATGACAGCCAGGTAGTATTCTTTTAGAAAATTAAAATCAATGAAAATGGATAATTTTTTTTCATGTTTGTAATATCTCTCTATCTATATATATATATATATATATATATATATATATATTTTTTTTTTTAATCATATCACCCCAAGCAAGGCGGTAACGCCACTGATGCACAGGGGGCTACGTAAGGGTAAAAAGAATGGAAAAGAGAAAAGCCGGAAACCACATCCTAAACAGGAAACAAGGGATGAGCCTCTTCACCTGTTCAATAGATGAGGGTGGAGTGTGAACCGGGCGATAGTTTAGTCTATCTACTCCAATTAAAAAAAAAAGGAAAAAGAGTGAAAAGATTGGAAAAGAGAAAACCGGAAACCGCATCCTAAACAGGAAACAAGGGATGAGCCTCTTCACCCGTTCAATAGATGTGGGTGGAGTGTGAACCGGGCGATAAATATATGCTGTTAAATATAAGAGACAATGAATGTCTATTATGTTTAATCATGAGCCGTTCTAAATGTCATATTTTTGCTTTAATTTCAGTTGAAAATAAAGACAAAAATTCTCCAACATTTGGATAATTATTTATTGATTTTCTTCTAAGCTTTCGGCTCACATGAGCCATCTTCAGAGAGGTTGTTTAAACTGAAATATTATAACATCCACCATCACCGACAATTTTATTTTGTGTTGACATAAAACTCCGCTTGGCAGTGGCAATAGTTACCCAAAATAATAAACACAGTTCTTAAATTTGCGATGCGGTTTTATGACTTCACACCGCGTGATAGCGCGAAATGACAACAAAACCATGTAGTCAAATGCAATGTAATATGTTATTTCCGGTTTTAAAGTTGATTTTATTGAGTGTTGGTTGTTTAAATTTGATGTACATGGCCTCCAATATCTGCAGGTTCCTCTTACTGTGTGTATGAGTAAGGATCACTGTATTGTTGACCAAAATCTGTCTGATATTACCTACATGTTTTTTGTTTTTCAGAGAAATGTTGTTTAATAGTACTCTGATCAGAAAGATGACATGTAAGTCTACGGGAGAGCTTGGTTGTAGTAAAACCAATATATATATACTAGGTTTTTTATTAGAATCAGAAATGCAATCTCTGAATGGGCATGTAAATTGGTACACTACATTGGTTTTTGTAGAGAATTTAGTTTAGTGCTTGTTGGGTTATTATAGATTATGAGGTCAATTGTTTTAAACTTTTTATAATATATAATGAGTTTAATTTGATTACTTTCCACTGGTTTAACATTTCTACATATTATGTTTTTGAGTTTTTTTCATCTTGTTTATAATTATGTATTTGGTTGCAATAGTATAAGTTAATAGTGTTATGTTTATTTTGATGTAAACCATTATTATTAATATTATCATTATTGTTAGAGCTATTGTTAAGTTTGTTGAGATACATTTTAATTTGTTGATCAATAACAGTTAGGAAATCCATTATTGCCTAGTGTTTGTTTAATGTTGTGTAATTCTTTATAAAATATAGATTTGGAAGAAGATATCATTTGTGTGCGTTGAAGTAAGTTTTTTATAACAGCTAACTTATATCGTTGGAGGCATTCACTATTATAATTAAGAAGACATGAATTTATGCTAGTTGGTTTCCTATATAGAGAAGTAGTAAATATATAGGAAACCAACTAGCATAAATACTGGACAATCTCCTCACAGTTGAAGAAAAGACTTGAAGTAATAGAAATATGATTCTACAGAACAATACTCAGAATTCCATGAACTGAACATGTGAGCAACGACAGTTTTAGAGAAAATGGAAACCAAAAAGGATGCTTATATTTAACATCAGCAAGAGAAATTTGAAATTTCTAGAGCACAATAGGCGGAAAGAGGGTTTAGAAATTTTGACACAACATATTAATGACAAGAGGGCTAAAGTAAAATGGCACATAACCCACCTAATGATTAATTTTGTTTTATACGGCTTATCAAACATTTGAAGGTTCTTTAAAGCTAGAGAATCTCTTTTGTAAATTTTATTTTTTTTTAAGATTTAGTGATACAAATCTTACTAATTAACTTAGATTCATACTTTTCTCAAAGAAAGTGAATATAATGAACTGAACTAGAATTTAACTAACAATTCTGAGCCATTATCTGTTATACCACCTGGTATCCTCAAGTGGTCACCCATTTAGGTATTGACCCGGTTTGACATTGCTTCACATTGATGATCCTAGAGGAATCGATGTTTCAACATATGTCTGTAAGCCTTTATCTAATAAGCTTGTGTAAATGGATGGCAGATTAGGGTTGAAGAGAGCTAGCAAAAAGACAAAATTTACTAAGAGCTACAAAAGACAGGAAAATGTGAAGGACCATGATTGCCCACATCCTGAAAGGACACAGCATATGGAAGATGGGATTTAAGTATACTGGCTGATTATATTTATAATATACAAGATGGATTTGGAGTCAGTTTCACTAAAAAAAATTTTAATATCTTATTTATCTAATTTTTAAAAAAATTATTTCACTTTTTGCATGTGTGCCAGTTAAAAAAATGTTATATATCTATATATATATATATATATATATATATATATATATTATTTTTTTTTAGCACTAATTATTCTTAGCAGTATGAACTCTAATTATCATGTTGACAAACCTGTTGCTTGTCAGATTATGGCTCTCCCCAACTTTTCTTTTGTTGCTCTAAGTAACATTTTAGAATTTTGCTATTTCTTTTTGTCTCTGTTTTGCTCTCTATTCACACCTAGTGATTTACTTGCTGTTTTCCCACTGCTTCTCTTGCCTTCAATGTGTCCTGTGAGTGTTAGATTCTCCAAATCTACTTTCCTTGTTTTCTTTAATTCCACATTCTTTCAGAACATGAGTAATCATGGCTCTCCACTGATTCCTTTTCTTAATCATCCATGCTTTTTGGGGAAATATTGTGAAGTGGTTTCTTGTTGCCTTTTCATGATTTGGAATTTAAGGTTTTCCTCCTAGACTGGAAGGCTAGAGAGTCCTGTCTACTCTGTTATTTAGCATAGGTAAAGGAAGAAGAGCTGTGCCTTTCTCAAGGGTTTTTGTGCAAAAGTGAATGCAACAGACTAGGCTGGAATTAGAACACGGCTCTGTAATTTCACTTTTTTTTTCTTTTTTTTCTTGTTTGATAAATTTCAACTCTCGCTTTCTGATTGCATCTGTCTCTTTTTAATTCTGTTGTTTTTTTTTTTTTTTTTTTTTTTTTTAACTTCCTCATATCATTCTCACTTCAAGTCTGTGAGAAGATGACCAGCATTCACTGCTATATAGGAAATTAGATATTACACAGTAGTACAATATCTCTTTTCTTTGGAATTAATGGATTTCTTATTACTCTAAATGTTATTTTAGCGGACACATGTATTTGCGTAGACACCCCCTTTTTTTTTTTTTTAACTGTAAATTACATTTACTTGCCTTGCATTTGAAAAAACTTGACACACGTTGCTGGGCTGTGAGACTGGTCAAGCAGTCTGGAAACACTTTTGCTTATCCTACAAAGGGAAATGCAGGTTTTGAACCCTATTGGAGAGCATTGTTTTCTTTTAAGCTTATGGAATGTGCAAATCAGACATAATTTACAGTTAAAAAAGAAAGAAAATAAGCAGAGCATTTACTCAGACACATTTTCACTAAAATAATAATTAAAGTAACTTCTTTCTCTATTTATAATGAATTGTCAGTTACCTATTTCTTTTAGCCAGCATTTCTTTGATTTTAATTTCATTTGAGTAACTGACATTTTTGTAACTTTAACATTTCTATTACAATATAAAATGGTAGTGGATGGAAAGTTAATGTTTCTCACCATGGCTTCAATGGGAAACCTTAGTCTGATTGTACAAAGCTCTTTGAATAGAACAACAGCTTAAAGAACAGAGAATCAGAGCCACAGCAAAATGAAGCTAAGGTAGTAATCAATGGGCCTTACAGTTTGCTTTATTGTTTCATGTTTTAAAAAAGGTTTCTTTTGGTCAAGAATACAAATAAACAAGATACATTGCTTTCTTTCAGTGGTTTGTATACATCTGTAGCAATATAAGTCATCTTAAATTGAAAACAGCGAGACCTGTTGCAAAAATGGATATGAAACATATATTTTCGACCGATGATCATAAGTGAAGTCAACTTCAAAGTACAGAGCAAGAGGCTCAAACAGAGAAAGTCACAAAATGAAGATAAATTACTTGTTTTCTTTTTTGTTTTTTTGTTTTTAAAAACAGAGAAAATTGTTATTTATAAAACTGACCATCCTGTGAAAAGGTACACACAGAGGGACAAAGCAAGTCTCTGAAAACAGACAGGGAAGACAGCATTTAGACTGTGCACCTCCCAACCTCACCTACACTTTAATTCAACTTTGCTTGCTTATAGCAGTAGGTTACAATCTAAGATTAAAATGTGGCTTAATGCTAGAAATTGTTTTGTTTGTCACTCATGAGTAATAATTTAGCTGAAGGGTAATTTTTAAGCCACAAGCTATTGATTGGAAGAAGCTGCACTCTGTCAACAAACTTGGTGTCTGGTCTGGGCTGCAACACATTCATCCTTTTTTCTACTTTTAGTTGTTGCCTTCAGGAAATTTGACACTGTTTTGCCAAATAGTATAATAATGCAACAAATATTTCACTTGTCAATGTGTATGTGTATGACCCATCTTCCCAGGTCTCATGGTGTATGTTGCTTACGTTAACAGGCTGTAAGTTAATTGCACTTGAGTCTGCAGCTGTTCACTTCCGTTCTGCCTCCAGGTGATCAAAGATGTCAAATGATCGGTCGAAATCTTTCACTTCCTCTGCCATGTTGTAATTTCTGGTCTCAGAGAAAGCTATGGCTCTGAGAAAAATTGGTGGTCATCTTCGTGCTGCACTCAACAACTGAAAATCAAGAGGTGGTTGGGTGCATAATGCAGAAATAAGAGAAACAGACCTGAACAATAAGATAACAAGACAGTAGCAAAAGCCAGTCTATGTGAACTAATGATTATGTTGTAACTCTTTGTACAGCAAAAGGAAAAAAGTGAAAAAAAAAAAAAAAATTAAAAGAAAATACAATCCAACTTTTTTCAGAGTCTGCAAACTACACGCTTCTAATATGCCTACTATGTTAGGGAATACAGTCTTTATGTTCTCCTTCCCTTGGGTTCTGCTTAGAAGCAGTGTACATGTTACTAGCGCAGTGGGAGAGAGATGGAGACTCTGCGTCTTCACTACACACATTTCCGGCAGGTCTTTCTCACTTGTCTCTTTGACGTATCTCTGATGTTCTGACTTGATTTTCATATTCGCTGTCTTTTTATTGAAACCATTTCAACATGGGATAGGGTGGTAAGTGATCAGAATGTTTCTTCATTAAAAATCTAAGGTAAACTTTGTGCATCTGGCTTAAATCACTCGCTTATGGTTTTCACCATTCTGGGAATTTCAAAACCCAATTCTGTTGACTTTATGCATTCACCTGTCAGCATCAATTACAATCCTTATGTGTGTGGTCTTTTTTTAAAATTGACCAATAATTCCATCTCAGCCACTCTTTATCGCTTTTCTGAGAGAGAAACAGACAAGGAAGAAACAAACAGAATTCTCTCCTTTCTCAAAGCCAGCTGGTCTTTGTTAAATTGTTATATTAGTTAATGTCATTTTTGTGAGTGCCTTGTGTTTTGCCTTTCTCTATCTCCTGGCTACACCTGCACTTATTTCTTTCTTTTTCTTTTTCTCAGCCCTTTCTAAGAAAAGAAAGAAAGAAAAAACATACACACTATTCTCCATTTATCTATTCAGCCGTTCAAGTCTGGGATCCGTCAATATTTGGTTTAATGTGTGTGCATAAGGAACACTTACAGTGGTATAATAGTGGTTTGGAATTAATAATTTATGAATCATCTCCCCTCTAGCTATGGGTCAAATACTAGGACTTTTATGACTAGAATAAGTAAAGAACAGGTAGGAAAAAAGATTCTTCAGAGATTTTATTTATTTATTTATTTATTTTTTTAAAGACATTATTTTTTTAAACTTGTAGGTCTTGTATGTGAAAAGAATCATTTATTCTCAAAAAATCGCCAAAGAAATATTCACTTGCAAAAAAAAATTTTTACAATCTAAAATATTTGTTTTACATAATACACAAGGGGTTGATAAACTGTAAAAAAACAAAAAAAAAAACAAACAATCACTTGTCAATGTTTGGGGAAATGTCATTGGTAAAATATATGAAGAAATAGATTATAAAACAGCACTTTTTCTTTTTATTATTATTTATTTTATTTTTTGCAGAAATCCCAGTAGATTGGAAGAAACTTTTCCATGTCTGACTTATAGTTTGCAGCGTCAGACATTCCACCAGTATCCAGATGTTACCCTACGAGTGCTTGTATCAAGCAGGTGATAATCTTTTTTTAAAAATGTTTTTAATATGCCATTATGATTGAAGGTTTAAATTTATTGGTGATCACATCAGATTATGCAGTCACTCTTAGAAACTCTAACTATGGTCTGCTCTGCATATGTGCGGTATGAACTATAGATGGGCTTTGTGGGTGCTGAAGAAACACACATGCCTGAGAGCATGTATGCAACAGGGATTAAATAGCCACTTCTGACAGACTGGTATACTTAGAATCAAACAGTTAATTGTAATCAACTCTTACTTGTTTGTATGAATTTTTAATGACTTTTTTTAACAGAAATTGAACCTGAAAATCTTTCTAAATTTAGAGAGTGAATTTAATTTGTATCCAAGACTTTCAATATTAAAAATGTAAATGAAGGGCTCAAAGTAAACAAAATAGATGAAATTCATGGTATAGTTTTTTTTTTTTTTTTTTTTTTTTTTTGAGGAAATGTTATTTATTAAAAGCAAAGTGGATTTGAAAGTTTAAACGTTTTTGATGAAAAACAAATTTAACAAGTTGAGATCAGTTTTTTCTTTTCTGTAAATTATTAAAACCTCATTAAAATATTTTATTTTTTCTTGTTGCTGCAGACAATTATCAGCAGTAGTGATAGGTTGCCTCATTAAATGCAAACATTGGCATTTATTTTAAATTGAATGAAATATTTTGATATATGCTTTTTTTCCCCTTCTACTTCAGCTATATTTTTATATTATAAAAATAACTGATAAGATTGAGATAATAAAATCTGATATTCAAGTATTCTAAAACAGGATTATGTTTTTTACAAACAATAAATCTTTTTCACATTTCAACCACTGTACCCTCCAGCCTACATCAGGTGTATGTTGATTTAGGTAACCTACAGAGAATTCCAGACTGAACCCTTTATTTAGGGGGATAGATTGTTCTCATATTGTCTTGCTTTAATCCACTTTGCTAGTGGATTAAAATGTTGGTTTGTGAATTTGGTGATATAGTTATTGTGAGTTCAATCCCATGGCTGGGAAGTGTGTACTTAAATGCAGTGGAATCAAGGTGAACAATACAAAGAATAAAAACTAGACAGGATATCCCAATATATAGGCAGTGTAACAAAAACAATCCACCTCTGTAGATTAAATAAAAGGTTCAGTTTGGAATGTTACCCAGATCAACACACACCTGATGAAGGCTGGAGGGCATATGGCTGAAATGTAATAGCAACAACAAAGATAAGGACAATAGTCTATATGTAAATAGTGTAAATAACTCCTCATCCCAGAGATTCAGACAAGCATTTTAAGAGCATAAAATATAACAGCATGATCGCATATCTGTCTGTAAATATGTCTTATGTGTATTACATTTGAAGAACTGTTGTAATACGGTGTGTCGGTAGAATATAGAAGAGAACCAGACCACCACAAAAACTGACCTTGTCTGGTGTAAGGAAGAATTGCATTCTGAATAATTGGCTATTTAGAGAGAGCAGTCTTGCAACATAGACAACATCACTACTAAATTTGCTTGGCAGTTGCACTAAATTGTATAAGAATGGTGCAACGAATCATAGCCAATCTCTGGCTGTAGCTACAGATATTCGATACTGACATTCTTCTGTGTAGGAACTTTGTTGGTGCTGACAATTAGGAGAGCTTTAGTTGAATCTGATAGTTCCTTTTATATATATATATATATATATATATATATATAGGAAAGAATATTAATAAAAAGTTTTGAATTTAAAAATGTACTTTTTTTGAACAGTATTTGTTTATTTTTATTATATTTTATATTTCAGACCACCCTCGGTCCTTCATCAGAAACAACTGATTTTTAAATTTGAATTAGAAACGTATTTCACGATAGCGTTCAAATATTTTTTTGTTTACATCACGTGGTGTGTTTGTTCACAACATGCGGCATGTCCGTAGAGAAAGTCTGTTTTAGATAAAAATTTCTTGGATGTGAACAAACACACCACGTGATGTAAACAAAAAAATATTCGAACGCTATCGTGAAATACGTTTCTAATTCAAATTTAAAAATCAGTTGTTTCTGATGAAGGACCGAGGGCGGTCTGAAATATAAAATATAATAAAAATAAACAAATACTGTTAAAAAAAAGTACATTTTTAAATTCAAAACTTTTTATTAATATTCTTTCCTATACATATTAAGACAGTATACGTGGATGATCATCACTATATATATATATATATATATATATATACAATTGTTCCACTTGAATAAAAAAGATTACCAGTATTATGTTATCTATTTAGTTGTTTAATGATGTGCAAGAAATATAGAAATTTTAATGAGTTGTTATAAGATTTTAAAAATTTTACTCTTTAGGGTACAAGATGCCGTCCAGCAGTTTGCAGAAAGTACATATAGTACAATTCCAGGTGAGTTCACTTTTCTTTTTCTTTTTTTTTTTTTCACTTGAATGTTTATAACTTACTGCTTTTGTAGCCTTTTAAATATAAAAATTTACTTTAAAATATAAAAACAAATGGTTAAATCATAGTTGACATTTTTCATTTAAACTATCAAAGTCCTTGACCCCATGTGGCAAGATGAGTCTTCCAACATAACCGACTGGACACAGTCTGTAAAACAAGACCTTCAAAATCAGTCACCCACTTTACCAAAAAAGAATAAAATAATTGATAAATAAATGAAAATTTTAGGAACATGTAACAACAAACTACATTGGAAATTTCCACTTGCAGCCTTATCAGAAAAAAAAAATAGAAAGAACGAAAATATTCAAGAACATCTTGACGAAGAACAAGTTCGCAAACAAGGAAAACAAACAGTTTAGAAAGTATGGAATATATGAAAATAGATAACCAAAAACATAGTCATCCTTAAGATCCACTACTTACTAAAATAAAATAATTACCACTAAAATGAACAAACAGAATACAAGCATCATACAATGGAACTGTAGAGTTGTTAAACCAAAATATAAGGAAATCAAACAACTCCTTACAGATTACAATCAAATATATGTTTGCAGTAGACATTTCTCAAAGCAACTGACATCTCCTTTAAAGGATATGAAACTTGTACCAACAATAGAGAATAAGCAAAGTGTGTGTTCAGTATTGGTTAAAAAATCAATACCCCATGAAAAAATATAGTTAAATACAGATCTTCAAACCATAACAGTAAAAGCTTCATTGAACAAGAATTATTTGTTCATTTCTTTAAAACACAGACTGAATAAAACTGCAATAGAAAGGCTTCTGGGAGCTTTTAGTGCACACAGCAAAATGTGGGGCTGTAAGAACTTCAATCAAACTGGTAAAATTATAAAATCTTTACTAAAATCATTTGATCTATGTATCTTTAATAACCAAATGCACACATACCTACACTCTGGTATCTAATTGATATCAGCTATTGACCTAACTACATGCTCCCCATCAATTTTTATGGACTTTCAAAGGTAAGTTCATAATGACCATTGCAGTTGTGACCATTCACCTATTTTCCTAAATATAAGCAAGCCTATGCCAGAAGAAGGGGTAAATTTTCGTTTTAGATATCAACGGCTTTTCCCCCTTCAAATTTATCCAAAATAGCATTATTTCTGTGCAAATGTATATGCTGAACTCAAATCAACAATTAGTTATTGAAGAAACTTACCTTTTTTGCTTTGAAAGTCCATTAAAAAAACGAACTATATCTCGCACTTTTTCTCTCCCGTAACTCTCACGAAGTCATGTAATTAACTGCAGAATGATATTCTATGTAAGCAGTAATTTTGGTCGAATTTTGTCCTTTACTGAAACTTCCAGCGATGTACTTCCTGTTTTGAGAGCAATAAGCATAGAAATACAATAGCGCATCATTTTTAATTCCCGGAAGTACATCACTGGAAGTATCAGTAAATGAAGAAAAATCAACAAAAAATCTTCCAAAATTCGATCACATGCGCAGTCCGTCGTTCTGCAGTTAATTACATGACTTCCTGAGAGTTACGGGAGAGAAAAAGTGCAAGATATAGTTGGGTTTTTTTTATGGACATTTAGATAAAAAAAAAGGTAAGTTTCTTCAATAACTAACACTTGATTTGAGTTCAGCATATACATTTGCACAGAGATAATGCTATTTTGGATAAATTTGAAGGGGAAAAGTGACAGGACTTAAAACGAAAATTTACCAAAAGAGAATTCATAATGGCAACTACATAAAGCTAACTGGTTAAAATTCAATGAAATCTGCTGATCCCAAATCAACATGGAAATTCTCAATGAATCAATCTCCTTTACGAATAACACAAATAGCAAGACAAACAATAACCAAATCTTCCTTTAAACCACATACCAAATCAAGACCTTGATTTACAGTAGAATACAGAGAAGCAGTTAAAACCAGGAAAAAAATGCTAAAGATTTTCTTACACAGCCCAACCACAATCAACCTACAAAACTACAAGCCAACTCAAGCAAAATCTTGCTGTATAATTAAAAAGTCTAAAAGAAAATCTTGGCAAAACTACATCTCCAGACTAAACAACAAAACCCCAATAAATAAAACATGGAAAATAATAAGTAAAATTAATGAAAAAAAATATCATAAACTGCAACAGCCCACTTAACAAAAAAC
The DNA here is from genome assembly GCA_037127315.1 of Ascarosepion bandense. Lineage (NCBI taxonomy): Eukaryota > Metazoa > Mollusca > Cephalopoda > Sepiida > Sepiidae > Ascarosepion > Ascarosepion bandense. The sequence continues at coordinate 1,429,127 of JBBBDQ010000322.1, read as the reverse complement.
AAATGGAGATAAATGCACTAGCAACAAGAAAAAAGAAATAGCTAACCTAATAGCAACAAAATTTCAAAGAAACTCAACAAATGTTTACACTCTCAAATTTTAAAAATATAAAAACTATGGAATAAGAAAAACTTATTCACTTCAAACAAAGAATATTCTATTCTCCCTATTATAACAGAACTAAAAGACGTCATAAACAAAAACTCTGCAACTGATCCAGATGAAATTCATTAGCAATTTTTAAAACGCCTGCCAGAAAAGTATCTTTTAATATTTCTCCGGATCTTTCATCTTATATGGTGTTCAAACAAATTTTCAAAATTGTGGCTTGAGTCTGTCATCGTTCCAATTCCTAAAGCTGGTTGTTATGAATGGGGTGTTGTCTCATAACTAAAATGCCTTAATTTATATAGTATGATTCATGGTCTGTGTACGAATATGTGTGTGTGTGTGTGTGCAGCACGTGGAGAAAATGCATGGAACAAAAGAAAAGTAGATGTCTACTCACAGTTTACTGGAAGATACATTTATTTTACATGGAGAAACATGACAAAATATGTACATGCAGTATCAGTCCCAAGTTATCAGGTTGTGTGTCACAACCATTAGGGCAGAAGAACATACATGCGTTCTTTAACCATTGACGGCCATAATCCCAGTCTGTTCCCTCATGCGTCCTATATCTGAGTGTGCCCACTTTCCGGGGTAAAAAGGGGAGGTACTCTGTTTGGGAACAGGAAAGGGTTAATTCCCTTGGAATATGTTTTATTCGTCCTAACACTGGTAAAGACCATTCAAACCCAGCAAACTACCAACCTGTTACACTAACAAGTTGCATTTGCAAAATGATGGAGAGAATGGTAAATGCTCAACTAATGTGGTACCTGGAGAAAAACAATCTCTAGCTACCAAAGTGGATTCAATGGAAAAACCAAGAAACCAATGATCAACTTGTTCAGCTAGAATTTGTGATGGCCTTGTTAGAGGTCATCATGTAATATCAATATTCATTGATCTTGAAAAAGCCTATGGCACCACATGGAAATATGGTATCTTAAGACATGCACAAGATGGGAATAAAAGAAAGAATAGCTATATTTATCCCAAACTTCCTATCAAACTGAACATTCAAATATGAAATGGAAGCAACATCAGACACACACAAGCAGGAATATCTCGAGGTTGCATTTTATCAGTTATATTATTTATTCTCAAAATAAATAGTATTATTAAAACCATTAATACAAGAATTGAAAAATTCCTATATGTAGATGATTTCTCAATATTATACTTATCACCAAACATACCTTTCCTTTGAAAGACATGTACAGATATGTTTAAACAAGATAGAAAAATGGACAGATTTAAATGGATTCTGTTTCTCTAAACAAAAACATTTTGTATGCACTCTGTAAAAATGAGCCTACCACCTCAATCCAGAATTAAAATTAAATAGATACTTAATACTTATAGTTCAGCAAATAAAACATCTAGGAATCACACTAGATAGCAAACATAACTTCAAGGTGTGCATTGATTACTTTTAAACCAAAATGCCAAAAGGCTTTGAAGCTTCTAAGAGTAATATCAAAACTGAATTAGGATGCCAACCAAAAAATAATGCTCAGAATTTATAGGTCACCCAGAAGATCAAAATTAGGTTATGGATGCATCATTTACAGTGCCACATGTAAATCCTATCTTAAAAAACTACAAACCATACAAAATTAAGGACTGAGATTAATTCTTGGAACCTTCTGGCCCTCACCCATGCAAAATCTCTATATAGAAGCCAAGAACCCCTTTTATCTCAGACAAAATTTTTTCTCTCATATGCACTACAACTACAATCCATCCCAAATAACTTAGCATACCAAAAAACATAGGAACCTCAACATATCCAGTTTTATAGAAATAAACCAACAGCCATCCCTTCATTTGGACTTTGTTTGTTTTAGTGCTTCATTAATTCAAAGATAAGGTAACACCAGTCACAATAAATAAGGTAGCTCTATGTCTATCTCTAAATCTCATATAGGCCTAACACTGACACTAAGAAAAGAAATAATCAACAAAAGTATGTATGGAGAATTAAGAGACAAATATTGTGGCTATAAACCATTCTACACAGATGGATAAAAAATCCTAGCTAGAATTGGTACAGAAGTCACAAAAAGACATTCATAAACAAATCAGGCTACCAACCAATGCATCCATCTAAACAGCTAAACTACAAGCCATTAAAATATAACTTAAAATGAGAGAAAAATTCAACAGATGGGAAGATTATAATATTCTCAGACTCTCTACCTAGTTTAACAGCAAATCATCCATCTGTACAAGAAGTCCTATAAACTTGTCATCTTTTAATATTGCATAAAATGGTATTGGCTTGGATTCCTAGCCATAGAGGCATCAAGGGAAATCATGAAGCGAACACACTGGCAAAAGAAGCAACAAAAATGAAAATAAGCAACATCAAACTTCCGTATACTGATTATAAGAACAAAATTACACACACATCAAGAGAAAATGACAAGCAGAGGTTTCCAAACAATAAACTATACAAACATCAACCGACAATAAGAAAGCAGAATATATTTACGCTCTCACACCCTGATTGAGCACTCTGGAAGAATGGTAGACTTTGAAAAACAGTAGCTATTCTGGCATGTACGCATCGCTCATTCAGTAATGAATTAGAGCACTCTGGCTATTGGATGTGTATAATGATAATATACATGCTAAAAAGTCTGCTGCCTTCTACTGAGCACCCATAGCCCAGAGGTAGAATCGCCGACTGATGCCAATTCGGTCGGATTTCAATCCAGAGTTAAAAGCAATCAGCGTGTAACCGTGCTGATGAGCTGTGATACAGCGAAACAGATCTGTCTGTGGATGACTATATATATATATATATATATATATATATATATATATATAAATGAATGACAAGACATAGTGTCCAACAGAATTGTGATACAGCGAAACAGATCTGTCTGTGGATGACTGTGTATATATATATATATATATATATATATATATATATATAAATGAATGACAAGACATAGTGTCCAACAGAATTGGACATACTCACCTGACACATGCTCAAGGTAGAAACTACACCTCAATGTACCCACTGCAACCATTCCTCACTGTCAGGCATATCTTGATAGAATGTGAGCACAAAATCTAAATATGCTAACCAAATATATACTTACTGCTCAAATAATAGGATATCTGAAGAAAAGAAAATATTTTCAACTTCTATAGAAAATAGAACTTGGATTTTAAACCATACAACTTATATTTTGAAAACAATTTTAAAAAAACAAAACAAAAAATCTCACAATCACTTGAAATATTTTGAAATATTCCTGAATAAAAAATTCAGTTTCAGCATTAAATAATCCACAGGAGTTGATGTGTTGGTATAACAAATAAACAATCAATCCTTTTCTGAGACAAATTGCTTTGACTGTGACAAAGAGCATTTGCTCCCTGCACTCTCTCTCACACACACACATATATAACCACCTATTATAACATTCTTAAACTGCTCACTTTCATTTGTGTCAAATATTAAAGCTTACCAGAACTTGAAAACTCCTTCCACAGACCTTCATTAGGTTTAGAAATTAAAATTAAGGCATTTTTTTAAACTTTATAATTACAAAGATATTTACATTTATAATCATTTACTCCAGAACAAGGATATTCAATAGAAGCAATACAACAAGCTTTTACCCCCCCCAAATCTTCCCTTTAAAAATTCTTTAAGAACAACATAAGGATGTACTGGTGGTGCAAAGGATAGCTGCTTTGGATGAGAAATCGGTAAGCTGAGTTCAAATCCCAGTTAAGTTTATTACATTCACTTCCTTGCATATACCGTTGGGAAATTTGTGAATTCACATCTTCTCCCTCCCCCCGGCAATGGGTTAAAAAGAACTTTTATCTTGAAAAATCATTGTCTCTCAAAAAATTCTTAATGCAGTCTTCACTTGTAGGATAAGTATTATTCCTATAGTCCAAAAAATGTTTCACCTTTTAAATAACCCATAAGAAACATGAATGTAAAATCAGCTAAAATCTGGTTATTTGGCTAAATTGAAACTCTGTTATCTTTCATAGCTTAATTGAGTCTCAGCCTGACAAGTTCACATGAATAAGGGATATGTTGAAATGTGTTCAGAATAAACATACAAAGAACTTTAACATTGCTATGAAAAAACATCAAAATGAAAAGAAAGGAAAAATAGGTGAAAGAGTACAAGAAGTGAATTGCACTTTAAACGGGCTTTGTTATATTCAAAAACATGTTGATTTGGACCTGCTTTTATTTTTATAGTGTTATTGACTTTTATAGGCCAGTTTGAATCTCTTTACTTTTTATTGGGACTGTCTGGATTTTAAGTTCCATTGTTGACTACTAAATTGGGTATTTCATATACTCTATTACATAGGTCATTTGTAGAAAACACTGGCTATAAAGTGATTAGTTTTTTTAGCAAAATTATTATAAAAGTTGATAAGCAGAAATTATTTTAATAAATTAACCATTAAAGTACACATAATAAAAATAAAATATAATTTCTCTATATTCTCAAGTATATTGGTTAGTAGAAAGCAGTTTACATAACTGCTTTTATTTATATCTAATATTCTCTTCAGTTCAAATTTGAGATGTGTCTGTGTGTGGGTAAATGCCTTAGATCAAATTAAAGGTTTTATATGTATGAAATAAAATTTGCTATCTAATTCAATACTAAAGATGTATTTTATTGGCTTTTTATACAAGCAACACTCATAATTTATTTTTTATACAAATAATTAGACTTTTCCCAATTCTATTACAAATGTTGTTATCAATTATATCTCCAAGCATAGATTGTGTTTGTATGATATTTTAATATTTTCATTACTAGTAATACTTGTGGAAATTCAGTGCTGTCTTTACACTCCAATAAGAAAAAAAAATGTGTGATATGCACGTGTCACTTTAGGCTAAGAAATTCTGATTTTTAGTTTTTTAGAATTTGTAATGGCTGCATTTAACATTTTACAATATTCAGTTAAAAATTTAGACTTTATATAGCTTACATTGTTTTGAAGCACAAAATTTAAATTCTGTTTAATGAAGAGAAACACAAGCCATTCATTCTAACAGGCTGCATTTGCTGACTAGAGCTTTTCTGTGTCTGTACAAGGATATTGGAAGCTTGGCAAATCATTCTTGAAACATTTGTACCAAAGTCATTAAAAGGAAAAAAATGCATTATGATAGCAGATATGACATTCTCTTTTGCGGCAGAATGACAATATTACTGTAAAGAACAAATGCACAAAAAATGGCTGGAAAAAAGTTAGTATTTAATTCTCATGTATGATACACATCTTTAACATTTGGCCTTAAAAATTTGGGACAGTGTATAATATACAATTATAAAACTTCATATTTAGTAGCATAGAAAAAATAAATTATTTACTGTTTTGAATATTAGGTTGAGTCATAAGTAATTTATTTTGGGAAATCAGTTGTACTATTTTGAAGAATGAAGTTGATAAACAAAATCAGAAATTATTATTAAAAAGTTGAACAAAAACAGGAAATTCTGAAAGTTGATAAATAAAAGGCAAACTTATTATAAAAGTTTATAAACAAAAACTGAAAATTATAAAAGTTGATTTTTTTAAATTTTTTTTTTTAAAGCAAAATTATGAAAGTTGATAAAAAAAAAAAGCAAAATTATTATTATAAAAGTTAATAAGCAGAAATTATTTTAATAAATTAACCATTAAAGTACACATAATAAAAATGGTTAGTGGGTTGCACTGATATCCATGTTTCTTTTTTTTTCTTTTTTTTTTTTTTTTTTTTGCAAGACATTCTATTTAACACTTACATTTTTTGCAATTTTTTGTCTAGGGAACATTGCTGGATACTGGTTTTTGCAACCATCTTAAAATGCATAGTCATTCTATTTTAATAAAATTAGGTTTAAATTAAAGTGTATGTCCTATTTTAATATTTTCTCAGATGTAAGTATTTTGCAAATAGATTACAAAATGGTATGGACTACATAAATCTTAACAGATTCATAGTAAAAAGAACATTTTCTTAAGCCTCTTTTTCCACAGTTCAATTTCAAGCTATCTTCAGGTGCTTATATACAGATCAGTTTGTTATATGCCTGTTCAAAATTACAATGTATGTCACCTGAAAAAGGTCGGAAACATTGTGAATATGACAATAAAGATGAGGACAACAGTTGCTAACACCCAATTTATACAGCAGGTACTATTGGTTTACATGGTACCAATACAACTGTTTTCTTTTTGTTTAATGGCATACCATATCTATATGGGTCATTTAATGCTGATATTTAATTTTCTTGAGAGCATACATAACTCAGCACATATTGACGAAATAAACAACATTTGTTATAATAAAAAAAACATAAAATTGTATTCAACAAATTTACAAAGATGAAGAATAAACCAGTTGTTAGCAAAATAAGATTAGATTAAAGTTACTGATTTTAAAAGTTCAAGCTTGGGTCAAGGTAGAAATGTACAATGTAAAAATAAGGATTTATTGACTGATCAAGTTACTTGCGACAATGTCTTCAATATCGTGTACTATATGTTTTTATGCTTTTGTGTATTTTTCTGCCTTTATGTCTATCATTGCACTTCCTACCAAGACTGTTTCACTACACGCTTTTCTTTTTTTCCTTTCTATTTCTCTCAGATGAAAATAAATTTTAAAAACATTGTAAGTAGATAGGTTTGTACAGTTGTATTAACAAACTAACAGGGATACTCAGCATCGACTGGTGGGGAGGTATAGCTTTAAAAATAACATTGGCGGGTGTTCTTTAACATATTTTGCATAAAAAACTTTAAAAAAAAAAGAATTATTTACACATGAAAAGTAGGTTTTGGATTGAAAATATTTTGATTCACAAAATTTTGTTGTCCCCATTGTTTGTTTGTCGTTTCTACCTAGGTGCCAGCAAAAAGGTTGTTTGCTTACAGAATCACTATTAGTTTTTTCTTTTTCTTTTTTAACATTCCATTTAAAAAAACCTCTGAAAAAGTTAAGTCAAATTGAAAATGATTTCTAAAAATGTCCAAAATTACTCTAAAAACTTTTTTCGAGGTTGCGCAACATTTTACAAACCAAACAGGAAAATAAAGTTTTCTCATTTAATTGGGGAGGAGTGTCCAAAACAACAGACCTGTGACCTTTAGAGGTCAGCATCGCCAATCTTATCAGTTTTTTTTTTCTTTTCTTTTAAGTTACCTCTACATACCTCTTTACTGCCAAGAATATAATTGTTTAGATGCTGATTGTGGGTCTCCTCCACATTCCTTTTATTTTTATGGACCAATTGCTATGACTTCAGTCTTTCTGTCATCAAGACTTTACACCACCAAAGTGTAGAGAAACCAGTTAACTCTATTATTTAACCTATAGCTGGACAGGGGAGATATCTTCATGCCTTTCCTAATGACATTGTCTACAATACAGAAAACCAATTTGCCTTTATCTGCATTACAATTTGTGAAATCAGAACTTTTTATCTTGCACCATTTTACTAGAAATGTCATACCATTCTTTGACTAATGGTGACCTTTAATGACCTCCTAGGTCAGCTTCACATAGCCTATGTTAGTACTATAGGTTTTAATGATATTCATGGAAAAAAAAACTAAAAAAACTGGTTCTCTGTGTCCATTCATTCATGATATACATGCACTTTATCATAATAGTACAATTAGATAATTGTGAAGTAGGTACCTTCATAGAAACAATACCTAAGGTTAAAAATGAATTTTACTTGAAGCTTTTATTTTAGCTTTAATTTTAAGTTAGATTAAATTTCATATTTTCAATAAGCAAAGTACTTTTTTTTTATTTCAAAAACTAATTTAAATTGACTGGAAGGTGATTTTTGTTTTGAAATTGTTTATTTTAGTAGCCATTTTTAGCCAGAATGTTTATTAAAATATCTTTATTAAAAAAGTGTCTCAAAATGAAATATCCTTTTCTAAAACGTTTATTTTAGGAATATTAGCTGATTTAAAGTTGAATTAATCCGTCTCTTCCCTCTAGTTATAGGTTAAATAGCGGGACAGATTGGGTTCTATAGCCTTGGTCGGCAACCAGTCTACCACAGAAAGCAATGGCAACCTACTGCAGGATAATGTTCTGCCCAGTCAGTCATATTTCGAGACATGATCGCTCAAGCATGTATCACGTATGGCACTTAACTGACTGAAAGTTGAATTACTCTGATTTTAAACAAATATTAAGTTTAAAATATTGCAGAAATTCATTATTCATTGAAAAAGAATTAAAAAAAAAAATAGTATCCATCAGAAATCTTATTAAAAAACATTTTAATTAAATGTGTTTTATTGAATTTTTTAAATTTTATAGTTAAGAGCAGCTTTTCAGTAACTGGGAGTCCTGCTTTACAAAAAGAAATTGATTTAAATTCTGTAGGGAGTTTTGCTTTAATATAAACATTAAGTGGAGAAAAATTTAATTTCTAGAAATTTCATAAAATTTAATAAATGATAATAGATGTTAAAATAACTTTTTTTAATTTTTTATCAAGATTTTCTAAAAAAAAAAAAATCTGAAATAATTTCATTCACTTGTGAATAAATCCTTAAAGTTTCATTAAAATCTGACAATTTTTTTGCAAGAATTTCCAAATCTTCACTGAAAACTAAAGACACTAAAATTTCCTATACTAATCTTTGCCTCCCTTTCTCCTGCTGATGTAAAAAAAAGATTTTTAATTTAAATTTCACATGTTCTAAAAAAAAAAGGATAAAACAATTAACAAAATCTTGTCTTTCCTCTTAATAATAAAGATTTTGATGATAAAACTTTGTTTTTATTAAGTTTGATGCATTTCTTCATCATGGTATGCTAATTTTTTAGTAAATCAGTGAAAGCATCTATTATGAAGTGAGTTCTTTATCCCCTCCCAAAAACAATCTTAGAAGTTTACTTAATACTTATTTATGTAGCTCTTATATTTTATAGACATCTGAGGATTGTTTGAATTTCATTAAGTATTTTTTTCAAGCCCTTTTTGGGGAGAGGGAGAGATGTATTTATTTTTCTGAATGTTTTTAAAAATTCTACTCTACATTTTGACATTGCTTTTAATAGTGCTTACTTTGTTCCCCCACCCAAATGAAACAAAAAAAAATCAAAATTGTTTTTCTTTGCAGAACCTGTACCATATAGTTTGGAGAAAGTTCTTAAAGATGAAAGTGATAGAGCTAAACAAATATTTAAAAACATGAAAGCCTGTATATCAAATAAAGTAATCAGGTAAGTTAGTTTGTTTTATTTACTTAATTTATGGAACTTGTTTTTTTAATTTGCTTGATTTTTTATTTGAAGTTATGATTTCATGTAAAATTAATAAAAGAAGTTTTGATTTAAGGGCAGAAAAAAATGTTTTGAAGAATTTTCCCCCTTTTTTTTTTTGCTCACCAGCTGTATCCTGCAAAGTACATTGTGTTTGTATAAGATTGTAGAAATATTATAAATGGATACATAGAGCTGTGATTTAGTTCGACGTCTCCAAGAGATGTTAAGATCCTTTTCAGTAGAATTTCTTGCATTTTAGATTACCAATACCACAGTACTCCTACATCTAGAAATGCTACCAATGGTGTTGGACCATGTCAATGCCTCTAAAACTGAATTTATAGGTTCTATTCAAACTGTCTCAGGTAAATCAATAAAATCTGTTGAATCTTTTACATGTCTAGAAAGCAAGATGAGAAGGTATTTTTATTTTGTGCTGTTTTTATTATTATTATTATTAAGTTGGACATTCATGAATCTATCGTGCCAACCATCATGGTCCTGCATCAAAGTTGTAAGGTCATTGGGGAGGCATTCTATCTCATAACATAGCTGGTCAATGTAGGTGGTTGTTGGGCAACCAACTCATCTTGCTCTATGGTTAGATATCCAGAACAGTAGATCACACAAGAGTTCTTGTTTTGCTTAGTGTTGTAAAGAACATTTATGTAAGATTGTGGAGATATCAGGGATGGGTCTATAAAGCTATGATTTAGTTGGATGTTGTCTCCAAGAGATGTTAAGTATAGTTCTTAGCATTGAAGTATAGGTTCCATCAAGCTTAGACTGTACAGCTTTAATTAATCTTCAGACAGTGGCACTATACATTAACACTGCCTCTGCAGTGGCTCAAAAGAGTTACCACTTGAGGTTGTCTGGTAGATCAGATTTCCAGATCACATCCATTTTATTCAATCCAGGCTTTTGCTATGTGAATTTCACCTGAAAGCATTTGATTGGTTGAAACCTATGAATTCAGTTTTAGATACATTGACATTGTTGGCAGCATTTTCTCGGTGATGTAGGAGAACTGTGACATTGGTAATGATGTCTGCAGTGATAGCTTGGTCACCTGCATAGTCAATATTTGTCAACCTTTTTGCAGGATATCAGCTTGATAGTTTTTGTGATAAAGTAAAATCTAGATTATGTTTTTTTGAGGGAAGTTCTCAGCACATTGTTAAGGGTGATAATAAAGAGAAGAGATGCAGGAGTCATCCTAATGGACCCTTTATTTGATGCCAAAGAAGCTACTATCTCTGTCTGGGGATCAACTGAATAATATTGAGAGTAAAGAATGATATTAAACTATATAGACTAGATATACTTAAAATGAGACAATTTTTCAGATTAATTAAAACAAAGAAAGCTTATTTTACGTCTATTAAAAGTAGTATTTTATTTACATAATTATTTTTACTATTCTTTCAAATCCAAAAATTATTTTTCAGTGTCAGATTGTATCACTCATTTGTGTTGACATGTGAACCAATAAAAAAAAAAACAGGATGCAATAAAAAAAAAGAACAGCCCTGATGAGTGAATACATCATAACAGTGTCCTCACAAAACTTTGAAATTGGTATGAACCTGCTCAGTTAAAGTGACAAATTCTTTGCATTAAACCTATCAATGCTCTGTTTCCACCCCAATATTGAGCATTTTGTGATAAAAAACCTGCTTGCCAAAATACCTTTTATTGGAAAAGCTATTGAAAAAAAACATTAATCTTGGCACTAAGCATTATCAAAACTGAGCACTATATATATATATATATATATATATATATATACACACACACACACACACACATTTCACACGTGCTTAAAGTCAATTTACAAGTGGTACTGGAGGTTTTGGATCTACCTTAGTAGATTGCTGTTGTTTCCAGGTACACTCTGACTTAGGGTAGTCACACATATTAGGGTCTTTGCTATGAGCAAATTGTGAACTCCTAAACAAAAATCTACTGTAAATTTTTATAATAAAGTGACAACAATACATTTTTTTTATACCAAAATGGAAATCAACACACACTAAAAACATAAAAATACATTTTTATATCAAAATTACCAACATTACATTTTATGATATATATATATATATATATATATATATATATATATATTTTTTTTTTTTTTTTTTTTTTTTTTTTGTTTGGACATTATTTTTAATGTTTATTCCTACATTTTTAAATATGTCAGTTGGAAATTTGGAACTTTCCATAACATATATAAAACAGTGAGAGATAATTTTAGAAATACATGTCTATTTCTGTTGTATAACTACCTATATGCAGTAATGGTATGTTCTTATTTGCTTAAATATGTGGGCACTATTGAACTAAAGGTAAGAGTAGAGTGATCACTAGCAGTGTATCTACTTGACGCAGTGTGTGAGTCTTATATTTGTTGGTATACTATTATTCTCAATCTCTGTTTTGGTGATTACTCATGCAGTAACCTTTTAAGGTTACAACAACTTCGATGACTACAATTAAAGCACTCCTTGTTTAAATACAAAAAGATACCCATTTTTTCAGCTTGTTTAGAATTAGCTGTTTTGATCATAAATTGACTTGTGACAACCTGTCTATATATAATTTATTTTGCAGATTTGTTGGTTGGTCATTATTCAAGTTCCTTGGTCTAATCTTGCGAAGTGTCCAAGTACATCGGTCACAGTTACAGCTTATTGAATCCTTGGAAAAGGTTAGTTTTTATCAGTTTTGAAATTGGTTTATATTTTTATTTTTATTTTTATTTTTTCTCCACTCTTAACTTTCAGAACCATGAACCAAATGAGATAAGATTCTCTATACAAAACATAATTGACTTGTCACTTTTCCAATTTTTGTTTTACTAGATTTAAAAAAGAATTACAGCTTATCGCATATTGTCACAAAATTTCACTAAATCTGAATTGATAACAGCAAAAGAGCGAGAAGAGTTTAATTAAAAAAAGGAAGAAATGGAAAATGATTTTGACTTTTTAATGTCAGGAATTGCTGAATGACTTGCAGATAAAAATGGGCCAACATCTTGGCTTCTGTTTGCAAAACAGCAGTGACAAAAATCCAAAGTTGGTTAGCATGTATAGTTCATATTACCTAAACTTTCTTAGAATCTCATTTGTTTATTGCTAACCCAATTGGTTTTAAATCTTTTATCAGATTGCTCAAATTAAAAACTGCCAGCATCCATTTTCTTTTTCTTTTTAAACAGTGCAACTACACAATTCATCATTCTCTTTTATTTATAAAAATGATACAATTTACATTATGTAAATAATGTTGGTATTATGAACAAAGCAAAAATTTGCACACCAAATTTAATACTTATTTTAATTAGTATATCAAATTTAGTGCTTACTACAGGATGAGTAAATTTTTTTTTTTTTATCATTTAACCCCAAGTAAGATGACAATGCCATAAGATGTAAGGGGTCACTGAAAGTAACAGGATATGAGAATTGAGAAGAAATGACAATAAAAGAACAGAATTCAAGATTGCAAATTGGCATTGCAACTAAATTTTTGAAGATAGCAGAGAAATAAGAAATTAGAATGAAGTTCCACCTGCAAATAGTGGGAGAAAAGAAACTATTAGAACATGCGGTGGCATCGAGCCAGTTCATTAGTAAAAGAATGAGATCTAGTTGCTAATCTAGGAGAACGCTTAACTTCATGCAGTTGAGGTACTAACGGAGAGAGCTTGTTGCCATGGGAATATTTATAGAAAAGACAGGGGGAAGTTGAGGTGTCATGGCAGAAATTTTACAGGCTCTTCTTTTGACTTCCTCAAGAATCTCAAGATGTATAACCAGAACACCAGACCAGATATGGCAGCAATATTCAATGCACAAACAAATAGTAGATTTATAAATGTGCAAGAGAAATTCTGGCAAAAAAATTGTCTGACACGACACAGTGAACCAACTTGTCTAGTATCCTAGCTTGCTTTGTTGAACCTATCGGAATTACAAATTAACACAGGAGTAAATAGGTATGTCATTAGCATATATACTTAGTTAGAAACTGATTACATCATGAAGGATCATTGAAGATAACAAACAACATCAGTCCAAGGATAGCACCCTGGAAGGTACTGCATTAATGTGTAAGAATTTAGAAGAGTGGCTGTTCAATAAGGCTTTCATTACATGATTTGTTAAAAATTGGATTAAGTCAAGTATTTGACCAGAAATAAGGCCAACATGCCAAACCCTGTCAAATGCCTTTGAGATATCTGAAACCACAACCTAAACTTTATCTAAAAAAAAAAATAAACTTGACAAATTCGGTGATAACTGTTAACACATCAATGGTTGATCTCAAGAAGTGAATACCATATTGTTTATCTGAAAGAAGGTTGTGTGAAGTGAGATGCCTTTTAAACTAGACTTGATCAATAAATTCATAGCCTGACAGTTATTATCTGAATTTTGTTATGGAATTTTAATTATATATTTAATGTGTGATGCCAATCTAGTAGCAACCGTAAGTTTATGTGATCGAGGCACTAGGGAAAAAGCTCATCAGAAAACTAGGCACTAGGGAAAAGGCTTATGAAAATATTTGTAGAAAAGACAAGAAAATCACATCACATCAATGAGAAATTGACTGAAGTTGAAATGTCAAGTCAAAATAGATTACATTCCAGATCCTTCTTTGGACTTTGTTGAGAATCTCGAGGAATAGCAGGAATACCCAACCAGATATGGCAACAGTATTCAATGCACAAGCAAATCATAGATTTATAAATGTGCAGGAAGGATTCTAACGAGAAAAATTTTCTGGCCCGACACAGTTACCCAACCTTTCTAGCAATAGATGCAGCTACAGATTTGATGTAGTAGTTCCACTTCAGGTCGGTTGAAAAAGTGAGGCCAAGGAAGTGCTGTGCGTTGCTCTCCAGGAGACTAGCGTAATCCATTCTAATGGCTGGCAGGATATATCCTTAGACCAGTGTTTCTCAACTTTTTTTTTTTACACTTTGGGGATGCCCTTGTAGAAGGACTGAAACTCTGGAGTGTGCTTTACATTACATTTTAATAAAGAAGAACTATGAAATTTTGCTTTAGCATTCCCAAAGAAGATTAGTGGTACAGTTTTCATTTAAAGGGATTTATAAAGAATCTCTTTTAGGGTGGGGTGTTCAATAATGATTGACTTAAATTCCTTGAGGAAGGCAAAAAAGAAAGGATTGTCCACTCCTGAAAGAATTTAGAATCCAGTTTGAAATATCATGGAGGCCATCTGCTTGGTATCTAGGTTTTTTAAATATAAAAAATAATTAATGAATTACTCTTCTGTCAACTTTGGGCACACCTGGCTACCTTCCAGAGTACATTAGTGTGTCTAGGCTTACTAGTTGAGAAAAATTGCCTCTACTACCTGTACATTATATAAAGTGTCCTTTTTGAAATTCTCTTAAAGTTACTAGCTTGATAGACATCTGAAGAAGGGAGGATGGCACAGTGGCTGAAATGTAATAATCACAACAAAGATGAGGATATTAGTCTGACTTTAAATAATGTGAATAATAACTCCTCCCCTCCTAGAAATTAAAACAGAAAGTGTTTGTTAAAAATTGTAAATTATATTTATTTTATTTTTTCTTTATTAGACGACAAACTTACTGACTTATTTTATTATGATTTGTTTTATTTGTTTTATTATGATTTGTTTGCATTGTTTTCCAGAAAGGCATACCAATAATTTATCTTCCTTTGCACAAAAGCCATTTGGATTATGTCATTATTACATGGATTATGTGGATACACAATATGAGAGTGCCTCATGTTGCAGCTGGAAACAACCTCAACATACCATTACTTGGGTAAGTGCTTTTTGTCTGCATCTCTCAGCTTTTTTTTTTTTTTTTTTTTTTTTTTTTTTTTCTGTCCCAGGTCACATTTGAACCTTTTGTGCCACACTGAAATTATATGATCAAAGAAAGTGTATACATTTATGATTTATTTATTAACTCGGACAAAGCCATTCATTTATAATTTGTAATAAAAAGATAATTTTAAAATTTTAAAAAAAAAATCATTTTTTTATTCTTTCATTTATTATAATTTAATTATTTAACATTTAATTAGATATTTGAATTTGATGTTCTTTTGAGTATCTCTTTTTTTGCCCGGGTGAATTTTAAACAAGCATACTCTTAAATTTTCTTCCAAGAAATCTAGCTGTAATCGATTTTATTTTTAATATTTCATACATAAGTGTTCAGCAGCAAGTCTTTGTCAAATTGTACTTACATTTTGCACGTCCCACCCACTTTATATATATATATATATATATATATATATATATATATACACACACATTTATTTATAACATTGATTTTTTTTTTTTTTTTTTTTTTTTTTTTATCAATCCGCTCCAAGCAAGTTGATAATGCCACTAGGAGTGAAAGACAATAAAAGACTTCAGGAGAAATTGTAAACAGAGATAAACCTCTATTCTTGCTGTTAAGGCTGGGGAGGAGTGTGAACCTGATGATAGGGGGACCTATCTACTTCTATTATTACTCATACAACCAATTTAAAGGGTTTTAATTTTGATATATGCACTTATGTTTTGGTGTTCTTCCAAAAATAATTTTAAAAATTTTACATATATCTATGATTCTCTCAATGTACACTGGTTGAAAATGAATAGTCTATAACATAGACTTTCCTTAATTAAACAATCAGGCTGGAACTGTGTAAAAAAAGACATGAAAAAATAGTAGTAATCAGTTTGAATTTGGTTTCTGTGATATGACAAAAACATGGCTGTCCTTAGGACCCCCACAATTGTGGGGGGCCGCAAGTCTCCTTGGCTCCACAGATCTATTGTAATGAAGCCTTCCAGCCCTGATGAGGCTGTAAATCATTTGTAATTTTTAAAAAAAAAAAAAAAAAAAAAGGAACTTGAGAGAGAGATAAATTATAGGTATGTTTCCTTCCTCTATACCAACACTTTCTGACACTCCCTCTCCATTTTTTTAAACACTTGAAGTCTAATCTAAGTATATTAAACTTTCTGTAGCAAAATGCTTTTGAAATTTGGGTTTAAATTTTTTGAAAATTCCTTTAAAAAGACTCAAAGATTGAGAGCTGAAATGGCTATAAAAGTAGACAAAAAATAGCTAAAAGTTGTGAAAATGTTCGTAATGTATAGCTTCAAAATGTCAATTCCTTGATTTCTTCTGTTTTTTCATGATCAAGGAATGTTCCGAAAGTATGTTATTTTGTTTAAAGTACTATTTAT
Organism: Ascarosepion bandense; assembly: GCA_037127315.1. Taxonomy (NCBI): domain Eukaryota; kingdom Metazoa; phylum Mollusca; class Cephalopoda; order Sepiida; family Sepiidae; genus Ascarosepion; species Ascarosepion bandense. The sequence goes on along the minus strand of JBBBDQ010000322.1, from coordinate 1,412,458 downwards.
TGTGGGTTCAGTATGTTAGGAGAGCGCAAGTTGCATTCTGTGGGTAGTGGGGCTGCAAGGCGCATCCAGTGGTGGGGCCGTGATGTTGCTAAGCATGGCACTGGACAAAAATATTAGAAACTCGCCAATTATTTGATGAAATATGTTTCATTTTGAATATGCTTTTATCTTAGCATATGAATTCTTTCCAACTCTGTTCATCATCATCAATCAGTCTGAGTATGATCATAAAATCAATGAAAATATAAAAATACATTTTTATAGTAAAATACCCAACAATAAGTTATATCTACACTATTTACATTATTAGGACTAATGTACTCATCTTTGCTGCCATGTTTACAATATTTTCTTCTTCAGTCCAATACCAGGCTACGTTAGTGGTGAAAAGGGAGATAACTACATGGCTACCAGAAGTAGCATTGCACATGGAATGAGAATGATATACCCTAGTGATTGTATTAAAGGGTTCAAAATTCCTAGCACCTGAAGAAGGCAGGAGTGTACAACGGCCGAAACATCATAAACATGGCAGAAAATATGAGGACAATAGTCCGAATAATGTAAATAGTGTAAATACTACCTTGTCTCAGAAGTATAGACAAATAAGTTATATCTGTAATTAAAGGCATACAATTGCATTCAAATATTTAAATTTCAGCATTAAATAATGCATAAAGGTGGTTACGCTGCTAAACGAAATCAACCAACCAACATGAAAGAAGTCTTTCATGGCATTAATCCATATAATATTCTACAATCTATAAATATAAGTACAACATAAAACACATCACTGCCTCAAACATGTATATGCACAGAAGCTGAGTATCATGTATTCAATTCTGAAAGCAAAATGACATATACTTTTATTACTTGAAAGCATCTAAGAAAATTATAATTTCAGTATTAAATGACCCATAAGGAATTGATCTGCTGTTGAATAAATCAACCTGCCCCATGTATGCTATGCCATAATATATTACAATATCATTGCAAATAATGCTGAAATTCACACAATGAAACATTGAGAGCTGATTTCTACATAGTCATATCACAAAGTAATATCTGCATTGAGAGCAAAGCATTTGTGTAGAATACTTCTGTTTTTAGAAAATCCATTTTATAAACTGTAGCAACTTATACTTAATTTGCTTTTTATAGTTAGACTATAAATGAACAATCCGATATAAGTTTGAGTTGGTGCTGAAAATTTCTTGCAGCAGAACCACTTCTCAAAATGGAAATAATCTTTTGATTTTATTTTTGGTTGAACTAAGAACTTTCAGCTGTTATTCTAAAAAAAAAATTATTAATGCAATATTCACTTGCTGAAAGAGAATTATTCTTACAATCCAAAACATGTTTTTTTTGCCTTTAAATGGCTCATAAAGGGTTGATAAGCTATGAAAAAGGAATCGATTCCAGAATAGTTTCAAAAGAGAAATGTATATTTGAATATTTATAGATTCACTCAGTTAAGTGCCATATGTGATACACACTTGGGCAATCATGTCTCAAAAGAGACATAACTGACTGTGCAGAAAATTTTCTCACAGTGGGTTGCCATTACTTTCTGCAGTAGACTGGTTGCCAACCAAGGCTATAGAACTCAATCTGTTTTGCTATTTAACCCATAGCTGAAGGAAGAAGCGATGAATTAATACCTTTGCCAAAGATATTTGAGCATAAGTGAATGCAACAAATTCAACTGAAATTTGAACTCTGCTCTCCGATTTCTCATTCCAAGCCAATATCTGAACCACAATGCACATTGAAATTCATAAATTATAGTGTTTAATTTACTTTGTGAATAAAGTTTGCTTTTAAATTTATCATATAATTATTTTCCTCTCAATTTTTCACTTGTTTGAAATTTTTTTTTTTTTTTTTTTTTTTTTTTCACAAATATTTAAACACAAAATTTTCCTTTGCTTTCAGTTCTGTTTTAAGAGCCCTTGGAGGATTTTTCATACGAAGAAAATTGGATCAAAATGGCAGGAAAGATTTGGTTTATCGGGCTGTGTTGCAATCGGTAGCTTGGCTTATTATTTATTCTCTATTAAATGCAAATACCCTTTATATATTTAAAAAAAAAAAAAAAAAAATTTCTGTAAATCGAAACTATATTTTACCATTAATTGGTCTACAGAATTTAATTTTTTCATAATATTTTAGATAATGTTAATTGCTGCATCTGTTACTTTGGTCTAGAATTCCAGGAGGTGATTTGTATGTTGTGTTAAACTGCATTCTAAGGCAGTCATTAATGTATCACTAATAAATTTACATGTTATGGGAAAATTATTTAAAATAAAAAATTTTTTAATTTAAAATTTCAGCATCACCTTTCCTTAATGTGCATGCATAATCACTTGAATGTAATGGTAACATTAGCCATTTCCCTATAAGGAAACATTTGGCATTCATTGACTAAGCAACTAAGGTCTCACTGTGTTGGTCACCAGGTTCCTTCAGACCACTGTGGTTACCATCTAGCTGACTTCTCACTTGTTAACGCATTGCTAGTTTGTCTCTGGTATCATGATGAGCACAGTTCCATTTGATCTAGCTGGCATTTGTTTGCTTCATGATTATTCACTTCTCTGCCACATGTTTTTGATCTTGAAGTGGGAGAAGCTTGCTGATGAAGTAAACTTGAAGGGAAAAACAGGTCAGTGATGAGGAGTGTTTTTGTTTGTTCCTCGATCGCAGCCTCCATGGCATTACTTTTGGAGTCTCCACCACAATCACCTTCTTTACTAATGTTTTTATTTTTTCTTGAAAAATAATTGTTAAAGGCAATTTAAATAAACAGTTCCATTGTTTTTCAGTATATGCAAGAACTCCTTCTGGAAGGTCAATCTCTGGAGTTCTTTGTGGAAGGTGGTCGCAGTCGAAGTGGCAAGGCTCTTTATCCTAAAGGCGGTCTACTCTCTGTAGTAGTAGATGCCTACTTACAAGGTAAGAGTTGAAAAGAAAAATCAAATTGAACATTTTGAAAAATGGTTTAAGCTTCTGTTTCTGGAGCACCTAATGTGTCTAAACTCTAGTTATGGTTTATAAAAAAAAGTATGAAATTTGTAGCAAATACTCAAAAGAATCTATTTTTTGTAAATTCCAACAATTTTAATAAATGGATTAATGCATACATTGAAAACTACTCTCTATAAATTTATTAAGAATATGTTGGACTTACAGGCCACATTGGATACAAAAATAAAATTAACAGATTTGGGCTTCAAAAGATCTTAATGAGAGATATGCTTTCCTTCATCAGGATAATCAAACTTTGAAGGGACTTCATGATTGAATAGACTAAAATGTAACACTAGGCAATATAGTAGTTTCCCCTATACAAGAAAGAATGCAGTTTCAAACCCTGGCAAAAAGCGTATATACCTTAAGGACTCAGAAAAACTGGGCCAGTAGACATTAATTTTTTTTTTTTTTTATGTAATGTCTACTCAAATTTGTATATCCACTAAATGCAACATTTAAGGTAATGAGATATATAATTTCTGTGTTGAAAATTAATCATTACTTCAGACTGTTCAACACACAGACAGTTGCCAATAGCTGCCAAACACAACTCTGTCAAATTATACTGTGCAGACAAGCCAATTCACAACTGTCCTATATTTTATTCTTTGCTAAAGCAAAACAAACCCTTGTTTCATCTCAGGTTGCTGCTGAATGCTTCTTGACTATTTCTGTTGCATGCAAAACACTGTTCCTCCTTGCTACATTTTAAGATATTCAAAAAGCATCTACAGAAGACTGAGTGATACTGCTATTGCTAACATTTGTTAGCAATTTCATCTGAGACATTTCGTGTCCTGTTGGTTAAATCCAACAAAACTTTTTCAAAGAAAATTAACTTAGTTTTTTTCTTATTAAAACAAGTTTTGGCAGATTCTAAAATTCAATCATCTTTAAGGAGGCAAGTAAAATTGATTAATTTCTGAAAATATGAACAAACAAATGAAATACTAAATCTCAATTACTTGTTGAGAATCTGGTTGTAATGTATAAATATATGTGGACAAAATGAAATTAAATTGCAGCCACCTTTTTCTGGAGAAAATCCCTGAGACATTCAGCTTATTAAATAGCTAATCTTTCATGTGTTGATATTAAAAAGCTGTTGCGATTTATATCAGCAGCTTCAGTCATTTTCAGTTTGTAATTTATTATAACAAAAAAAGAAATGTCTTTAACAATATTCTTAATCACTTGGTGCCAGAAAATTTTTGTGACAGGATGGCAGAATAAACTGTTTTAAGACAATAATTGTTTTCTCTGCTTTCATTACCATCTAGGAATTGTCTTTAATTAGTATCTAATTCTGTCAGTAAGACAACTTAAGACACAGTGTTTAATTCAGTTGTATCATTAGGTAAGTGTGTGTGTGTGTATGTGTGTATATATATATATATATATATATATATTAATCACTTATGCTACCATGGTTTCAACTGGAGAGATTTTTGTCAGGCAGTAAAGGTTAATTTTGGCCAATAACTATTTCATATATATATATATATATATATATATATATATATATATATATATAATTTGTCACTTGGTTGATTGGTGTTAACTTCAACATCCTGCCTCTAGAATTTTACAGACAGATCTTCCACTAATCACTCCATCCACTCGTCAGGGAATATCAGCAATTGACAATTTTCTTCTTTTTTTTCTTTTTTTCTTTTTGTGTTGAAAAATAATTATTCACTAGTTATTGGTGCAAGGTTGGTTCTTTTCTTTTCCCTTCTTTCATAGTGTGCACCCATATTTTATATATATATATATATATATAGGACAAAAGTTCTGTCCAATTTTATCATGTATAGATAGTAATGCTTATAAAAATATTTAATTATAAATATAAAACTTCATTGCTTCTTAGAACTCAATTTCATCTGTCAACAAATTAAAGATGCTACATTTGTAAAATATTTTCAGTTTTGATATAAAATATAAGGTCAACTGGTATCAATCTGAGGCCATCCAAATGACTACAAACAAGTGGTAATTAGGAGTAATGTCCGGAGTGTATGAAGGATGCAGCAATTTTTTCCAACCAAGCTCCTCTTTTAGCCAATCATAATGAATGTTCTCTTTCTGTTGATAAAGGACAGATGTTTTCTGTCCAAACTTTCTTTCAAACAATATTATTGCCAGTATAGATCAGCATTGGTTATTGCTTAATGGTTCATAATGTATGATTCTTTGAATATCCTACTATACACTCAACACGATCTTTGGCTGAAGTTCTTATCTTGCTGCGTGAGACTATTTCATTGACTTATTCAGTACTTAACATTATGATAAAGGATCTATTTTTCATCACCAGTAACAGGCCTGTCCAAAGAGGGCACTTGAAGTTGTGTAAGCAATGATACATGTTGGCAATTCTCTGGAGACAGTTTGTGTGGGATCCATTCTCCAATCATTCAATCCTTTCCAATCTTTTTAAATTTCTTTATGACTCTTGAATGACTAACATTAAATTTTTGAGTTTCATTGCTGCAGTGGAAAAATTTTAGTCTGCTTCCAATTCCTATGACTTTAGTTCTTTTGGGCTATCCTCTTTTGGCTCATCCTCTAGACTAGGGAGTCCTGGGTATGATACTAAACTGAATCTGGCAGCAAGGCCTCTGATTGGGAGGTTGTGAGGAGCATGAAACAGCCATTTAATTGTTGTTGTTCCCAGGTCCACCCTGACCCGGAGTGGTAGCACCTGTTAGGGTCCCAGCTATGGGCAAATAGTTAACTCCTAAACTGGGGTCAAAACACTATGAAAGTATAAAAATAGACTTTTATAGAAAAATATACATTTCTGAAGAAAAAAAATCTTACCAACAATACATTTTTGAAGGAAAAGAAAATTATTACCAAAACACATTTTTTTGAAAGAAAAAGAAAAAAATGCCATAATACATTTTTTGAGGAAAAAAAAATATTACCAGCAATACATTTTTGAATACAAAACTAGAAGACATCAGTTTTCTAAAATAAAAAAATTTTTTAAAATCTTACAAAATCAACTTTTTCCCTATAACCGGATATTTAAAAAAAAAATTATCTTAAAACCCCGCCTTTTTGGCATTAAATAATCCACAGAGGTTGATATGCCGTTAAACAAAACTCAAACTCTAGACTAAGGGTTCCTGAACTTCTTAGAATCGCAAGTCACTATTCGTGACCATAGCTTATGGTGACCCACTCAAATTTACATATGAAAGAACATAAAAATATTATTTATCTGATTAGGTGAAAATTTATTTCCTTTTTATGATGGTGAATAATTAACTTGTAAGCAAGACCAACCCTTATTCGTTAAGCTCATCAAAACAACATACTCCTTGATGCAGCAACAGCCTGGTAATTGAAAACTTGAGTTTTGAACCACCTCAACAGATAGTGTTTAATCTAAGCTACTGTGTAATTCTAGTATAACTTTTTACAACCCACTAACATTCCACTTGCAACCCACAATTTGGGAAACTCTGCTCTGGATGAAAATTTCCAGTATTAAAACAGGAAAACCACATCCTGCAACATTTCTTTTCACTTAATGCATTGACGTCATAAGCAATATGGATCTTGCTACTGTGCTTGTAATGACATCTTTATGAAAATCCAAAAGCAATCTTTCTAATATGTTTTTCAGTTCGGATGATTCATGGTAGCATTACTAAATGACGTAACAAATTTTGTTCAACATTCCCTCTTAAAAAAATTGGACAGAACTTTCATTTCAACCTGATATATAATGTAACTTTTTTTATTTTGTTTATTTATTTTTCTTTGTTTGTATGACTATGGTTTTTGTTTATAGGTAAAATACAAGATGCTTATATTGTACCAATTAGCATAAGCTATGAAAAGCTTGTGGAAGGTGATTTTACAGGAGAACAAATGGTAAGTTATATTGATAGTTTATTACTTTTACCTAGCATAGTGACTTGTGTGTGTATATACACACATTTATGAATGTATATGCTGTTAAAAAATTAGCTTCATAATCTACATATTTAAATAAATAAAGCCATTCTTGGTAATGGCTAATAGATGAGCCATAGGTTCTTGAACCAAAAAAATCATTTAAATAGTTATGACACACTCTGTCCCAAAAAATAAATCTCTTAGATGCATACAAGAAAAAGATAATGAAAAAAACCATGTGTTCCGTATGGGGGATATAGCTTTTGTAGAAATGTGTGGAGAACATTGGAATCAACACTGATGTTTGTTAGTTTCAAAACTTTAGTGATCATCAGTAAGGTGTGAAACTGGTAGCCACTATGCTGTGTCAAAGTATCTCTCTCATACACACACATATGTGTGTGTGTGTCATCCACATACAAGCCTGTTTCACTATATCACAGCTCATCAGTGTGGCTAGACACATCCACTTGCTTCTGGCCGGGATCGAAACTTGACCGATTTGGTGTCAGTTGGAGTCGCTACTCCCTGAGCCATAGGCACATGGAATCAGAGAAGGGAAATTTTAATATGTTGTATATAAGCCGTGTATCCACACACCAGTCACCAAAAGAACTCAATTCATTTCTGAAGTGTTATGCATATAGCAGAAGTGGAAACTGTTTTTAAAATTTTCTTCTCCAGAGAGCTCAATCGTAATAATATATATATATATATATATATATATATATATATAGGCCTGTTTCACTGTAGCTCATCAGTGTGCTGAGACATCCACTTACTTCTGACCAGGATGGAAACTTGACCAATTTATATATCTGTGTGTGTGTGTGATTAATTTGGAGAAGTTTGTCACTTAACTGAGCAGTCATCATGCCAACTTTGAAGTTTCATGAAGGCGCCATTATGATGCTTTCAATCTTCTGGGCTTGTTTATTTATATATATATATATATATATATATATATATATATGGTTATGACCTTTGCATACTAATTGATTTTCTGTATCCTAATTTGATAGACTTTTGTTCAAAATAATTTAGTTCATTTTTTTTTTTTTTTATCAACCAACATGAAATTTCTCAAATCGTATATAAGTACAGTAGTACTGTGACATTCTGGAACCTTCTAGAACTTTTTAGTTTATTTATAAGTTTGTATGTTATGCTATAGCTATAAACTATTAAATGCATGAAAAAATGCATAAGTACTATTCAATTACATCATTAGACAATTGAAAAATAAACCTAAAATATATTTTTTATACTCATGTCGCATCTATGCTAAAATTGAATTTTCGTTTTGCAAGGAGACCTTTTTCAAAAACTAAAACAAATTAATGCTTTTTTTTTTTTTTTTTCATTACTTTTGAACAAAATTTCATCAATTTATGACACTGGGACATAGTTATGAAAAAGTCATGACCCTAATGTGTGGTCAACAACAAATGAACAGACTTAGAAAGGATCTAATTAATCAGTAACGCTAAAGTTGTAAATTTCTTAGATGTTTCCTTTAACCTGAACAATTGTCTGTACAAACCATACACTAAAGACTCACATAAATTTAAATACATCAATAGGGAATCTAATCACCTGCATAAATCAATTCAATTTCGTTTAAGTACCAACTCTAGCAATAAGGAAGTTTTTGACAAATCTAAAATTAAATAAATTAATGCTTTACAAAAAAATTAAACTCATCACTAGCTTAGAATACTCTTTAAAAAACAAAGTTGGCAGAAATAAGCAGAAACCATGTAAATATAACATTATTTGGTCTAACCCACCTTTTGGCCATAATGTCTAAACAAACATTGGGAAATTCTTCCTAAATTTAATTTAAACATTTCTACCATTCTTTCACACTAAAAAATTTTCAATGAAAATAATGTTAAAATCAGCTATAGTTGCATTAATAACACAGATAAATACATTTCACAACATAATAATGATATCAAATAAATACTTAGCCCACCTGAATAATATCAGTTACCTTACTACTACTAATAATAATGACTCTTCTAAAAATAATTGCAACTGCTTAATAAGACCTGTCAATTGAATGGGCAGTATTATTCTAAAAGTATTATTTATAGAGCTTATAGCCATTTCATGATGTCAAATTTTACTTTGGCACAGCTGCTAACATGTGGAAATTTCACTTTCACAACCACATATTATCTTTAAACAACAGTAAATACAGCAAAAACAACTTTATCCATACATTATTGGAAATTAATAAGAACCCAATTATTACCTAGAACATTGTCACTAAAACCAAATCTTACAATGGAAAAGGAGACAGATGTAACTTATGCCTTGTAGGAAAACTTGTAATCTTAAACCATATAAATAACCCGAATCTATTTAACAAAAAAGTGAATTAATGACCACATGATGCCATAGAAAAAAATACTTACTTAGATTTTTAGACACTGACTGATACAGATTCCTCTATACGTTTACTTCTTTCTTTCTCACTCCCTTACTTTCTCCTCCTTTCTTTTCCTTTCTCTCACAAATATTACTCCCTGCATTTTAATAATTTGTTTTAATTTTTATCTCCATTTAATTTTTATCTCTATTTAAATTTTACTCATGATAAATTAAAAAACAGTAACCTAACATAAGATTTAACTACCATGAACATCAAGGAAACCTAAATTCAAATCTATTAAACAATCAGTTTGTAATAGGCACCTGATGATTGCATAATGCATAAAACTCCATGTCTTGCCACCTACATAAGACTGTGTGTGTGTGTGTGTGTGTGTGGTGCAATGGATAAACTGTCATCTAAATTATGCAAAAATGAAAATAGCACTGATATCTCATTTTAACAGATATATTTACCAAAATTGCACAAAAGTATCTTAAAATACTAAAGAGTAGATTTATTCAATAAAATTGCCATTGGCTTCAACCATGGCCTCCAAATTACTTTGGAATCTCTTCTGAATGGTTTTCTTGTTTATGTTAATGAATGCTGCCATAATCCTTGCCTTCAGTTAATCTTTTGTGTTACAATGAGTAACTGCCCTGCCCATAATAATCAAAGGGGTTGCAAATCTTGGGAGTTAGGTGGCCTGATGTAAGGGGTAATGCAGTCACAGAAATTGTCTAACAATCATGACTGTTTTCTTCTGCTTGTGTGGTATGGTGCACAGTCCTGTTGCCAGACATAGTCATCCAGCTGTCACCCTCTTGATCCAGGGAAGCACTACCTCCTCAAGGCAGTTGATGTAGGCCTCTACGTTGAGTCTGAGTCCCCCATCAACAAATTTGGAAGTTCTTTTCTTACCAGAATGATCAGAGTGAGTTTTCCACGTTGCCGTACATTCATAATCATCATTACTCATCCAACTTTTCCAAATCCTGTTGACTGTCCTCAGATTGACACCTAAACACTCTGAAATGTTAGTATTGGTTCTTCCAGCATGAATGCCAAGTGTCATTTCCAAATTTCTGGCAGAGTGAATTGTCATGGTGCTCTTTTTCTCATAGATGGTATCCTAACAAATCCTACAGGAAAAACAAATTTTTCCCATCTTTCTGACAGCATTTGAATTCCATGTTGGAAAAATAACATATTTTTTGAGTCTAACCACAAGTCTGCGCATTTTTTTGGCCTCTTCATAAGAATGAAAGAGCTGCTGAACCTGGCCATGTGCCATCAATCAGAACAAGTGATAATTGGATGGGGCACTGTCTGGTGAATACAGCAGTAGGGGTAGGACTTCCCATTTAAGCATTTCTAAGTAGGTTTTCACCCATTTACAACACATGGCCTAGTGTTGTCATGTTGCAAAATCACTTTGTTTTGTCTGCTCATATAGCGGCCGTTTTTCTTTAATGTTTGGCTCAAACACATCAGTTATAGTCAAAAGCAATCTTCAGTGATGGTTTTGGTAGGTTTGAGCAACTCATAATAAACTACACCTAGTTGATCCCACCAAATGTAGAGCAGAAGCTTTGAACTATGGAAATTTGGCTTTGCTGCTGATGTTGATGCATGATCGAGCTTACCCCATGATTTTCTATACTTAGGGTTATCAGTCATGATACAATGCAAAAATCCTTTCCTTTTCTGTCATTGAAGCAGCTGTTCACACGTGACAAGATGCCATTCGATATCTCTCAGCTTCAACTCGTATTGCACTCAATGTCCTTGCTTTTGAATCATTCTTAATGCTTTCAAACTTTTTGAAACTTGTGTGATCAACTTCTAACAATTCTGCAAGTTCAGCTTACACTTGACATGAGTCTTCATGAAGTAATGCCATCAATTCTTTGTCTTCAATTTTTTTTGGTGCAACAGAGCTTACTTTATCTTCAACATCAAAATTATTATTCTTGAAGTGTCTAAACCAATCTCTGTAAGTCTCATCAAGAATTCTGTATGCTTCAGCTGCAGGTTTCTTTTAATTTAAGTAGTGCAGTAAAATTTCCCACCAATACACTTTCTTTGGTACAAAATCCAACATGTTTACACTTTAGCAACATGACATGCACTTAATTTCAAGCTTGCTTATAGTGCTTCTTTATAGAGGCGTTACCATCTGGAACTAGATGCAGTTCTGAAAATGCCATCTATTAGACCTTGAATAAGTTCTCAAAGTTTTCATTGTGTGTGTGTGTGTATATATATATATATATATATATATATATATATAACCAGAGGCAGTGGTATGTATTTGATATTTATAAATCAGTGACTAGTGATCAACTTTGATTTGAATTTTGACTCAGTCAATTAAAAAATTGACTCCCCATATATACACACACATAGACCATTGATCAGGATTGATAAATTGGGTAACTTTTAAAAGCCATGCATATTTGGAATTTCACCACTTGCAAGTTAAGCTGGGCTACTAATCAGAATAAGTCAGTTTCAAATTTACTAGTGCTGTTCTTTCAAATATTGTTCAGTTTGGTATCATATGCTATTGACTGTAGCCTGGACAAGCAGTTAAGTACAACTTAATCAGTTTTAATGAATCCTGTTATATCTTTTTCTCTATTTTCAGGGCTCCCCAAAACAACGAGAAAATATATGGTGTACTTTGTGTGCTCTCCTTCAGGTTCTCTGCGGAGACTATGGTCATGTGAGAGTGGAATTTCCTCAACCATTTTCTGCAAAAGTAAGTTCTGTCCCTTGTGATTAAATGAATGTCCCTTTATTCTCTATCTTTAAAACAAAATAACATCATAACAGGCTTGTGGTAAAATTACTTAGTAGAAAGTTTTTGAATATATAAACAAATTTTATCAAATATCTTTCCTGTTCAAACATTAAATATTTAGCTCTGTTCAGTGCCTGTAGTAGTTGTCTCTCTCACTGGAACTAGTGGTCAGTGAGGCCATGTAAAAACTAGATGTATGACAGAATTGTTGGAACTCTGATTCTTTAACTCAAATGGAAATGTTCACTTTGGCATCAACAGCTCAAATGACAAAAAAAAAAGATCTTAATTTCATTTGGCTCCTACTTACAGAATCAGTCGGTTAAGTGCCATATGGGATAAATGCTTGAGTGGAAAATTTTCCCACAGTAGGTTGCCATTACTTTCTGTGGTATACTGGTTGCTAACCAAGACTAGAACCCAATTTGTCCTGCTTATTAAGCCATAGCTGAAGAGAGAAACAAGAGAGTAATGCCCTCTCCCAAGAGAATTTGCACATAAGTCAATGCAACGAATCTCTCTCATTTCTCAATCCGAGCCAGTATCCACTGCACCACGACACAACATCCAGAATACTGTACAAAAATACCAGTGTCATAAAATGTTTTTTCTGTTCAATCAGAAATGGTCCACATGGTTTTTCACAGCAGCTATTTCTGAACCATTGACTGTAAAGCCAATGCTGATTTCTCTCTCTCTCACACACACACACACACACACACATTCAACCAGGCTGGCATTAACAATATATACCCCCTTACCTTTCTCAGGAGGTAAGTTTAACCAGGCCATCATTGGCGAGGCACTCCTATCAACAGAGATGTCTTTAGTTAGCAATGAAACCAGCAGCAAAATAGCCTAACACTCAATTACATATTTGTGTTTATTTTGTCCATGTGTCCGTTTCAACTGTCTTGTATTATACCCTGAACAGACTCAGTGACTGGTATGATTCCATGAGACAAGCAAATGATTGAACTTTGTTAGTCATGTAGAATAAAAACTTTTACTTATTTCAAGCATCTTATTACACAATTACAACTATTAGGCTATTTCCGTTTAGAAGGTTAGTGCTGCACATTCTTCCTTACCCACCAAATCAGCTTTTAAATATATACAGAATTTCGATTTAAAATGTCTTTTTTTAAATTAAAAAATTCAAGAGTTAAATATTTGATATCAGAAATGATCTGATGTGTGTATATGTTTGTGTTACAAACAAGTGTACATATGCCTCTCTGATTAAAATTCAGCAGGGGAAAAAAAAAAAACTTAAAAATTAGTCTTTAATACCTTCACCTTACAAGTAAATATGATTTAAAATATTCATTTAAAAAACATGTAATAGCTTATGGTCAGGCTGAAAACTTTTCAATCAACTCACTTTGCAAAATTAAACTTTTTTTTTTTTTGTGAGTTATTATCAGTACCACCACCCCATTTTTACTAGCTTAAAATTAGATACCTCCACTAATTTTTGATATCTTGGTTTAAAATGAAGTTTTAAATGAAAAAGCTTTCTTGAAGCTTTCATTTTAGCTCTAATCGAAAGCTAAAGGATTAAAGTTACTATTTCTAATATGCAAAATACTGTGGTGTATATGAAAAAAAATTTTTACCAACATTTTTAAAAAATAATTTCAAAAGTAATTGCATTCATTTATGAATGAAATTACTGAAAGTTTCATTAAAATCTGATAATTGATTTTTGCAACAATTTCTAAATCAATGTGTTTTTCATCTGAAAAAAGGTACTAAAACACTAATGATAAATATTGTATTGACCGCTAATACTAAAAAAGTTTTTAACCAAAATTTTGAACATACTAGAAAGGGTTAAAAAAATTTAATAAAATAAAAAAAATATTTTGGTCTTTCCTCTTAATAACAAACATTTTGATGATAAAACTTCGTTTTTATTAAGTTTGTTTTTGTTTTTTGTTTTTTATCATGCTATGTTGTATCTTTTTACCTACTTAAAAGCCAATTACAATTTACTTGAAATGTTCCACATAAAGTATCATTATTTCTAGTATTTATAATATTGCAGTTTAAACCAAATTACCTCCCTTAAATATATGCAAATTGTATTTTTTTTCTCAGGAATTTTTAATTGCTTAATGTCACTGCTATATTATGTATGTGGAAGAAATATTAGCTGGCTGGAGTTGAGATGTTAAGGTGGAATTTTCTACATAAGGAATAAGATTTTTAAATCTAGTAACAATGCATTTGTTAAAATCAAAATGCAACAAAGATTGGTATAAGATAATAATGACATTGTTAGTAGTTGTGTTTTTATCTGCTGGTTAGAAGGGTCTTTCTTCAACATGGCCGATTGAAGGAAACAAAAATTCTGGTAAATCAAGTAGTAAGTGTTATCATATTGCTCTGTAGACATGAAATGTAGACTGTACATGTTTATAACATAGAGTTTTGAAAGATTCCATCAAAGCGGCAGTCCATCCTACTAAGCACAGAGAACAGTCACTAATAATCAAGTCCTTAGATGTGCTATCATACGAGTATTGAAGTTATTATCAAACATTACCAGTTTCAATAGAAAAAATGTTTTCTAAATGAAAAACTTTTTAAGTAAATCTTCTATTCTGAACTCAGCAAGAGGCAGGCAGAGCATAAAAAAAGTTAGGATCAACTAACAATTGGATTTCCAGATATTTGAGTCTCAGCCATTCAGGTGTCAGATCGTTACATGTGAGTGAACAAGATAAGATTTTCCTATCTTGGAATTAAGAAATTTGAGACCAAATGAAGATCAGATACAGAAAACAAATTAAAATATTTAAGAAAAACAATAAATCAGCAATTTGAATATCACTAAACAATTCACATACATGTAGAAGAACATGTCTTTTTAAAAAAATGGATTCTGGAGTCGTCAAAGAAAACATCCAGACCAACTTCTTGCAAACAAGAATCATTGATGATGATGACTGATCAGTTGTCTAGTTTTGTTTATATACATTTGATGAAATAAAAGTATAATCTTTTCAAATATGCACATCTAGTGTTAGTTTTTTTAAATCTTTAATTTGATGTATTTAATGAAATGCTTTTGATTTAGTTCATAATTGTGTCTGCACTTGATAAAGATTTCTCTAGAAAATAATTTTCATTACCAGTAAAACAAATATGGGCTACTCATTAAATATCACTTAGTATGTTATTTTTTATTTTTGTTACGATATCTTTCAAGGTATGTTTATTGATTAGTTTTGTTTTTCAACTTTTTAGTCACTTTATATCACAATGTTAAAAATTTTTCAAAACTATTTTATCTGATAATGTATCAAAAAAATAAATGTGATTAGAATTATAGGAAAACTAGCAGTATAGCCTGGCATTGCTCGGGTGTAATGAAAACTTTTATATATATATATATATATATATTATCAATTTTCTGCACTATTGTAAGAACTGCAATCTTGAAACTTCTGAATATCGTTTATTATGTCTTTGTCTATGAGTGTATCAAATTTGATTAAAATCAGACCACTCCTTCTATAACCCGATTTTTTTCGATTATCAATTTTCAATATTTATCGGGGGTACCTTGACACAAAACCTAGCTAAGAACACTCGCAGACACTTATAGTACAACTATGTAAATTTTCAAGAAAATCAGTTCAGCCGTTTCAGAGTCTATAGGTAACGAACACACACACACAGTTCCGTTTAGATATTATACCTGATAAAACAAAAAGGCTATGAATTTGAGATAAATAAAGTTAAAGCTATCAACAAATACAACTTGCTTTTCACTGATATTGAATATCTTCCTCGGCTATTTTAACTTTGTACATTCTCTATTCTTGTACAATGACTACACAATAGGAATAAACAATCACGTTGATTTTTATATTCTTTGTAGTCTTCATATTTTATTGTCTTTCTGAAGAATTTTGTTAGCTTTTCATATTGTTTGTATTATTTTTCAGGAATTCATCCAATCGTTCAATTTCAACAATAGTGTACCTCTCCAGGCTTCTTTGACTGTCCCTCCTGTGCCTGATGGAACTATGACACCGTCATCTTTGTCCAGCAGTTTGTCAAGCAATACTTCATTATGCACACTGAATGTTAATAAAGAAAACAGAGAATTGGTTCAGAGTTTAGCTGAACATGTCATCTACAGTAAGTAACTAAGATCAGTTTGGTTGCTCAGAAAAAATAGGCTACAAAAGTCAATTAACCTGCCTACCCCAAAAGAAAAGGCTTCTTTAAAAAGTAGTTAATTTAAAGAGGCCGAAAAAGAAAAAACATCAAATTCAGTAAGTTAACCAGTAGAAATATTAATTTTATTTTTGACTTGCTGTATTTTCTTGTGTATAATGCAACCCCATGTTTCTGAAGCTGAAAACAAGGAATAAGTTACATCCTTTAGTATGACCCCATGGTACAACCACCCTTATGTAAAAAAAAAAAAAAAAAAAAAAAATTTTTTTTTTTTTTTTTTTTTTTTTTTTTAACTTGTTCCATATCCATTAAAATCTCAATGTGGTACATACATTTGATTAAAATATTTAATTTTTCATGATATTTGTTGTAACCTTAAAAGGTTACAGCGTGAGTAATCACCAAAACAGAGATTAGGAATAATAGTATATCAATAAATACAAGACTCATATTCTGTGTGAAATTGGTGAACTGCTAGTCAGTATAATCACTCTACTCTTCCCTTTACTTCAGTAGTGTCTATATATATATATTTAAGAGGATGGGAACATCCCATTCTTGCATGCAAGTAGGTATACAACAATATTAAAGAATAGAAATGAGCCAGGTGTTTAGACATTGTTTCTTTTTATTTCCTTTCAAAACTTATTTTTGGGGGAAAGTAAACTTTGGAAAAATAAAAAAGTTTTTCATTAAGACTGAAGATAAAAATGAATATTGCTAGCTTATCAAATACTTTTTAAATAATTATCAATATCTGCCTACTTTGTGAATTTGCAATCTTGCTGTTTCAAATAAGAGCTCTCTTTTTTTCTTTTTTTTTCTTTTTTCTTTTTCTTTTTTTTTCTTTTTTCTTTTTCTTTTTTTCTTTTTTTCTTTTTTCTTTTTTTCTTTTTCTTTTTTCTTTTTTCTTTTTTTCTTTTTCTTTTTTCTTTTTTCTTTTTTCTTTTTCTTTTTCTTTTTTCTTTTTTCTTTTTCTTTTTTCTTTTTCTTTTTCTTTTTCTTTTTCTCTTTTTTCTTTTTCTCTTTTTTCTTTTTCTTTTTCTTTTTTCTTTTTCTCTTTTTTCTTTTTCTTTTTTCTTTTTCTCTTTTTCTTTTTCTTTTTCTTTTTTCTTTTTCTCTTTTTCTTTTTCTCTTTTTCTTTCTTTTTCTCTTTCTTTTCTTTCTCTTTCTTTTTCTCTCTTTTTCTTTTCTTTCTTTTTCTTTTCTTTCTTTTTCTTTCTTTTTCTTTTTCTCTTTCTTTTTCTCTTTCTTTTTCTCTTTCTTTTTCTCTTTTTCTTTTTCTCTTTTTCTTTTTCTTTTTCTTTTTCTCTTTTTCTTTTTCTTTTTCTTTTTCTTTTTCTTTTTCTTTTTCTCTTTTTCTTTTTCTCTTTTTCTTTTTCTCTTTTTCTTTTTCTCTTTTTCTTTTTCTCTTTTTCTTTTTCTCTTTTTCTTTTTCTCTTTTTCTTTTTCTTTCTCTTTTTCTCTTTCTTTTTCTTTTTCTTTCTTTCTCTTTTTCTTTCTTTCTTTTTCTTTTTTTTAACCTTAATTTTTGTTCAAGATTTCTTGTATTGTGCACAAGAAATATGGTAGGTAGTTTGACAGATCTTAGCTTAATCTGAGATAATGTCCCAAAAGTGATGCGCACATGCTTGGCAAGATTAGCATACAAAGGCACACAATTTCTTTTTTTGTCAGAAATTTCTTTATAAGAATATAAAGAATATTTAAACAAAACTTACTCTTTTATTCCTTACTTTACTTTATCCTAAATAATACTTAGTGATGTTACTATTTGATAGTTTTTTTTTTTGTTTTTTTTTAGTCCAGCTCAAAATATTGTATTGCTATTTTCAAACTCACAATTTGTGATGGTTGTCTCTGATTTCTCATTATTGAATTTTTTTTAATTTCAGGTTGTGTGTGTAGCACTGTGATGATGAGTACCAATCTGTTATCCTTTCTGCTGTTGACAAAACACAGAGAAGTAAGAAACTAATGTTGCATTTTATTTCGTTTCATTAAAGGATTTAAGAGAACCAGAATTTTCTAAGAGAGCTTGATATAATGGTCTTCCCATTAACATGATATCCTAATTATTTCTTACTGTAATACTATGTTTAATATAAATTTTAAAATAAGTGTGCGATGGGTAAATTGTCGCTATTTTATATTTTTAATTTTGCACCTGCACATTTTTTGATTTTGTTGACTGCACAGTATAGTAGGGTCAGTTGAGCATCATCTCTGAGAAAAAGTGCACCATGATGCTATTCATTTTTACAAAAATTTGGAAACCGCATGCATACTGTACTACTAGGCATGCATGCATGGCAAAAACTCCAATATGAACATTTCAGTGTTTGGGTATCAATCTAAGGACTGTGCAGAGGATTCAAAAAAGAGTTGGATCAGTCAAATGGTGTTTGGAACGATCACTGATGATGGCAATATTTTGCCTCCATTCATCTTCCCACAGGGCTTCGGACTCAATGTGGAAGCCTACATCAAGTGCCTCGAGAAGGTAGTGCTGCTCTGGATCAAGAGGGTGACTGCTGCAAGACATTTTGTCTGGCAACAGGACTCTGCACTATGCCACACAAGCAGGAGAACCCAATCATGGTTGTCAGACAATTTGTGACCACATCACCTCTTTCATCTGACCACCTAACTCTCCAAACTGCAACCTGCTTGATTATTATGTGTGAGGTTCAATTAAGTGAGAAACCAACAAAATTCCTTGTAAAACCAATGATAAACTGAAGGCAAGGATTATGGCAGCATTCACCAACTTAAACAAGGAGACCGTCCCGAATAGTTGTAGGAAATTACAAAGTTGTCTCGAAGCTGTGGTTGAAGCCAATGACAATTTTATTGAATAAATTTGTTCTTTAGTATTTCAAAATATTTTTATGTAATTTTGGTAAATATATCTCTTAAAATGAGATGTCGGTGTTATTTAAATTTTGGAGTAATTTAGACGACAATTTATCCATCACATCCTGATAAAAAGGTCAATTCCTTAATGGATGGAGATCACACATACACACACAAGTATATTGTCATACTTACCTGATTAAGGTTCGAAATATTTGTAGAGTTGGCTACTTAAGGTATATTTAATTTCACCTGAGTAAGTTTTAAGTATTTATATTATTTATTTCACATATATAGATCGGTCCCTAAGTTTTTGTAAAAAAAAAAAAATTTTTTTTTAGTATAAAAATTTGACTTAAGATATTGTAAAGTTCTTTTCATGAATACAGTGTTATCTGCATGTCGTAGTTAAGATTGTCTGCCGATAATACATTCTGGTTCTTCTCTTAGAATTACCCTGTTATACAGCATATAGGGTACTTGTTTTCTTTTGTTTTGTTTTTTTTTTAATATCTATCTGTTTATTATCAAACTGACTGGAGTGGATAATGATCTTTATAGATGATATAGTTGAGCTCTGTTTAGAAATTTAAAAAAATATGGGTATTCACTAAAAATGTTTAAATTGATAAAAAGAAGTGAATGATAATAACAAATATTACCATTGATTTGGCTGATGGTGGGTTGGTGGGGGGGGTCATCAATTAAATGCTCACCCTATCTGTACCAACATATTAACCCACTAATTATATTTTAAATTTTATTTTTGCCACCCACCTCTTTTTCTGGGGGTTTCCTATTTACTATCAATGTAATGTCATGTTAGCCAATTTCAAGCAGCTAATTAACTTTAAGTGCTATTTATTTTTTAGAAAATAGATAAAGAATAGAGTTAAAAACCATTTGAAATACTTTCTGTTTTGCAAGTTTTTAATATTTGTGAATATAAAAGTAGATAGGTTTTAATGAGTAGATAGGTTGGCCTGGCATCTGGTTGATACTTCTCTCTGGTCTTTTGAGCAGGAGTAGAGATTTATTCCAGGTTTCCTGTTTAGGAAAGGGTTTCCAGTTCCTTCTAAAGTCTACTTCAACTCTATACTTTTAACATCTCAGTCTGAACTCTGGAATTTTATTTACTACTTATTCACTTTTTTCCCCCTCAGTAGGAGTGGATGGATTTACTTGTCTGGTTGTAACTTTTCCTTGGTCTTTTGAACCAGGATAGAGATCTATCCTTTGTTTCCCATTTAGGATTGGGTTTCCAGTTCTTTCTGAAGTCTACTTCGATTCTATACTTTTAACAACTCTGTCTGAACTCTGGAATTTTTTTTTTTTTTTCTGTCTCTCATTTGGAGTTGTTAAGTTCACCTATTGCCCAGTTCACTCTCTTCCCCAGTCTTTTCAACTTTATCTTTTGTCTCCTGTCTCCTGTTTGGAATCATGTTTCTGATTTCTTCTAAAATCTTTTCATTTGAAGCTATAGGATTAATGTTTCTTTGATTCGGCTTTGTGTCATACATAACTGAACTCCCTACAGATTACAAGTTTTATGCAGAATTTACCATCAGAATTATCAGAAGGTTGGTTGTTGGCAGGTTGGAATATGTCGAATTGTTAGGAATAGTGTAAGAATAAAATATACATTTTTCATTTTAAAATAGAAATTTATTAAAAGGAAAGAATAACACAAGTTGTAGAAGTTAATGTGCAATTAAAAACATTATTAAGAAGTTAGGGTAGAATAAAAGTCATTGGTATGAAGATTTGTAGAAAATGTTTGTAGTACTAATGAGTATATGTATGTATGTATTCGGTAAGCGTGTCTTTGGATGGAAAAGAGGAAAGAGAACACGGTGTGACTTGACCTTATCTCCAGGTCGAGTTGAAGTTACATTTTAGTTATTTCGTCTAGCGGCATCCATCTGACTCTCTCACAGACGCGGTGGGGTGGGGTTATTGTCATTAAATTTTTCACAGTGACTCGCGAAGTCCTCAAATCTTATAAGTCACTCCCATTGGTCAAAAATCAATTTAACACCTACTTGCAAAATCTGGTTTCAAATTTTTGTAAAAGTGAAGAAGGAGGTTGATTTTAATTCTTAATTTCCTATCCACTACACATTCTCTTTCACTGCCAGTAACCCCTTGCATCTTAGTGACATTTCACCTTGATCAAGGTGAATTGATAAAAAATAATAAATTGCATCATGCGTGTGTCTGTTTATGAATTTGTATTTACTGCTGTCTGATTTTGTTTGAAACGAACATTGGTTTTAACATTATCTATTCTTTGTTTTTAGGGCGCAGATCTTAACACATTGTCCGCCAGTTTTAAAAATTTGATTACTCAAGTCAGAACCCGTAATCGCGATATTGGTTTTAGTGGTAAGACTGAAAATATCATTCCATATGCTGCAACTCTGCTGGGGGATAACTTTGTCAAAAGGTAGGTGATATCTGTAGGTGTTTGATTTTTTTTTTTTTTTTTTTTTTTTTTTTTTTTTTTTTTTTTACATTTGTCATATAAAATGATACTGTAATGAATTTCTTGAAGTTAAATGAGGACAATCTTTGTGTGCTTTTCATGCTGGTGGTCATTTGCAATCTGAAAAGTGCAGATGCACAAGTGCAATCCCTAAAATTCTATCACCAGAAGAATATTCATAAATTCAACATGTATTATCTTGAAGTGGCAGGCAGTATGCTGCCCACAGCTGTTCAGGTTGCAATTACGTTCCTTAGTGACTGCAATCTCTGGTGACCCATGTGTTCCACAATTTATGTTGCTGTAATTACCTTCTTTGCTTTACTTTTTCTTATATTTGTGTTGTGTTTTCACAAGAATACATATCCATACTGATTCTCTTTAGGTTGATGTAAAAAAAAAAAAAAATCTATGAATGGTATTCATCCATTTATCTCATCTGTTCTTTCTATTACCTTGATTCCAAAAGTCATTGCCCACCTGCTGATGAATACCTAAAAAGAACTGTGGTGCTGCTCACAAATAAAGATAAAAGCAGAAATAGCTAATTATGGGCATAGAAAGATGCAGAGCTGTTCTTTTTAACCCTTATACGACTTCATTTGCTGTACAAAAAGTTTATCTTGCCACTGAAGGTGATTCTCATCTCTGGATTTGAATTTCATAGTTGTGTTGTCATATCCTGCTATGACAACAGAAAATAACTTTGTGTAAAATTAACAATAAGGATACTGCAATTGAGAGGTCTTGAAAAAAATACAGTGGAAAGGAAAGTAATATTAATAATGCAGAGGGCTAAAAGGTTAATCTTTTAATAACAGTATTCCCCTGATGTCAGTTTAAACTGATGTTTCTTTTTTTTTCCCCCGTATATCTAAACTATAATTCATGCAATTAAATATGTTGGAAAATTTCCAAGTCTTTATCTGAAATCAAGAAAATACAAACTTTAAACAAAATGGTAGCAATATATGGAAAAAAAAAAAATCAGTTTAAACTGATGCTAGGAGGTTAAATGATGAAGGTAATAAATTTGGGGGAAAATATTAATAAAGGATAGTTTTGCAGAAATTTCTTTTCTAGTTTAAGATAAATTTCTGTAGCTTTAAATAAATCCTTTTTTCTTCAGACTTCACACAAAAGATGGTGAGCTGTTTTTCAAGCCAGTAGTTGATTTGCCTGCTGTGTTTGGCTTAAGCTACTACAGCGCTCCAGTGACTTGTATTTTTGCTATGGAAAGTATTGTAGGTAATGTATCATCTTGTTATAATTCTGCTTGTCCAGCAAAAAATTATACAATGAAATTGTCAGGACCTAAGTAAACATACATGAACTATTCTGACTCGTAACAAATCAACTTCCCATTGTCATAAGCCTTAAAGAAACGTTCTTAGATTGAATTTAACAATAAAATATTAAAAGAACAAAAATGTTTATAAATTTTTGCACAAATAAAAAAAAAAATTTATCTTCAATCAATCTTGACAAACAGTAATTTTTTTTTTTTCAACCATACCTGATGAACAATATAATTTCCTTCTTTTTTACTATACTTGGGAAAAAATTTTCTTGGGCCATACCTAACAAACTATAAAAGCATGAAACATTGTAAATGATATGCAACCTGGTGTCAGAGCCACCACTAACTTGCACAAAGACCCTGCTGACAGGTTGGCTCTATAATCTCATGCCATCTCATCTTTAGTTAACTTCAATTGTCTCATAGTCTGAATTGGTGATATTGTACCAGTTTCCCAAGATCAGATAACAGTTTGTTTTATTTTTTATTTTTTTTGTTTTTTTTAACGAGGCTCAATAACAAATGTGATGGTATCAATGATACCCTTGTTGATTGATAACCATGAAACTCTAGGGAATGCAAGAAGTTACATCAGTTTATTGACTAATGGGTTGTGCAGCAGTAGCATTTAATTGAGATAAGATGCAATCTTTTCTTTCTTCAGGTGGTTACCATTTTTATTAGCCTTCCTAGTGATGCAACTGTGTCATGTAACTTGATTTTAGTTAAGAAGTATTTAATTGACTTTTTATTGGTATTTTTAATATCAACTGGTTTTGCAGAAAGAGAGAAATTTCATCATATGTCTAAGCTGATAGAGTACAGTACTATTTTTGTTTTGTGGTGTGCAATTAAGATTAAATATGTCACTGAACAAACAAATTGAAGTCTGTAGGTTGAGGAGATTTTTTTTTCTTTTTTCCTTTGCTATAATAAGCTTATTACTGTTTTCCTATTGCCAATGACATGTCAATGGTTGTCTGTCTGGTTTCTCTTGAAAGCTCTTTATTTGTTAATTTTATTCATTTATTTCCTTTTTTTTTTATTTTTATAATAATGATGATAATATCGGCAGCCACCAGCATGGCAACCTTGCCACTTATTATATTTATGTTAAATGAGTAGAACTCTAGTTAAATGCTGGAAGTGGAATGAAGGTAGAATTTCTGGAAAATACACATGTACATACACCACACTGAAAGGCTTCCAGACTGGTCCACTGACCAAAAAAAAATTTTTTTTTCTGTGGTGAGGAGGTTTATGTAAAAGGGCACTGATATATGAGGTGTGTGTGAAGTAGAAAAAAGATTGATATTTACAATTTTGGCTCAGATTCAAAAAGTCAGGAAGTGGATTAGCAGTGTTGTAAATTATATTCAGAAGGCAAAGGAAAATATGTAAAAAAAAAAATTTCATGCATAAAAATTTATTCAAATCAAATGATAGCCTCTCTTTATTGCATACCTCAAACAAATTAGCAATGTTGTTATTAGCTTTTCTTTGAACGAGAGATAAATCTTGATCTCTGTGTGTGTGCTTTCTCGGTCAATAAGAATGTTAATTTTATTCTACTTTGTCTATTGTATCTGACTGAAAGAGGTGGGAAAAAAACGAGATTGTTTACTGATTGTTTGGCTTAATAACCATCTTTGTTGAAGAGAACATGATAAAATAAAATCCCTTTACTTATCTTATCTGCATTTATTTTCAGTTGGTGCCTGTTTTTACATTGGTCACTTTAGCCTTACGGATCTGAACAGTTCCATTCACAGGCTTGATACTTATATCAAACGAGACGAGCTTTTCCAAACGGCCCGTGTTCTTTGCAAATTATTCAAATTTGAATATATTCTGAGTTTGGTAAGTTTACATTTTAAGAATTGACATCTCTAAACTACTTGGAGACATCCTGAACATACCAAGATTTCACTCCTTTTGTGTTACTTGTAAAATAAGCAGTGCAAAAAAAAAAGGCTTCTTTGTTTCTTTCTTGTAACCATTTATCATCAGCACATGACAATGAAACAAATAACCTTTTTTATTATTTGTTATTACTACTCACATCTTGCAAATAAAAAAGAAATCACTTGTATATTTAAACATTATGAAGTGGGTTTTTTAATCATTTCACCCCAAGCAAGGCATTTCACTGCCACTGTTGTGCAGGGGGTTACATAGGGGAAAGTGACGAGAAAGAGTGGTTAGGGAGTTACATAGGGGAAAGTGATGAGAAAGAGTGGTTAGATATAGGAAATGTCGGAAGGAGGGTGATAGATGGGTAAGGATACCAAGGCTGAGGGTTGGGTAGATGGGAAGAGTGTTTGAAAGAATGGATGTGAGTTAGTGTGTTAGGAGGTGTCTATTGACCTTACATTTAAACTCCTGGAGACTGAAGCTGTCTGGGAAGCAAGTATACGGAAGGGAATTCCACAGGCAAGAAGTGCGAGAAAAGAAGCTGTTGGAGTGGTGTTGATTAAATGATAACACAAGACTTGAATCTTCATTATTTAATATTTTGTTCACTTCAACATTTCATCAGTTACTCTGGCCAGTCTGTAATATGTGAGCCCTGTTGCCCCAGTTTCAGTAAATAAATCTTACATTCTGTTTGTGATTAATGAGAGACTGCTGTGAGACTCCTGTGGTAGTTGTTTATGTATGTTTATATTCCCATTCTCTTGGTATTCCAATAGTAAAAAGTAAGTTCCACTCGGATGGCGTCTTCCCAAGAACTGAGGCTTTGTGGAACAGACTCCCAGTAGGACGGTTTTCCTGATCACTACAATCTTGACCTCTTCAAGTTTAATATTAACTGCTATCTTTATTGCATAACCGCATGAACTTCACTTGTCTTTTCTTGTGCTTGTGCAACACCACACAGTAACCCTCTACCTTAAGTTACTCTTGGGCATGGTACTGGATGAACATTAGTTTTTTTGTTTTTTTTAGTTTTTTTTTTTAAGTTATAGGATTTGAGAATTTGCCTTTCTTTCTATTGAAATTTTTCCATTTCTTAATACTTTAATTACTGGAAGGGTCTTTTTGCTTTTCCAATTCACCTTTGGATTTCAGTGTCACACTTTCCATCATCCATTCAGTTTGTGTGTGTGTGTGTGTGTCCAAAATAAATTTCTATTGTAACTTTCACATCTGTTAATATTCTCTGATTATCAAATAAACAGATGGATTGATTGGAAAGTAATAAAAATGAGATGAAAAAAAATTAGTCAAAAATTAAGAAATGAAAAGGCTTCAACTAAGAATTTCAGAAGACTAAAGAAGATTGTTGCCGTTACTTGGTGTAAACAAACAATATAGAATGATGACGAGAATGACTAGTTTAGGACTTTGCTTGTTCATTGTAACCAAATTGGTAAGGCATTGTCTATGTGAGATCAGCTCCCAAGGATACAGAATTAAAAGCTTGTTGAAGGTTACTACTTTTTCAATCTATGTTTTGCTTAATTTTTTTTAAATGTCAAACAATCTATGCATTGTGATAAAAAGTAAAAACAAAAACTAGTAAAAAAAATTAATGATTTTGTGATAATATTTTAAATGAATTTTCGCTTTCTCTCAAATAGAACTATTTTATGTTACAAGTTGAGCAGTATTATGTTTGCAGCACATTTGTGCTGCCCTATGTATGAGAGGAGGATAGACCCTCCTGTTGATTTCAACACATGAATTTAGATTGCAAACATACACAGAACAAACAAATGTACAAGGGGAAGTCAAAAAGTAATGTAATTTGTTTGATTATGTTAGGAATAAGGAATGCAATCAAACATATTGTACATCAGAATGTAGCTATACATCACAAGTTCACATTTCTACTTCTCAATATAATCACCTCTCTCAATGACAGTGTTCCACCTATGAATGATCATCCTGTTGACAGGGATTCAAAATATGATGACTGCGCCTCAGCAGGGCTTCAACTGCCAAAGATATAGACACAGTAAGAATAAATGTACAAAGAAGTCAATATGTTGAAAATATGGGGAGAATTACACTATCCACACTGATTACATTCTTAAGTAAAATCAAATGCCCTCCTTCTAAAAAGAAAAAAAAACCAGAGCAACTTCCAGGGACTGCAAAACCTGGAAAAAAGAAAAAGGTATATTAAAAATGAAAAACACTAAAATAATTCCCTACTCAAAAACAAGGAAAAGCATAAAAAAACTCTAATACACCATCATATACAAAAATTACCCAAGCAACATCAAGTTATACCTATGAAAATTTAATATCAAATTATATGAAACACAAGAACTAACATTTTTAATTCAGGAATTAGAAACATATTAAAAACAATTGTAAACTTGAAAACAGCCCATACCACTGAACCAAATCTAACACAAAATTCACAGACAATAGCTTCTCAATAATAAAATACTCAAAACTTTTCAAATGAAAAATTTGACAAACAGAAAAACAAAATTGAAATCCAAAAAAACAGAAGAATTAAAAGCAAATAAACAAGATGATAACACACATAAAGATAATTAAAAACAAAAATTGAAAATAATCCAAATAATCAAGAACATACAAATATTTGGCAAAAAACAAGCTCACAAACAAGGAAAACAAACCGTATAAAAAGTATGGAATGTAAGGAAATAGATAACCAGAATCATAATCATCCTTAAAATCCACTCACTGAAATGAAATAATTCAGTTTGCCCACTCAACTGGGCAAACTGAATATAAGCTTCATACAATGAAACTGTAAAGTTAAACCAGACTGAGGAAATCAAAAAACTTACAGATTACAATCCAAATATAGTATTCTTGCAGGAAACCTTTCCAAAAAAACTGACATTGCTTTTAAAGGATATGAACCTTATCACAAAATAAATGCATTAACAACAGAGAATAGGCCAAGTAAAGGTACTTCAATAGTGGTTAAAAAATAAATATCATGAAAAACTACAATTAAATACAAAACTACAGACCCTGGCAGTAAAAGCTTCAATTCATCGAACAATAACCGCATGTTCAATTTATATTCCTTCAAAACACAGACTTAAATAAGACTGAAATAGAATGGCTAATTGGCAAACTTCTTACTCCCTTTCTACTAATGGGACATTTTAACGCATGTAGCAAAATGTGAGGCTGTAAGAATGCTAATCAAACTGGTAAAATCATAGAACCTGTGCTAGAATCATCTGATCTATGTGTTCTTAATAAGCAAATGCACACATACCTACACTCAGGTACTGGATCAAAATCGGATAAAATCTTGGCAAAACTACATCTCCAGACTGAACCACAAAACCCCCAATAAATGAATCATGGGAAATAATAAGTAAAATTAACAAAACAAAAAAAAAAAAAAAAAACATCACAAACTGCAACACTTCATTTAAGTGTACCTAATTTTGAATAATTTCATTGAGAGATGTGCCTCTTATGACAAAAACTGTATCACTTTTTGACTCGCCCTCATATTTAAGAAATATTTGGCAAATGTTGTTGCTAGTGCACAACTGTCAAGTTTGAATTGTAGTCTGTAATATTTTCAATTTTTTAAAAACTTTTTTTCTAGCTATTTGTTAATTTTTCAAATTTTATTTTTTAAGAATTGCATGGAAATTGATGATGTCATCACAGATGCCTATGATGTTTTAGTAATGAGAGAAATCTTACAAATTCCTACATTAGAGGTAAGAATTGTTTATTAATTCCAGTAAATAGTTTTAAACTGTGCATTGACACATGATGGTTTCTGAGAAAGAGTAGGGTGGTTTTTAATTGTACTTCTCCTAAACTGGTTTCCAGACAAGGCTAGTCACACCTGTTTACCCTGCTCTTTAATCCTTAGCTGGTGCAAGAAGAATTGGGTTCATGCCTTTCTTAAGGAGATTAGTACAAAGTGAATGCAAACTGTTTCAGCTAGAATTCAAACTTGGATCACTGATTCCATTTTTTTTTTTTTATGCTGTTACCTGTCAGTTCACTTGCAGCTCCTATAGTATTTAATAGTATGATAAAAATAAACCTGTTTTGCAATTTGAACATTGATTTAAATTTCTACAAAATTTACTTTTCTGTTGAGCAGGTATCCAATCGAGTGTATCCCAGGAAAGTAGTTGATATATACTCTCTTGGTGATGAAGAGGACTTTGCTTATGCAAATGAAAGATTAATGGTAAGTTTGATATTATTGTTTCTTGTATGTGATTATAGCATTAGTGGTTATTCAACATTTTGTAAGATTGTTCAAATTTGTACAAAGTTTGAATAGTTTTCCTA
This sequence comes from Ascarosepion bandense, assembly GCA_037127315.1. Taxonomy (NCBI): domain Eukaryota; kingdom Metazoa; phylum Mollusca; class Cephalopoda; order Sepiida; family Sepiidae; genus Ascarosepion; species Ascarosepion bandense. Next base: position 1,383,213 of record JBBBDQ010000322.1, on the reverse strand, counting down.
AAAAAAAAAAAAAAATCAAGTGAAATAAAAGTTCATGTTGCCTGTATTTGTAATCTTTTGTCATCTACTTACTTTTAAAATCTGGTTGACATACGGGAGTATAAAAATAGCAATGTTTAACTAACAAATAAATAAAAATGCCAATAATTCTTTGTACTGCAATTAAAAAAGGGGACTTTTTGATCACCTGTTCATAGCCAATTTGTGGACATAGAGCTGGGTTCCTCAGACAGCTTTTAACCGACACATCAGCTTTTGTATTATGCCATGATTTGATTCTTGCTTGTCTTGGGGAGAACAAACCTGGGAAAGGCTCTGTTTACATTCAACAAAGCCAGATATTGCAAGAAAGAGAAAAGGCTCAAATATGGCCATCTTCAGTCAGTCAGTTAAGTGCCATACGTGATACACGCTTGAGCGATCAGGTCTCGAAAGAGACATGACTGACTGGGCAGAAGATTATCCCGCAGTAGGTTGCCATTGCTTTCTGCGGTAGACTGGTTGCCAACCAAGGCTATAGAACCCAGTTTGTCCTGTTATTTAACCCATAACTGGAAGGAATAGACGGATTAATACCTTTCCCAAGGGCATTTGCGCATAAGTGGATGCAATGAATTCGGCTGGAATTCGAACTCAGCTCCCCGACTTCTCGTTCTGAGCCAATATCCAATGCACCACAAATCGCATTAATCTTTTCTAATCTGGTTTTTTTT